>OU342969.1:13057779-13657779 GCA_910592155.1 Ypsolopha scabrella | reverse complement strand
TTCTACCTTTAGAACAAAAGTTATGCTACAAAAATTTACTTTAGAGTTCCGCAATATGCCTGAAACAGTTTTCCAGACAACTCTCAAAACTCCCTAGACGAACTCTATCATTTAAAAATTCTTCTTTTTAGACGTTAATCACAGAACGTTAATGTACTTTTTTTTTATCCGTTTTTCTAGGCGTTTTTGCCAATATCAAGTTTATTACAATCTGATCATCGACTTGGAGATACGAGTATATATAACTCGTTGAATCTGCCACGTTCAAACGTCGTTTATTAATCACAGTAAAATTTAAACAACAATAAATAATAATAATTTTATGTTAGATATTTTAAATACGATTTTGCCAAGATACGGATTATCTTTTTATATGAATCGCTGGAGTTAACTTCACTCGGATACATTTAAGTTTGATAGAAACTTGTACGCTTTTTTGTAGAGAATTAAGTCATTTCCAGTCAAGTCTACGAAGTGCTTTAATCTGAATCTGAGAATAATAAGATTCTATGGCGTTAGGTGGTAGAGCTAATGGCGGGCTCGATTGTGGAGGTACTACCATCATACTCGGAAATCCTCCCGAAGTTAATCGGGGGAGAGTAAGAGGACAGCTCTCAGGCAAAAAAACCAGGCGGACCGATGGATGGCGGTATATCCTATCCATCCCCAATTGCCGGGCCTTATATAAATCAGACTGGTGACGGGCAGCGGCGTCACTGGTGCAAGGGTTTCGGCACCGTGCTCATCAACCCACCTTCTCAGCGTGTGTGAGTATGGGCATTTCTTCCAGGAGAACCGCCAAGAGTGGTGAAATCCTGGAAAGGCATATGTCCAGCAGTGGACGAAACAGGCTGATGGATGGATGGATGGATGGATGGATGGCTTTAATATCATTTGTTAATTTTTAGGCCCGTACCTTTACAATAAAATTAACAAAATAATTGACTTATTTGACCTCACTAGCCTTAAATGCAAAAACCGAGTCTCTGAATGGTTACAATGTCTGTCCTACGATGAGACGAAAAACCTACTCTCAGTGGTAATTTAGCTGCAATTATTATGTTCTAGTTAAATTATTTTCAATTAATCTTAAGGTTTTATATTTAATTGACCTCTACTTTTATTTCAAGCATTTATTTAATTTTTAAGCTTACAATTTGTTATTTTAAGTCTTCTTTATGTTCTGTCCATTTTGTGCCTAAAATACAGGCTACTTACGTAGTTTAGTTTAGGCAAAAAATGATACTAGCCGTAAGACCCTATTTTTGATTGTCTTAATTTTAACTTCTTTTTACGCAAATAAATAAATATTATTATTATATTATAATAATTAATGTAGTAGAAAATTATTGAAATAATTGGCAACATTATTAAGAAAGTATTGGTGAATTTGACATTGACAACATGACAGTTCTTTAATGGCGACCACCAGTGACGGGTCGTCTGTGAAAGTGTCATAGTTTGTTATTTAGTCCTGTGTTTACGAAAACATGACGGGGATTTTGCCGACTTACCAGCGGTTCGTGAACGGCGTCCCCGTGCCGTCCATCTCCCGGCGATCCTTCCGCATTCGGGAGAAATATTTAATTATTTCAGTACTCTTGACATTTGGAATCGTATGGTTAGGTGCACTGTTTTACTTACCAGAATTTAAAAGTTCTACGAACACTGTGAACGAAAGTGTTTATAATGTGTACAAACGTATTCAGAAAGCCGGGCCCGAACTGCTTATGCCGTCGCCCATGGCTCACAATGAGGTTGGTGACTATACAGTGGTTGGAGTTGGGCGACATGGAAACAGTGGTGAAGACCCTCACGTGATAGAAGACAGGAACAGGTTAAAAGCAAAGATCGAGGAGGAAATGAGTATGAAGGTGCTGGAGCGGCCACAGTTTGAAGTGGTCCCTTCTCAGTCATC
Source organism: Ypsolopha scabrella (assembly GCA_910592155.1). Classification (NCBI taxonomy): domain Eukaryota; kingdom Metazoa; phylum Arthropoda; class Insecta; order Lepidoptera; family Ypsolophidae; genus Ypsolopha; species Ypsolopha scabrella. Next base: position 13,655,861 of record OU342969.1, on the reverse strand, counting down.
TTCTCGAGGACCTAGTAAAGAGCCTGTAGATGTGGTTGAAGAACCAGCAGCTGCTAACAAAATCAATAATGCTGTGAGCAAGAGTGCAGTTCCCGATTCCAGGGCTGAAGGTTCTGCTGTACAGAAATATGTTGTTCCTTCACAAGATAGAGCTGATCCCGATACCAAACATAAATTAGAAACTGTTAAAGAGGTAAGGTTTTGACAAGTTTAATTTGAGATTTCAGGAAAAAAACAAGTTGAAGACAATTGGGAACATTTTTAAATACCTACTACTAAAATATTTTTTACATTCATCAAACAAGCATGTTTTTTCTGGGTGCTTTAAAATCATTTTATTTAATTATTTTGAATTCTGTTTTTAGTCTCATTTTTGGTACCTATAATTGAAAAACAATAGATATGGAGTGTTTACAAAAGGGAAGTAGATCTTGGGGATCATTATATTTTAATAGATGTTTTGTCAATGAAATACTGTAATATAGCAACTAAGAAATGTGTGTTTTATTTACAATTGATAAAATAATGGTCTATTAATAAATTAAAAACAACAGCCAAGTGCTCAGCCTCCCTTTATTAGATTTCTGTAATATTGAAAAATCCAGTATTAGGAAAAAAATATGTTTGTTTTGATCACAGCTTACAAACTACATTATTAATCAGCTTTTCCAATATTTAATATTTATACGTTATATAAATACTGGGTGTAATTTCCCAAACTAAAGGTGTCCGCGGTTTTCCTGGGAAAAGTAGTTCAGTAGAGTCGGTAGAATATGTGTAGCAGTCTATTTACACCCAGTATGTAGAAATTCCTAACTTATTTATTTTCAAGCCACTATAATAAAAAACTCGCCAACTCGCGCACAAAGAGTACCGTACCCTTATCTATAAAAACGGCAAAAAAATCATGTCTGTTGTATGGGAGTCCGACTCGCACTTGGCCGGTTTTAGTATTTGTTGTTATAGCGGCAACAGAAATACATCATTTGTGAAAATTTCAACGGTATAATTATCACGGTTCATGAGATACAGCCTGATGACAGACGGACGGATAGCGGAGTCTTAGTAATAGGGTCCCGTTGGTTACATTTGGGTATGGAACCCTAAAAAATTGTCTAAAACTGCTTACTTTGAAGGTACTCCCATTTCTTTATTTTGAAGATAAAAATTCATATTTTTCATGTATGGAACACCCCATTAAAAATAATTTTTAATTAAATACCTATTCAGTTGTGTCAACATTTTACACAAAATGTCAAAACTTCAGGTCTGTAACTGATTCTGTCTTCAACCTAAGAACCTGCAGAACCTTAAAATTGATGATTAAATAGGCAGCACTTAATTATTTTTTATAGTTGGTATTGTTTAATGGCAAGTTGATTTGCTTGCAACTGATAGATGGGCTATAAAAAGATTAATGCAGCCAAATTTCATGTTTATTGTAACATTTGTGCATGAAATGTGTATTAAATTCCACCAAGTGCCAACAATCACAAGCATCAACATCCAAATTTTTTTTGGCACCAAACCAATTAGTGTTTGGTATATATTAGGAACCATGTTTTAAAAAACTGGACAAGTGCGAGTTGGACTCGCCCACAGAGGGTTCCGTAAAAATTAGTAAAACAGTATCTGCAAAAATATTTGGTCACCTTTACAGTTATGACACCGTATGCACACCGTTGCTTAACCTCGATGATTTTCTTATGATTTAATTACAAATGTATAGTTTTAAGATTTTTTCCTATACTTGTAGTATTGGACAGTATTACTTGCTAAATTCCATAGTTCTAGGTCAACGGGAAATACCCTATAAATTTTGATTCTCTTGAGAGTGTCGAAATATACGTGTTTTGTGGTATAAACGGCAGTATCTTTTTTTTACATTAACTTAAAAGTTTTTCACAGCTTCAAGGGACTGTAGCCGTGATCATATATGGTTTTTAATTTCAACTCGATACCTCCACGCGTTCTCGAGATAAAGGGTAATGACAGACAGACGGACAACAAAGTGATCCTATAAGGGTTCCGTTTTAAAATATCGGATTTTCTTTCTACAACTAATATAGATTTTATTTATATACTACCCTTTGCCTGCGATTTTGCTTGTATGGAAGTGTCTTTGAGTATTATCAATAGATTTCAGCTTGGCAGTTATTTTATATTTTTATCCTTAATAGTGGCATACGGGCTGATGGATGGATGGATGAACACTGGAATTATCTATAATGTGAGTAATGTATTGGTTCCACTTCCAAAAGAAGATATGCGCATTCGCAAACAGTTCTTCATGTAGAATAAATTATACACAAATTCTTGTACTTTTATTCCACATATATTTATTTTTATTCTAACTTAGGCTACCGGTTTCATGTGTGTCGTTGGCCCCGTTGAGGGGTGAATTGTAGGCGTAGTACGTTCGCGCGGATGTTGGCGTCGTTTAATCATCATTATCTTTCCTAATTTCAGGGGGAAGCACCTTTCCTCTTACGGGAGCCAGGTTCATTACTCATTTGATTTTTTTTTGGTAGGAATAGGAGTTACTTAGATCTGAAAACAAGGCAAGGCGCACAAGCCCATGGGACAAATACAACAAGTGACGCTCTAGAACTTTTCTTGCAGCAACACCAATTTCGGAATCAATTGCTTCAAAGCATTGAGATTTTGCCAGAATAGCAGATCTCCACCCGGTGCTTCTGTTGCTAGTGGTGCTTCAAACCTTTTGTATATAGAAGTGCAGAAAAATTTACAAAGCACCCAAGTTTCAATGTAGTCTGTTTATACTTTACTGTTATTTTCCTTATATGAGTAAAGTCTATAATTTGCCATCATAAAGGAAAAACTAACGAAGTGAGAGGTGCACCTATCTGCACTCATTGTGAATTGAACCGTATCATGTCTAACAATAAACACAAAGTTGAATGGACCCTATTTTAATCAATGAACAATATAATTAAGCTGTAGGCAGGTGTCCTGTAGTACTGCAACCTTGCTGCTTGTAGCCTTGAGCAAGAGGCCTTAGAACTGCTGAAAAGTATACAACTATTAGCATCACAACAATTGTTCTTATCGGGAAGTCACAGATGTCAATGTTCCAAGTGTCAACTATACAATAAAAGCAGTATGAAACATGACTGTTCTATATGCCCTGGGGTGGCAGGAATCAAAATCATTGATTGAGATTGCCTTAGTTTCTTAGGACTTAATTTTTTAAATGAAGCATGTACAATGATTGCTTCTTGAATGTCCTTGATAAAGGCTTAGGTTTACTCTGAATTCACTTTATTATCTACAAATGCCTACAAAGAAGTAAGTGCAGGCTGGGTTGATTTAAATCACGTTTTTTATTTTATTTCTGACAGGTTTTTTTTAATTATTAAAATTATTATTTATTGAATTTTTAATAAAGCCCAATTTTTTTTTATAAACGGTAGTTTCGACTTATTAACTGACAACTTTCTAATAATACAATTTTTTACACAAGCACACAAAAAATGACTGTCAAGCAAGTACCATTTATGACGTCGATTTGGTCCTTCCAAACACTATAATAGGGCTAATACCAACATAATGTATACTGACAGTAGGTGTTGACTATACACACTCTGTGTTTCGTGGTCATTAACTGACGGTTATAAAAATCTCAATTTAATTGGTATTTTGAGAATTTTTGACTTGCGTTTAGAAAATTTTGGGATTAATTAATTTTAAAAAGCATAGTATTTTGTCATAATCATAAACTTCTAACTTGATTTTCATAATGACTTTGTTTGTAGATCTATTGCAATTAATTTAATTTAACTTTGTAAAAATAAAAACATAATAAGTAATATTAATTAATCTTTTGTGTAAAAATCAAGTTTGATTTAATCAAAATTTACCCCAAAAACTCGCAGTCTCGCACCGTTATAAACCTAATATCTAGCTCTATATCTATCCCGGTATATCTATTAGATGACAGGTTCACTTTTCTTACTTTATAGTAGAAATTGAGAGACATACTGTGATATAACATGTTATGTATTTATCATAAGCCTGCTTACAAAATATTTGAGTTCGAAAAATAACTTGTCTCCCAATGTACGACTCGGAAGTATTCTGCATTTGGGCTCGTAATCGTAGGCGTATGCTTGACCTACCCTTTCTTCATAACATAAGCGGTCGGGCCCTTTATCAGGAACTTTTACGAGTAGAAGGCATTGGTTTCCTTGTGCCTCCTATTAGCTCGCTTCGTGTCCAACTAGACTCGATTAAAATTCCAATCAAAAAATCTCAAGTCTCATTCTCTGATGCGTAGAATACTTTATACTTACAATAATTTATGGCATCCTTATGAATTGGATGTTTTCGAGGAAGTCTTAAATGGTTTTTAGTCTAAAAATATAATATGTAATAATTAGTAATTGCATGTTGTTTTTAGTTTTTTATTTAGTGTCCCTGTACATAATAATATGTAGTATGTTATTTTCTTACTGCATATTATCTACATTAATAAGTAAATTTTCTTAACTATTTACGCAAATGTTTATCAAGAATTGTTGGTGTTTAATTAATTTTTCATGCTTATTATAATTATAAGTGTGCCTATCTGTTATAGTATAAATATTAGTTTTGGATTGATAATGTGTCTTATAAATGTTACATGTTTATTATATTGTTGATCTGCCTTTTCTAATAAATTAATAAATATAATTTAAAATTCGTTGCGGGGTCGTTGAGTCCTGCATTGACTTTACGCGATTGGCAGCTCCTTTAAGTAGAGCATTCATCCATCCATCCATCCATCCATCAGCCCGTGTTCGTCCACTGCTGGAAATAGGCCTTTCCCAAATTTCGCCACTCATGTCGGTCCTCCGTCCTCCTCATCCAGCCGCCCCCCGCAACGTCCTTCAGGTCGTCGGTCCAGCAGGCACGAGGTCGGCCTACACTATGCTTTGCTGTACGTGGTCTTCATTCTAGAGCCTTTTGGCCCCAACGGCCATCATGTCGGCGACAAATATGGCCTGCCCACTGCCACTTCAACTTACTGATTCTGCAGGCTATGTCGGTTACTTTCGATCTCCGTCGGATCTCCTCGTTTCAGATTCTATCCATCAGAGATACCCCAAGCATAGCCCGCTCCATAGCTCGCTGAGCGACCTTAAATCGTTGGATCAGGCCCTTTGTAAGAGACCACGTCTCAGCGCCATATGTACCTAGGTACATCATCACAGGAAAGACGCACAGGTTGAACATCTTAGCCTTTAAGCACTGCGGTATTGACGACGTAAATATGTGACGCAACTTTCCGAATGCTGCCCAACCCAAGCATATTATTCGGTCAGCCTCGGCGTCGAAGTTGTTTTTATCCAGTTGTATGACTTGACCCAGATAAACATATTTCTGAACAACTTCGATGCTGACATTGTCGACGGTTAGTGGCCCTTGGATGACGTGACAGTTGGACATGACCTTAGTCTTATCCAAATTCATCCGCAAGCCCACTCGTCTCGAAAAATCGCTAAGGCCGCGCACCATTACCTCCAGTTCCTGCAGCGATTCCGCCATTATCACGATGTCATCGGCAAAGCGAAGATGTGAAATATACTCTCCGTTTACGTTTATGCCTCATCCATTCCAGTCTAGTGTTTTAAATACGTCCTCCAGCGCTTCAGCATGCTGACACAAAAACTGGTCTAGCAATCTCTGCTTTTCATCTTATATCTTTCGTTGTAGAGCAGTAGAGTAGCACGTGCTTCACTGTCTCATCCTCTAGATTTCTAGAGTCTAGACCAGCGGTTCCTAACCTGGGGGTAAAAGAGCTATTCGAAGGGGGTAATAAGGCAGAAACGTCCTTGAAAATGATAGAAAATGCATAACAATAATTTAATATTCAGATTGTCTGGAATTAAAATTAACAGTATGTGACTTATTTCAATAATATACAATTTTTGTGCTAGTTCAAAACGATAATTTATGATATAATTTCTAAGAATTATTATTATTTTAAACCACGATATTTATTTTTATTAGCTCAATAATATAGTAGTAATTAATATTAATTCTGGGTTAATTTATTGGTAAAAACAGAGAAAATAAAACTTACTTCAATAAAATTAAACTTAACTAAACAATTTAAAATCTTAAAATTACATAGGAAACGCACAAAAAAAAGAAAAAATTAAGTATACTAAATAAAATATTTTCTCTAAATCACCGCCGTCGATCGGCAGGGTCCCCAAAAGGCTGGAAGCATTCCCCCGTTGAATGGCTAGGCTGATACGCTGCCTGAGGTATGCCCCAGCCCTTGGGTCTCCCGAAACGTCGACCAGCCGCGAAGAAATTTCTTTGAAAATAATCTTTGCGGCTGGACCCCACGGCCCTAAGGTTTCTACTCCACATTAATTCTTGGCGTATTGTTTGATTTGATAATGTCCATATTTTTTAGGTATTAACTTTTATTTTAACATGTGGGTAAAGACACGTTCACACACTTAGGGGTGACCAGATGGAAAAGGTTAGGAACCGCTGCTCTAGACTCTAAAAGGTACCCTCTGCTCTGTTTATAGGGCTGACGTCGGTGCCACCTGTAGTGAAAAAGTGCTTGTTTAGCTAAGTGTCCAGCTACGATACGTTTTAGTCTTCCTATTACCTTACCACTTGACCGTGGTAATTGGCAGTCGTTTTGTTCTGGCCACTTTTTGTTGCATACAGTCAGAGTTTTCACCTCTCCCCTGATTGCTTCCGTCGATGGTCAACACACGGGTATGTTCTGTGTACAGTGTGTCGTTGCTCCATGTGGGATGTCAGTTTTGCAAGAGAGTCTGTTTGTTCGTTACCTTCACTTCCGTTGGTGCTCTAATCTAGTACAGATTTACTTTGCACTTGGTTCATAGGTTTTGCTGCACATGGTTAATAGGTTTTGGGTCTAGATAATTTTCAATTTTCTTTTCAATAACCCACGACCCACACGTAAAAGATAAGCGGTAAAAAAGGGACTTTGTTATATACAGTTCCAATTTTTTAAATAATGCTTTTCTCATAATACATATTCAGTGGCGATTGGTGTACCATCGGCATCCCTTTAGCCAGATTACCTCATTTCTATAGAATATAATAATATATTTATATAAGACATTTGATACAAACATTTCAGACACTAGTTTCCACTTTATTCCAATATACAAGGTTAAATGATAATACTCGTAGTTAGCGAAACTCAAAACATAGGTAGTCTATATGAATAACATTTTCTATCGGAGCTAAGCGAAATTCGCTACTTTTTTCACTTCCTCTCATACAAATTGACCATATAAGCCGTCTGGTCTACTATGAGAAGGTGAAAAAAAAATCGAGAATTTTCCATAGTCCCCATAGAAAAAGTTCATATTCATATTCTTTATTACACATAAAATACACAGTCATTTTGAAATTTATGCAATTAGGCGAGCTTATCTCTAAAAGAGATTTCTACCAGCAAACCTAGGTGATAGGAGAAACAACATGATACAAGTATGAATAAAACATAATGTGCACATACAAGAAAACAAATAAAAAAGTAAATGACGTGAAACGTAAAAAGTTGTTCATATACACGAGTACTACCTATGTTTTGAGTTTCGCCAACTATTATTATTTAACCTTATACATATGAGTGGAAAACTAAAATATGTATTAATTATGACGTAAACGCGAGGCTGTGATGTACGTAAAAGTGACAGTCACCGGGCAGCGAAAATTGGTATAACAATTTTTATTTTTTAGGGTGCCGAACACACTAGACCTTGTTGCTAAGCCTCCGTCTGTCACAGGGGTCTATAACTTCAGCCGTAATAGGTAGAACGTTGAAATTTTTCACAGTATACGTTTAACTACGACCTCAATCACGGCAAATAATTAAAAATAAATTAGATTAAGGGGGCATATAAATATAACCTCGAAAAAGTGGATTTTTTCAACGTTATTAATTGTTTCAGCTCTATCTTAACGACAGTAATACATACATACTAGTTTAAAATTTGATCAGATTTTTGTACGTTTAAAGTAAAACAAAACAAGGAAAAGTAAAACAACGAATGATAAAAATTAGGGTTCCGTACTCAGTGTTTGTCAGGCGCTGCGCTACCATTTTAGCGGCTTGTTTTGTGTGCCCGGAAACTTTTTGCGCGAGTCCAACTTGCACTTGGCCAAATTATTAAATTAAAACATGGTAAAAGAAAAAAATGGGTGGCCAAACTTTTCTAGAAATCATATTAATAAGCAATAAATCAATTATTGAGTTAATTTTATTTTACTATGAAACGCCTGCGCGCTGACTTTGATTTTACGCACTTCAGTTTTGGGTTCGTATCATAGAAATACGGTAAATGGGCTGCTGGTCTTTTCTTCAGCTAAATGATAGCTATGGCGAGGTATTCGGAGGTAATAAATGTCCTGGGAGTGTATTTTTGAATCACTCGCCGTGAATCATGCACGAAATCAATTCACGTACGAAATTCAATTCGATTGGTCACGATTTCACGTATTTTTTAACCAGTAGAAATCAATCTTAATGATTTTCGTTTCACACAGAAAAAATAAAAACCGGAAAGCAATATTTCGTTGATTTTAAAAACCGATAATGAATGGAGACGAACGAACGTAAATTAAAAAGTTATAATGTCAGTCTCTCATCGACATTTTCGTTCTCACCTTGCGTAGATTCTACTAGTAGAAATCGGAAAACGATTTGGAAACGAGTTGGTCAGACCACTCGTTGCAGAATTCACGTAATGAATTTTCAAAAATACTGATTTAAGTTTTCGTATGCGAATCACGCGGATTCGTATGCGAATTGAAATTCGAATGATTCAAAAATACACTCCCTGCTACAATAACGCTTTCATTTTACACTTGTACACACGCGATTTCAAATTTTTGATAATGACGGCCGTTTTATATAATTTCTTACGATGTTTGTTATAATATAAGAAGTTTTATTGTCCTAAAATATTCGAGATTTTATTGGAGGCAAGAAAATGCGAGTCATCGCGTATCGCACGGCCGAAATATCAAGACCAAAGAGTAAAATATGACATAGGCAAAAAATACCCTCTTACGGTATAAAATTAATTTTTAAAACAGACAAAATCGGGATGACCAACCTTAAAACAGAATTGTTGCATTAATTGCAGCAACCAAACTAAACCACAATCTAATCGTATATTTTCTAATGATTTTTAAATTGTATTGTATCAAATAAAGACTATATATATATTTGGATGTTGTGATAAACTAATTACCACTCACTAAGTCAATATAAGTTAGCTACTATTAAGTACCAACGAGTTTGCGTTGCGACGGTATACATTTGTAATCGTAGATAGGTACAGGGAGTGTATTACAAAAATACAATAACAATAAGTCAATATAAGTTAGCTACTATTAAGTACCAACAAGTTTGCGTTGCGACGGTATACATTTGTAATCGTAGATAGGTACAGGGAGTGTATTTTTGAATCATTCGAATTTCAATTCGCATATGAATCCGCATGATTCGCATACGAAAACTTAAAATTAGTATTGTATTCGTTTGCGAATCATGCGGATTCGTATGCGAATTGAAATTCGAATGATTATAAAATACACTCCCTGACTGTTGGGGCCATCGATATTCATTCACTTATGAACTCTATTGAGCTGTCATAGAGTTCAAATTTGATGAATAAATCTTTTTGCGGTGATTCCTTCCAAGAATCAAGGAGATATGCGGAGCACAAAGTCATTTGGTAGAACAACTTATTTCTCTTAATGAAAACTAGGAGATAATATACACAGATAGGTAAGATAGGTACATAGATTAGTTGTTTTTCCTGATATTTAATAAGCAGTATAACACTGTATGTGAATATACCTAAAATCATTATCTAGTCATCCAGTGCATGCAAAACAGTGAGTTATATTCAATATACGTATACACATACAATGTACATGATTGTCATTGGCTATGAAGCATGACTGAAATGGAATCCGCACGATAACATTTTAATGTAGTTGCATGAACAATACAATTTTAACTATGCAAATATAGAAAGATTTTGTTTGCGTAAGTGTTAAAAATCACGATTTATTATCGGAAACTATATTTTGTGTCACCAAAGTATACAAGGGCAGATCCAGAGGGGGGAGGGGGGGGGGGGCACAGGGCCAGATGGTTCAAATAAAACAAGGAGCTGGGAGATTAACACTATATCGCTTTAATAATATTAGTTTCTTTTTGTGTCATGCTTTTAACTACATTTGCAGCATTTTCGGCCTACCGATAGAACTAAAAGATATAGTCCAACTATGCGGGATATATACCTATTTGGCCTTTGTGCCCCACCCAAAAATAAATCCTGGATCCGCCGGTGAAAGTATAATTGTTATCAATTCGTATCCTCTTATTAATACGAGGGGTGTTCAATAAAAAGTGAGGATGAGTACCTATGTTATAAACAACTTTTATTAAATGTCATTTTATTTTTCGACATAGTCACCTTTTAGCATAATACACTTAGTATATCTTTTTTCTAAACTTAAAATTCCATTTATAAAAAAGGTCTCATCTTGAGTACTTAAAAAATTTTGTACTGCAGCGACTACCGCGTCGTGGTCTTCAAATTTGTGGCCTCTCAGGTGTTCTTTCAATCTCGGAAATAGGTAGAAATCACTGGGGGCGAGATCTGGTGAATACGGAGGATGCTTAAGGATATCGAACCCAGCATTACGAATTGCAGCCATTGCAACGGCGGACTTGTGTGCCGGGGCATTGTCCTGGTGGAACAGCACAACTTTCGAGAGTTTACCTCGCCGTTTTTCGCGGATCTCATTGCGCAATGTTGCTATTTGTTTGGCATATAAAGTGCCCGTAATAGTGGCTCCATGCTTGAGATACTCAATCATTACTACCCCTTTACCATCCCAAAAAACAGAGCCCATGACCTTACCGGCAGATGGGCCCACCTTGAATTTCTTCGGAGTTGGAGATGATGGCCTTTTCCATGTCATAGACTGCAGTTTCGTTTCAGGGTCGTAATGATGGAGCCATGTTTCGTCCATTGTTATAAATCGCGCCAAAAAAAGTTCCCGGTCTTGCTGTATCAGGTCCAAAGCTTCTTGACAAATCTCAACTCTAGTTTGTTTTTGCGTGTCAGTAAGCATTCTTGGTACCCAACGCGCAGATACCTTTTTCATACCCAAGCGTTCATGTAAAATATTATGCACGCTCCCCGTTGAAATCTTTACATTTTCAGCAATAAAACGAACCGTGACACGACGATCCGCTAAAACTAAGTTTTCGACTTTTTTCACAATTTCTTCAGTTACTGCTGTAGTAGGGCGTCCGGAGCGGAGGTCGTCCATGGTCGATGTTCTTCCACGTCTAAATTCGGCGCACCAACGTGTGACTGTCCCATACTCCGAGGAGCATTAGACCCTAAAGTGTCCCGTAAATCTAAATTGACTTGGTCCGTAGAAAAATTTTTCAAACACAAGTATTTGATAACGGTGCGCAGTTCAATTTTCTCCATTTTTGCTATTGTAGTCAATAGCATTGCAATGAAATTACCGTATTTTTTTTAAACAAAAGACAGTCAGCTTTTTTTTTCATAGCAATCAGCTAGATAGATTTGCTTTACCGGCCAGTATTTAATTTCCTAATATTAAAAGAGTTTGCATCTCATTCTCACTTTATATTGAACGCCCATCGCATCGTAGATCTAACTATCCCCACGAAATATTTTCATTCTCAGTAGACGAGTGAGTGACCAAAACAAATGTCATCTTGGATCTAAAATTATTATTTATCAGTTATAATGATTCATTTCTAAAGTTATGTTATACTCAAATAATAGGTCAATCTCAAAGTAATAGTGCTCAGTCTAGAGATCTGTCATCAAATATATCGATTACCGAACCATATTAGGAATTGTTTTTTGTCATAAATTGGTGCAACTTCAAGCGAAGCGGGTAGGAGCGTGTTAGATTGCTGGTGATCATAAATTCGGAAGCGGACCGAGGAGACCTGCAGACCACTGCGACCCCTGTAGTTCTTAGTATACTACGATCAAGTCGGATTGAGTAGTGATGTAAACAAACCGTTTAGGATGAAAATTACCGATATAATAAATACCTCTCATTAAAATCTTCATATAGCACGATTCTTGACACTTCAATCTTTACTTCATGTAGAGGTCACAATTATGCATATTAACTCACTTTTTGATAAAAAACTTTTCAACAAAATGATCATTTGTTTTTTCTGATGGCAATTGCACATTTTTATCTGTGTAACCAAATTGACTAGTAGTGATGTTCCACTTTTACAGAGATAAGACGTGCTGTGTTTTTCCAACATACCGTACGCTCTTAAAAAATACATTGCTTAAATTTTAACAAACGCAGTGAATAAAATTATTTCGTTCATATGCCTTTCATCGCTCACGCATTCACAAAATTTTTGACATCCCGAATCATAAGGTAAGCGAGCTGACATCTGAGCTGTCACTGAAATAGTCGAACCTCGCCGCTGTTAAAAAGGTACTCAGGTACATCACTATAACTGTCAATCTTTTCTTTGTTACATCACTGCTCAATCCGACTTGATCGTAGTATAGAAAGCTAATTTCTAAAATAGGTGAAGTATAGTAATAACTTTCAATTAATTTGTTAATACACTTATCGTGGCAAACTTATTATAATAAATACTATCCTTTTTATTTGATACTTGGCAATATATCCTGACGATTATGCGTTAATTCATGAGAAATTATTTTATTTTGATGATATACACATTATTATTATTAAGTGCGAGTCGGACTCGCCCACCGAGGGTTCCGTTACTTTTGAGTATGGCATAGGCTAGGAAAAAATGTTATTACCCGTTCAACACAAAAAGGCCAGTGTCAAATACTTTATTAGCTTTTGATAGAGGCGATTATTGGTTAGCTTATCGATCCATGTGTCTAGAATGCGTAATACTAATAATTACGCACGAAACAAGAGATCGGAGGGTCTTTAGCTAATACTGAAACATTTTGTAGGAGAAAAAATATTGGATTTAAGTAGAAACCTTTATATTACTATTACCTATTTTATGAAAAAAAATCAAGTTGATCTCTTAGCCGCGTTCTTGAAACGAACGTTTGAAAACCAAAAAAAAGAGGGTGGAAATCTTTTTTTTTGACAAATGTACAAACTTAGTACATTGTTTATAAGTAGATCACCTGGATAAAAGATCAATAAATCAAATATATATTTTTCAATATTAAAATAGTCCTAATTTCTTCAAAAGAACCCTCGAAAATCTGGCTTTGTTCATGTTCTAAGCTCAGGTACAGCCTTAATTACAAATGTACAGTTTTCAGATTTTTCCCTATACTTGTAGATAGTATAACATTAAGTTGAAACTTCAAAAAAATCCTTACTCACCGGTTAGTTTGAATATGTCATCTGCCTAAATAAATAATGCTAAAGTTAGATTAACAAATTATTTTCATGTTTTGAACTTATTTGTTTCACGGGCTGCAATTAAAAAAACTTTGCCTTTGGAACGTATTTCATTTCGGAAAGAAATAATTAATGTTAAAATTCAATTTATTGCATAAATAGGTTCTATAAATTAAACATGGACTTTACAAATAAAATCTTTAGGTGAGTTATTTGCGGCCATTTTAAATTTGCCCAACTTGGATAAACTAATAATTATTTAACCAGTTTTTTAGTTGTTTTGTCACCTGTTCTCTGAGTGCAGAGCATAGCACTTCATACAATCTCATTTCGCGTACTCAGACCTCTCGTAGCAAATTCATCTCTTTTTACCATTACGAACATTGAAATGAATCTAGTTCTATTTACAAAGGTTCAAAGCTATGAAAGCAATGAACAAACACGTGTAGGTGGCAAACGTTCAAAGAGCTTTCGGTGTGATCGTCTCTTCATTAATAATTTGCACCATCATATCGCACGATACGGGTGTGTACCTGACAAAGTAAAAGTCAAGGCTCTTTGCCAAGCCGTGGGTAGGTGCTTGACACTCTGTTTAGTTGGTCGATGACCGCACGGGCGTTGCGACTTCGCAATGTACACATAGACAACTTATTTACAACTCAACACATACTAGTTTAAGTAAAATATCTTATGTACATAGGTTCTAAGTAGCATTTTTTGCCCTCTCTCTGGCTGTAACTAAAATAGCTGGAAAATTTTGCTGTGGAAAATATTTTGATTGTTTCTCGGAAAATTGCTTGGATATTTAATAAAACTTTGTCCCTTAGGGTTTGTCTACTGAAAATATTTTCGCAAAATGAAATGTAGAGCACAATCTAATCAAGTTTTTTTCTGGGTACATTTTGAATCAATGACTATGTGATATTCACCTTTGACAGTGTAAAAAACTCTTATTATAACTGATAGCATAACACTGTAAAACACGGTTAACAGGGCGCTAATCAAATTACTCATAATTTTTTTTTGTGTAACCCGTTTTAATTTTTTTGTAAACATTGTACAAATGTTTTTCATTATTTTGACGTTTTAAATCCCTAGTATAGTTAGTGTGGATCCTAGGTAGGTGACCATCATGGACCCATGATGATCATTGAGTAGAGTTTTATGGTAACGTCATGTGATGTTAGATTATTTAGTTTTCATTAATTATTTTTAAAAACAGACATTTCAAAAGCAGTCTTTTTAATTTTACAGTGTTGTGTCTACAACGACATTAATTTTAAGGCCATTGTATGTGCCAGCTAGGGAATGATGTAAACATCTGAATAAATATTTGTTTTATTTTAACAAAGCTTGACGTAGACTTTGTGGTGTCGGATTTGTTTAGCGGTCGTTAAGGAGACGAGAACACCCAAATACTTAACTTCGTGAAATATTATTTTTTGCGGGAGTCAAAGACTTCCTTTGATCCGGTTCTTTTGAGTTATTATAAAAATATAGAGGACGTAAAGTTATCTTTTCGTCCATTTTCTAGCAGTTTTTAGGGTTCCGTAGTCCGACAAGGAATCCTTATAGTTCCATCTATCCGTCTGTCCGTGGCTTAGCTCAGAGACTATGAGTACTATAGTATGTTCGAGTTCGCATGATATGGGTGACAGTTCGTAATTTTCCGTTTCGCATACTACTCACACCATACTACATACACCCAGGTACAAAAGAAAATATTAGGTTTTAGGAAGAATTTCTATCATTATTGCAAAAATACAATAAATTATTTATCTATAAATCGAAACAATAATTACAGTGTATTCGTTAAATTTAACGAAAAAAGATTCAGGAAATAATAATGTATTTTTGCTACTTGATGCGTGGATCGGAACGTTAACCCATAGGTACTGACACTACATAATCGAAAATACATCGATGAATCTTGTATGCGGTTTGTGTTTTCATTGCGGTTGCTTTACGTGCTATTTGTTTTGACGTTTGTTACAGTTTTTGTTGATTTTTGTTTTGTTATTGTTGTTTGTTTTTGGTAAAATGCCGAGAAAAAAAAATATCTTTAAACTCTCAAGCTCGGGCGTTATTGGTTCGTTTAATTTAATTAATTTAGAAATTAACAAAAAGCAGTTTGGATAATCAAAGATCTATCAAATAAAAAATCGATTTGATAGCCCTTTCTCGATACTAAAAAAAATTGATTATATTTCGTTAGGGCACATAACTATAACTGTCAATTTTGAACTCGAACATACTATAGAAAGCTGTTATTTAGCATGGGTATACATATTAATCACGCCGGCAAAATGGTAAAATAAAATTTGGAAAAATTTTTTTTTTTAAAAAAACTTAATTTGGGGATGAATTTTTTTTTCTCGTCTATCCCATAGTGTGGGGTATCGTTGGGTAGGTCGTTTAAAAACATTGTGGGTATGTGAAAAGCATTTTTCGATTTATGGTTCCGTTAGCGAAATATTAAGCTTTAAATTGCAAACTTTTGTTAGAGTCAAGCGTCCCCCCCCCCTCCCCTGCCGGCTAAATGGTTGTTTATAGTATAGGCCTCCGATAAATAAAAAAAATTACGGAAGTAGTATATATGATAAAGCTAAAAGGAAAACTATTACAGCTAAGAAGGCTTTACAGGTTTACGAGTACAGGTCGCGCCAAACTTTTGGCCCCCTCTAAACACGACAATCTATGGGCCGTTCTTGTAAATGTATGGAACTAAAAGTTTGGTGCGGTCTGTATTAGTAGACCAACTTATAAAATGTACTGGGCAACTACGGAACCCTATATTGCACCTGCCCGGACACACACTTGGCCGGTTTTTTTATAAATTGTCACTTTGTATTTTTCTGCCTTAACTTCAGAGCACTTTGAAATCTAATAAATTCTTTCCTGGAAATCTGTTACAATTCAATTGTAAGTTGTTACTAACATTTTCTTTCGCTATTCCCTTCCTCCAAAAATTTCACTACGCGCTACGGTCCCACGCATAAAGATGTCTACCACATTCCAAAATGAGCTTTATTACGTTGTGACACGGGTCCCAGAAGGTAGCTGGGTGTATTGGTATCGTACAGTAAGGTAACGGAACAGCGCGTGTCGCAACTACATATACCGTGGTCGTCACGGCCCGACCGCAGCCGCAGACCTCACGACATACATATTTGTAACAACTGTACCAGTATCAGTACAGTACAGCACCGAGCTGTAAATACTGGAATGTTCTTCTTACAGTCTGTCTGTTGTCATGTCTCTCAATCTGCAGACGTTCGAATATGTCCCTTTATGCCTTTGTATCCTTGTTATTTACAAGCATTTCAACCGCGGCTCCGCCCTCGTTTACTTCATCTCTGCCCCGTTTTCGGCTTGGGCGTTATTTTATTAACACCCCATATAGCTTATGTGTTGATGATAATAAAAAAACCGCATCCAAATTCGTTAAGCTCAAATTATTGTAAAACGATAAATACATACAGACACAGACAAAACATTTTACTTTTTGCCTCAGTACAATATTTATAATACATTTTATTTAAAATTTCGTAAAAATATTAAATGTACAGACCAGCTGTCGCTGGTACAGAGGCAAATTTTTTACCACTTTATTACTAGTAAGTATAGATTATTTTACTTCAATGGTTCCTTTACCAAAATCAGTATTTTTTTAAATTAACCGTTGACCCGGTTAGTTCTCAAATCAAATTTAGATCTTGTGATTGGTCGGGCATGCACCTTTGAGTTTTACGGAATTAATGTGCCATCGAGGAAAAATCCGCAGCCCCTATTTGCACGTATTGCCAACGTATAAAGTGAAAAGTGGGACTGCGGGAATTTCTATAAGGATATATAAGGTGACTTTCGTTTCAATGACGTCGCTTCACAGACGACGCTCTCTCTAAACTCGCCCGTATGGCGGTGCGTCAAGGTTCACGCGTTTTTGTTTGGAACTCAATTATTTCCTAAACTAAGGGTGTCCGCGGGTATGATTCTTGGGAAAAGTGGTTCAGTAGGGTCGGTAAAATATGTGGTTTCATTTAATGGTAGCAGTATATTTACACCCGGTATAGCCAAATTCATACTGGAGACTCGGTAAGTGGTCAGGACCAAGGTCCATTAACCCCTTCTAATACGCGGAATAACATTTGGGCTTCCTATGATAACTGAATCGAGGTTGTTCTTAAACAAGTATAAATATTTTTCGTATTTCGCAGAGTCATTGAACCTTGGTCCTAGTCACTTGTCGAGTCTCCAGTATGAATTTGGCTACTTAACGAAAGTCACCTTATCTGTATATCCCTTAGGGATATGGTTTTGTCGTGATATGATATAATATGTACTATTGCGGAAATTTGCCCTTCCACTTTTAAACCTAGCAAAACAAAAAAAAAATGAGCGGTACTTCTCGCTAAAATTAAGTATGTGAACAAGAGAAATATTTCGTAGTCATAAAATAAACTACTTTATTATGCGATAAAATATTCTACTCATGCTTATCCATTATTTATGCTCTTTAATTATCTAAGCATTCTAAGCGATTACTTAAACTTCCGCTTCAGTCTGATGTTGTTTTTCAGAGTGACTGAGAGTGGAGTTTTTGCTCTGAACATAGATATTATGTGTTTCAGGGTCTCGTCGACAAACGAAAACCCTATTTATGATGTTTATTTTTTTAAACGTGGCAATGCGTATGTACAATGTAACTTATCTCTAAAATCAAGTTTATTTATCACTTAACTGTATCAAATTACTTCAAATTAGTTAACGATCAACCCTACCACGTTGGGACATTTAAAAAAAATATCCTGCTTGATCGAGTCACATCTTACTGTTACATTATATACATTTAAGCATTATTTTATTAAGAAAACAATGTTTTAATTTATTTATTTTTTCTTATTAGAGACCGCATATGTTTTTCGACCTGAAAATTGTAATCTGACAAAATTATCTGAAAAAACTTTAGAAGCTCATTATTTCTATATCCTGAGGGTTGGGGATTTGATTTTCTTACTTTTAATTGGTATTGTTTTTATTAATATTTAGAGTGAAATGTGAATTATCGAATCCCAATAGACCAGAAAAGGTCAACAAAAAAAAAGTTTTTTTTTTATTTATTTTTATTCAAGTTTGATCACCGTTTTATTGTGTATTAATTACTTAGCCTACGGTTCTAGTATATTACATTGAAAAATCTAAAAAAATACTTGTTATTTTGCCGTTATCGACAAATTTTGAAATTCCTATACTCTATTTCTCCACGTGAAATAATGTTTGTAAACAACTTTATATCCTAAAAGTGATGAACATATAATGTTGAAAAGCATTTTTCTGTCTATAAATACATACATTTTAGTTTAAACTAATAACTCACGTACTTACTTAACTACAATAAAATTTGAAAGATTCAGTTTAAAAAATATAGGTATTTCATCACGGTTATAAAGTTGTGTACAAATATTATTTCACGTGGAGAAATAGAGTATAAAAAACAATGGAATTGATTTTTCTCGTATTTGGTGTAAAATTGACACCCGTGAGTGATACTCTAAGTTTCAAAATGATTTGCTCTAACGAATAAGTGAATAAAACGAGGATGTCCGTTTTTCAGGTCGAACTATATTGTGGATTTCATTATTCACAATTTTTTTTATTCCTGATTTGGATTTTACGGTATAAGTTTAGATGAAATATGTTATTTGTTAAAGGAATTAGCATAGACATTTTGAGTCAGACAAAGAGTTAATTTTCTTGGCCTTACGCTAGTTCACGTTGTCGGAACCCATACATTGAAACGGTAAATGGCAACCTACATTTGACAGACTTTTTGCTCTAGCGATTAATGTCTGCTCTGCTACTGTTGTATAATGTTTAGAATAAAAGATTTTTTCTTTGTGCCGGTAATTTTTTACTAGATATGCGGGACTGTGGAGGTCTGTGGGTATGTACCTGAATATATTCCCGGGAATATTGCCAATTGTGAAGAAAAGGCTCACCAATATTTGACTCTATAAGGGACATACATAACACATTGTCATTCAAAAATGGTATCAATCAAAAGGTTCATGATTGGTTCGTACTGTACTGTGTGTCATGCATTTGTTAACATTAGTAAATTATTTTTAAGCTTGTAGTTTTTTATATTAGTTCATAGTATATTTTATCGCTTTACTTAACTTGTGAGTTGGTTCTTACTGTTAGTAGGTTAGGTTCTGCTGTAAAATAAATAAATAAATTCGACACTAGGCCAACCTTGAGTGGCCGACTGACAGTGTCTGTGAACGCCATTGGAGCCGAGGCGAAACGAAACTGTGCCGGACACAGTTTTCATGGGGTCGCTTTTTAGGGCTAATCAGACTTTCATGTTTTTTTTTTTAATTATTTGCTCTACATTCATTCACTCAACATTAATATAGGTGTTTGTGAGTGCTATAGGCTATATTTTGTTCCCTGGGGACGGGAAGTTCCCTAGGGATAGACATAGGATCAATCAGTCATATATACTTTTTTCATGAGAAGCAAAAGTAAAAGTCAAATACTTACTATGAAATAATTGGTCCCAAAAATATTAACAGAGTCGATTGACCTACACAAAAACTAATCAACACGGGTTAAGACGCGGGCAAAAGCTAGTCATATATCGATTCTGCTTTAACAATCATCATGATATATTTGGCCTCAATATTGAACACTACATTCATACTTACTGCATAGCAAACCCATTATGGCCACATAACAGTCATAACTAATCATAAGCACTCCATGCAGGTGGCAATGGTTTCTAGAACTTTCTTCAAAGTAGCCCTGTGATTTCTCCAGGGATCACTTACAAGGCGTCTATCAGTGGGCTATTGATTTTATTCACATTTGCAACCATGTCTCGCCAGCTAACGGAGTGCGAGGCGTATCTAGCTAGTGTTGCCGACCTTTCTAAACGATAAAAATTTCACCAGATCTCCATTTTATTCGATACAGTTTGGTCTACCGCTCATTATAACAAGAAAGCACTGCAATCATAAAATCCGAATACCACTTGTAGATTTCAGTAGAACTGCATTTTTTAGGATTTCCTCAAAATTGGAAACCTCATAGCGAATCTTCGGTGTCATGATCAGGTGGTCAGGTCTGCCCGTCTGCGATCGATGGTATTTTTTCTTTTGGATTGGATTACTCGCGTGCCGTCATTTTTTAGGGTTCCGTACCCAAAGGGTAACCAACGGGACCCTATTCCGTCCGTCTGTCACCAGGCTGTATCGGTGATAGTTAGACAGTTGAAATTTTCAAAGATGATGTATTTCTGTTGCCGCTATAACTACAAATACTAAAACCGGCCAAGTGCGAGTCGGAACTGCGCGCTCCTATACAACAGACATGTTTTTTTACCGTTTTTATAGATAATGGTACCGAACACTTCGTGCGCGAGGCCGACTCGCACTTGGCCGGTTTTTCAAAGACTGCGGAGACACGTGACGACAATTACCAGAACTTTTATTTATTTATTTATAGCAATTCACAGATATAACAGTTTGTTGGCGTGATGCGCTCATTACGCTGATTAGCTTACATGTTCTTAATTATACAAACACAACAAGTTAAAGTAGTAAATATCTACTTAAATAATAAAAATTACAATTTAAGAAAACTGTTTTTCATTTAGTTTTTAAACAAGGTAAATTTATTTTTTAATACCACAGTTTGTAGCTACTAGGACCTAAAAGAAGCATACTTTTGTCACATTACCGAGTTATTTAGCATAAAAGCGGCAAAGAAACTCAAACACTACAAACAGCAACACTAGAGCACTCTTACTTACAATACAACCATACGAGAAAAACCAGCATCCTCACTTTAGCGTCACTTTTCACGCAATCGTTGCGTCAGTATCGTGTTGCGTTTCTGTTTTACAGAAGCCTCTTACTTATTGAACAGCGTTGGTTTTCTTCTTCCTTAACTTTATACACCTTTCTTTATCAAGACATTGATAAAGAAAGGTGTATAAAGTGTGTCTAGTATCACTTTCAGACACAAGTTACGTAACAAGCCGTTAAAATGGTAGCGCCTGACAAAAACTTTGGTACCGTCTGCGTGCGGAACCCTACATTTTATATATTTTTTCATTTTACTTTAGAGTATGTCCTACAATCTGACTAAATTTAAAACTTGTATGTGTTACCGTCTTTAAGTAAGAGCCAAAACCAATAACGTTTTAATAATGCAACGTTTTCGAGGTTTCTTGTATGGGGACTTGGGGACCCACCTTATTTTTTTATATTTTGTCATTTGTCTTGATACAGGACATAGTATCATGCATTCTGTGAAAATTTCAGCTTTCTAACTATTACGGTTGAAGCTATAGACCTCTGTGCAGACAGACAGCGGAGGCTTAGTAATATAGGGTCCCGTTTGGCACCCTTCGGGTACGGAACCCTAAAAATGTAGTCGTTGAATATAAGTCCTGCGGTTGCAGTATATTCTTTACCTTAAGGCGTTTTCCCGCGTCATCCGAAAATTACTCCCATTGATGAAGTTATTTCTCTTAAACGGCTAACTTAAAAATTATTAAAAAAATACATGTAATAATTTAAAGTATAAGAAACAATCTCATTGCAGAAAATTATTCTCGCCTATAAGAAACACCTTGAAAATATTTCCCAAAGTTAAGCTGTTTTTGGAATAAAATTGGCTATTTCTTGGAAACCGCTAATGTTATTTGTATGGTTCTTGCACTAAAATACAAAAAAGTATAGCTTATAAAACTCATTGCAGGAAATTTAAAAATGTTGATTTACATCAGAGTTAATAAATAAAAACTAGATATTTTGAGAGCGCGTGACGTCAACATTGCCGTAAACGGCAAGTTTCGGAGCAGTCGATTACAATCGATCGCATTTGGTTGCAAGGTCTTAACGTTCATTTTGACTTTGTATAAAATATCTCAAGGTTATTGGAGGCTACAAGGGCCTTAAGTTCCAAATTACGCATACGATGCATACGATTGGCATACGGTCAGACAACCAGACTGCGCTATATACATTTATTTTTAAACAAGCTTTTTAACAATCTTCCTTCAGAAATTAAAAATTCCGAACTCTTTAATGATTTCAAGCGTAAATTGGCTCAGCATAATTTTAAATAAATAATAACTGGTGTTAGAGAGGTGGTTATAAGATTGAATTAAATTCAGCCACATCCGAACTCATGTCAGGAAGCAATAAGGGTCGCCGTCGACGGATACGTCGAGGAGGACATCATCATAAGATTGAAGAAGTGAACTGCGGAGTTTACTAAAGGAACTAACTACACCACACAGAGATCATAGTAATATAATAAAATTATTATGATTAAATATCCATGAGTACCCTACCTTCATTTATTGTCTGTGCGGACGGACGAAACTTTAATTAAAATTAAGATTTCTTCTTATGTAAGTGACATATTGTCTTTAGTAAGAATAAAGTATCTTTAAACCCATTTTCCGTCACTTTAAGCCTTATATCTAAGACGAAGGGAGCTATTAAGCAAGGTTAGAAGGTCTGACTATCGACTACAGAGAACGTGACTACCATCCCTAACTTTCTGAGGGACTTAGAAATAATGCCTTTGGAGAAATCGATCACGAGAGCTTATAATAATGAAGTTAAAATATTGGGGAGACCAAGTTTCCATTTCTTAAAACAATTTCGTGAGTTTTATTCCATTTTACTTAGAAAGCTATATATTATGGAACTTAGAAGTTGATCGTAGATTTAGTAATGATGCTATTATACTGACGGATTTCGAGGTGAAGATTTTTAATCGGCATTAAGCAACTTATTTGTAACTTTTACTGTACCTATTTGTCTGTAAGTCTTCCTATAAGTAAATAAATAAATAAATTCCGTACATTGTTTACGACTTACACCGGACAGACGTTATCCTTCCAAATACGAGTTAGGGTTTCGCTCGTTATATTGTTTCTAGTTCAGTGGCTATCAGTTGTACAGTATTATGTTTCTCGCGAAGTTTCTCGCGCATTCGTTCAAACAAAACATGGAAATTACGAGCAACCGTGCTGAAGGTGCTTTCCTAAATAGTGAAACTTGTTCATGTTAAGGTTTAAGTTGCATGCATACCGTAAGTTAGCAACTCGATGTATGCCAGTAAAAAATATCGAAGGAAAAGACATTGAAATAACAGTAATCAGCGCAAATTCCAAAGTGGCTGTTACGAAGATCGTCGCGTCTCCGAAAAGCGCAAAATAGGACGAAATAATAGTTTTCACATGGACGCGACGGACGGGAAAAAATTTAAACAGTAATTCTTAGATCTATAAATTGTCTGTATTATGGTGAAAGAAACATTAAGATCGCTGCAAGCATTCGGAAGGAGTAAGAAAATTCTTACGTAAATCATAGCAAACTTTCGATTTGTTTTTATCTAAAGTGAAGACAGAAAAAATTTTGAAACGTGAAATTTATTTCTGATTATACGACGTGAAATTTAAGTCATTTTGCTAACGAAAACTGGTGATAGTACTCGTCCATATAAACAACTTTTGCTATGGGGCCAACCCTGAAATCGCGAAAAATATATCAGCTGTTTCATACATTTTGATCGAGTTTGTATTTAACTTTTCTATGGAATAGCTGATATTTTTTTCGTGATTTCAGGGTTGGCCCCATAGTAAAAGTTGTTCATATAGATGAGTACTATAACCAGTATTCATTAACAAAATGACTTAAATATCACGTTGTATTATGCCGATCATGTATTTTTCAAGTATTTGGACTTCCCTTAAATGAGGAGTAGGCCTTCAAAGACAGGTCTAATATTGCAGTTATAGTGTGCATTTATTTTTCATATTGAACTTCAAGTTTAATTTTACATTTTCGGTTAAAATAATATACCGAGTTCTATTGTCTTGTAATATTTACTAGCGGACGCCTGCGGCGTTGCTTGTGTGGATCCTGTTTCTCCGGATTCCTAAAATCCCTTCTTAGCAGATGTCTACGTCATACAAGGAACATCCAGTACAAATATCATGTTCCTAGGTCCAGCCATTTGGTCTGGGCGTTGATAGATCGGTCTGTCAGAGTAGTGTGTTATTTTCAAAGAAAATGCACGCAGAGAAAAACCTTGTTGTAGTTTTGTTACATGGCAACAAAAGTTGAAAAAATAAATCTAATCATAGAATTTATTACTTACTAAGTTTTATCCTCGAATGAGTGGTACAAACTTGTGCCATTTTTGCGAAAAATGTTCAACTGAAGCAGAATCTGTGGCACATCAAAAAAGAGAGCTCATTAACCATGTGTATGTTTTATGTATGCCTTACTCATTAATCATAATACGTCTTATACTGACTTATTTAGGAGAAAGACATCGAGTTGCGTGAGATTTATTTTAAGAAGCATCTTTGTGACATCCCTCTTTGAGGCCCTTGTTCTGTTACATTTTCTTTTTGACTGGTGAAGCGCGATTGATAAATGTTCTTTTGAAAGAACGCAAGGTCTGCCGGTCTGTATAATGTTCTGTTCACTTATAAATCGACAACCACTGAACGGTTTTCGATGCGGTTTCCACTGATATTTTTGCGAAAGCGTTTATAGTTTGTGTCACTGATGGGACCAAAGGTAGCGAAGCTGTTATCATTTGAGTGAAAAAAATGTAAGATAGCGTTGTCGATATTGTATTAAGCCCGAGCGAAGTCTTAGGCTAAAGGCTAGTAATACAGTAAAACAAAAGAATATGGAAAGTACTTAAACGAGCCGTATTCACGTTTTTCAAAACGTAAAGTGTACGGACTTTAACTTATCTAAACTATGATAGAAATAAATATGTATATTTAAACACTTGGCGATTTATCCATAGCAAGGAGATAATGATATCTGTTTAAAAATACGTTTTATTTCAATTTTCAAAATGTTACTTCGGCAATAGTGTACATTCAGCGGTTCAGTCGTTTTCAATTCAAATATTGCGAATAGACAGACACCAAGAAACTTCCGTTTTTTTTTGGAAACCACAAAAATATTATTTAGTAACTAGATCCAGTAACTAGTATACATATATATTAAATTGATAGTTTACGGAATAATAAAGTTTGCATACACAGTAAGTTCGAGTTGTATTTCCTTCTGCCCACTAAATTTTCTAATTCATTAGACTGATGCCGCTTCATAGCAGCGCAGGAGCAGCCAAATTACCGTATTTAGAGTCCACGCCACCACTGAAGACCCAGGGCAAAGTCTTTTTTAATCTTTGGAATATAAACCAAAATGCTTTAATCCATCGATCGGACTTCAGTGGTGGCGCGGATTCTATATGACGCGAACGCAAGACTGAAGTGAGTGCGTAAGAGTGACAGTCACCGGGCAGGCGTAACCTGATAAAACATTTTTTTATTTTGTTTATTGTCTATAAAGCAATTAAGTACATATCCTATAAATGCTGTGGCTATTAGTAAAAAAAGAATAATTACTCCTACTATTCAAGTATATTTAAAATTAAAGGATTCATAATAAATAATATTCATAATAAGTAATTACTTTATGTGCCAAATTATTAAAAAATTAAGGTAACTTCTACTTATTCTAGCGGTATGGCTATGACACGTAGGAAGTGCTGTATACGGTAATTAATAAAAAATCATATAATGGAGTTTCGCCTGTGTGGTGACTGTCTCTTTACTTCAGTATCGCGTTCGCGTCGTAGAAATAAGGCTGCAGGCTGAAATATATATCAATCTTAATTTGTTTTATCTATACTTCATTTATGATTATGTAACTATATAATCAATCATATTGACAGCAGTTTATCTACCAACAACTACAATACGATTAAAATCAGTTAACGATTCGGCTTTTCTCGGATATCATCGCCTAAATCCCGAGACGGAAATGACACGAAATACATTACCGCGATTTCTTTTAGGTAGCATTCAATTTGAAGTATCATAAACGCAATGTATAGCACCTGCCAAGATGACATTACTAACCGGTAGACCTAAGAAATTTATTAAGCAGATGCGACATGAATTTGAACATTCATTATTTACTGAAGCTATACTTGTATACAATATATTAAAAAAAACATATGATTTTTACTTTCTTCTTTTTTAAATAAATTAGCTTTATTTCTAAAATAGTTATATAGATTATTTACAATTTCACGAGATTGAGCAACAATTTTTTTACCACGGTTTAAATTTGTTGAAGCCATGATACATAACTATTGTAAGTTAATTTTGATAAAATTTGATAGAATCGAATATGTTCACGAATGAAATTAGAGTTCATAAACATAAATGTATCATATGTTTTTATTGACACTAAGAAGTCATACTGTCAAAATAGTCAATTATTTTTCTTATTTCAATATAAAGGTTATGTTAGTTTTGAGCTACAAAGGAGGGTTTGTTGCTCATATCGTTCTTGTATTGAACAAACAAATGAAATTAAGACAACAAGTAATATAATTAAAGGTCATATCTGTAAATTGATAACTATGTGAGAGATGAGGGATTCACGACAATTACCGAGGTTGGCCGAATCGTTAACTGATTTTAATCGTACTGTACATAGATGTAGTACGTTAGTTTCTCTATAAGTACAACAGGATAGAGGTCGATAAAAGCAAGCTGTAAGCACAGAGAGGCTAAATAAAGCTTCTGTAAATAAATCCAGAGAAGCTTACAGCTGTTGTCCTTTTGATTCAATGGGTACAGAACTAATTAACTTAAGTAATTTACTCGGAGACATCTTTAACTGCGGATCTAGTTACTTAGAGAGCTTATTATACTTGATTAGAAAAAGGACCACTATTGTCAATGTTGATATTTTATTGTGAATCTTTTGCTCATAGAAAGACACATTTTTTCATGTCGTCACTATGTTTTCCACTGCTGGGAAAAGCCCTCCCTGATTCCGCACATCTCGGTCTCGCGCTACCACAGAACTAGACCAAAAATTTGTCGAAGTCGTCTTGCCATCTTTTCGGCCTGCCTTGTATAAAAAGATACGGTATATTTTACTTATAATATGTACAGATAAATCCAGCTGTTGCACTTTTTTTTGAGACCTAAATTAATTTGAAAAGAAGGCCAGAAATGTGTAGACAATCCTCTGCTTTCAGTATGAAATCTTCACAATGTCGCGCCACACGTGTCTGTTTACACTCTGAGCATATCTGACACCTCTCAGGGTTTATTACATGAAGATGTAGTTGTTGCAAATTAACGAAAGTACGAATGTAGCGGTTCATATAGTAATCATAATGATTGCAAATTGTTTGTTCGTGTTCTTTACGATTGACCAAGAAACACGACCGACCAATTACAAGACCGTATAATCCGTAATTCTAGGACACAATTAGTGATTCACGCTGTTGAATTACTCATACATTTTCTCCATATGTTTTAATTTAAGGAAGCGCCAGTAATTTGTGCACATGTCTATAACTCAAGAGTTATAAAATGACAGACCCACATACTACCCGTATTAAATATAGCACGGTTCCCGCGACAAATATTAGCACAACCACCGCAATATGCGATAATAAGGAATTCTTACAAAAGATTACATGGGCATTTCGTCGTTGGCCCCTAACGCGTGGTGTAATTAGCAAAGAGGACGGCTCTCCGGAACTCTTTCATTGCCCTTAATGTGCCTCCAAACAGCCCTCTCATTCCGCCATGCTCTGCCGTTTCACCAGCCGTTTTGTTTGTTTTATAAAAATTTGTACACAATCTGCGCACTCCGACAATGTTCACTGGAGCTTTTCCTAGAGAGGGGGCTGGTCAGCCACAGCAAGGCTTCCAATTTCGGTAAAACCGGTGATAGTAGAGATCGAGTAATTTTTTATTAGAGTTCTCAAAATTTTGAACTATGTAATGAATCTTGATGAAAACCACTTGTACACTGTTTACACACATTTACTATAACTATAGGTACTTTTAACCCAACCGGTTTCGAAATTTAATTCATTTTCATGATGAAATTCCATCATTCAACAAAATCAAATTTTATTTACAGCACGTAGGTTATGTCTTAAAATATTAAAATGAGTTGTTAAGCCCTTGAAAATGAATTAAATTTCGAAACCGGTTGGGTTAAAAGTACCTATAGTTATAGTAAATTTGTGTAAACAGTGTACAAGTGGTTTTCATCAAGATGCTTTCCATGTTTCACCAAGTGCCGACAATCGCAAGTATAAGTTATATGTAATGAAGTTATGATAGTAATATGAAAAAAATACTTGTTGGTTCACTCCTCTTCATGTTATGGTACTATATTATGGTGAACGATCACAAGAATCATCGATGGAGTTAAATTTGGAAAGCCATCATTTCAAACATTCAAATTTCGAGAACGATTAAACATTCTTTATATCTAGTGATATTTGACTGATTTATCTAGAGGTGGCAAAGAATTTTCCAGAGTGAGCAGGCTAAACCCATGATGATGTTGGCTACTTTTTATAATTTTCACGGAATTGATTAGGAAACCTTGATGTGGAACCTTGTCACGGTAAAAATAACCTGCTGACCGGATACATGCTGTTAGATTGCAGATGTCAGTGACAAGTTGTGCCATTTTGTGACTATTTAGTGCGCGGGTAAAAATTCACTTTCCCCTACCCAAACTAAACGAATGGTACAATCGGGGGAAATTGCGCAGGCCCGTTTTTCTCCTTATTACGACTGGGCCTGTAATTATACAACTCCTTATGAATATTTTCAGTCGCCAAGTAGACGGCGGCGCTCAGACAAAGATATCAAAATTCTTGAATAAATTGGCGCGTTGGTATTTTAGAAATTTCTTAAAGGCCTAAAACTCGCCTCAAGTGTGTCAACTACCTTTTCGGCTATTATAATCTCACTAAAGTTTTGAAACTTTTGTCTTGGAATTTCATCCATTAATTAACGTTCAAAGAATCTGCCAAAGAATATTTCATTTCTGGCATTTAAATTCTTTACTTTGTCTTTGATGCAGGGATGTTTGTTTCCGCAAAACAATTGCGAATACTGACTTAATTTTGAAAACATGTTTTTCTTATGCCTTTAGATGTGCGTTTTGAATAATTTGTATTGTAACACCCAGTTCACAATTATTATTGTATTTACAAATAGTATTGCACTATAACATTCCGATGCAATTATATTTTCAAGGTGGGTGTGCGAATAACACACAACTTGGTCTGTATGGGTATTTTACCAGTAGTGTAAGTTATTTGACAACATATCTTTAAAATAACGTTTCGGTGCGAGTGCCTCCATGAAGGGAATCAGTGGTTTGCATCTGAACCAGATTCCCAGTACAAAGCTCCAGTATTGTTCAAGTGAGCGCATTTAGAGCAGTGCCATAAGACGAAGCTCATCCATCAAGCTGATAAGGGAGAGGCATTATGGCTGCTGATCGCGTCTTTTGATGTTCGGCTAATGCGTCGTAATGACGTCATCGCGGCGCGGGGACATGCCAGGCACCACCGTCGTCGACACCCAACGTATTTGACGAATCTGACAAATTAAGTTCTTTTTGGGTATTATTGTTTTTTTTTTACTACTGTCTGTTTTAGGCAAGTCGTTAAGACTTTGTGTAAAGCTTTTGAACGAATAGGGTTTTGATTAGGAGGTTTCCCTGCACATTGTTCAATGCGAGTTCGCCAGTTCACTTATTGTTTGTGATATAATGACTCACAGCAGAAATAAGTTGTAATTGCTAAATCATGTACTTATTTAACGCCATGAAGAGAGTAAAGTTTCATTTTGGCTTAGCCTTTGCCCGCGGCTCCGCGCGCGTTTATTCAATCTGCTCCGTTTTCGGCTTGGCGTTACTTTATGAACACCCCTTATAGCCTATATGTTGACAATGGTCACTATGATGATAATAAAAAAACCGCATCCAAATCCATTGGGAGGTTCCCGAGTTAAAACGGAACATACATACCTACAAACAGAGACAGACACGAAAATTCTAAAATGTGTAATGTTTTGGCCTCAGTACAATCAATACCTATAGTTTAACCCATTTCATTTAAAATTTCACGAAAATATTCAATGTACAGAAACGAAATTTTTACTACTTTATTATTAATATATAGAAAATATAGTTATACATTTACGAGTAACTCTGTAAGCCCCGCCCGCCGAGGCCGGGCGGGCTAAGGTTTTTCTGTTGTTACGATAACTTTTTAAGTGCATTACGAGATGAAAAATTAATCCGAAAATAGGCAGATATTACTCGTATACCCCAACGCGAACTCGCAAAAAAAAACTTTTTGTAGAAAATTGTTTTCTGATTGATTTTCCATCTTGCAATGCACTCTAAAATATTAATTTTGAATAACTAACTATGGATTTCGCAAAAAGTACCATAACAGCACAACAAAAATTAGCATTTTTTTTCGTTGTTTGAAGTATTTTTTGATATTCTTGTAGAGATTAGTGTGCTGAATCCGAATCTGAACTCAGATTTTCTCTACATTTCATTTGTCTAAGACAGATTGAATTTTGAAAATCGCGTATATTCACTACTTTTGGTGGGCCTAAAATTAAAATTAAAATTGGTTTATAGTTATTTTTATTAGTAAGATAAAATAATTAACGAGACCAAGTGTAGTTTTTAATTTAATTACTCAAAAAAATCACACTCCATTTTCCATAGTATGAAATGTATGGACGGAACAAGCTGTTTCCAAATATTATGTATTTTGCAAAAAAATTGCCTAAATCACAAATTCTGTTATTTTCAACTTGATAAATATTGATTAAAGATTTGTATTGATAAAATATAAATTTATTACATAAATAGTAATAAGTGCAAAATCTCTTCAGAAGAATAAAAATAAAACGTAAAGATGATTCCACAAAAAATTAAAGCTGATAGAAAATATCTGAGTTCATAATCCGATTCAGCACACAACTCTCCATAGGAAATATTCAAATAACAAAAATAATGTTGTCCTGTGTTATCTTTTCATCCATGACTTTTTTGACAATTCGAACGAAATATATAAGTGTCCCCAAGATCTGCTAGAAATAGTACCCAGTGGAGTGGTCGCATCCAGTTGTAACGCACCGCCCCGCGCCGCGCCGCGATGTAGTGTGAAGTACAAGCGCGTTTAGTTTATCAGCAGTTTAGTATATGGGTCGCCTTAGGGTTGTGCAAGGCTCTGCCTTCTAGAGATGTTTTTTTTTCAATTTCCTCATGTCGTTTTTGACAATTGTTATAAACCAGTCTTTCACATAAAATAAGGTATATATAATATACATTATATTAGCTGTATCAAACCGACTTGTTAATTTCTTAACGGATTTCGCTAATATTTGGAACTTGGAAAGTTTTTGCAAATAAAAATTAAACGCGTCAACATAAACGTTTTGAAGTTACATAATACATGGAAATAATTGGCATTGAAAACTATGTATTTATTTGTACGTATAAATGAATGTAAGAAAAAATAAATAGTATTTTCTTAAAAATAAGCCCTTACCTTTAGTTTTCCGTTGACATCCCACAATTTCATCCTTATAAGGCGCGTCCCGCAGCAAAATGCTGTGCGAAGCTCATTCTTGCTTTCTTTTAACTCGTTAGTATATAGATATAAAAAAAATACTGCACTTATCTCCAATATATTTATGTGCAGTTTCACAAATCAATTATTTTCTAACTTATAAATACCTTAAGATATCTGAGAATGACCGAAGAAAGAAACATTTACTGATTTCATGCATCTACACCTCAAATTGACGTTTTTTATTTTCGAGCAAAACACAAATGGTTAGACATTTTTGATAACTAAAATATTACACAATAAAATTTTCGAATTAATAATCGCGTCCGTGTGAAAAGTACAATTTTCTCCTATTTTGCGCTATTTGGAGACGCAGCGATCATCGTAACAGCCACTTTTCAGTGCGCGCTAATATAAACGTTATTTCAATGTTTTTTCCGTCGATATTTGTACCGACACACAGCGAGTTGCTAATTTAGGTCAGGGTCGCACCATAAGCGACACTATCTGATGGTGCAATAATATACAGGTTGTTTTTTGGTATTAAGCTTATCCTATTCTCGCCCATAAATTTTTTTTTCAAAAATCTAATGACGCAGTTTTGGTTTTCATCAAAATCGGCCCCGGGATTCCTTTGAATATTTTCACACCCACTTGAAAAGACTAACCCGGTGTATATATACATATATTGCTCGGTTAATAGTATCGGATGGATAGATAAATCCGAAGACCGAAACAAGCATTACCAAATTCAGTATAGGCAGCCCTAAAGCTCGGCTCACACTGGGCGTCTTATCAGGGTCGTTTGTCCGCGGCGGGAAGCTCTCAGTGAGATACGTAGCGGAACTTGTTCCTTGCAGCTTTAAGCTCTCATCTTGAAGACTTCCTCGACTTCTGCAGATGTACACAGTAACAAATCATGCATACGTATACTCACGCCTGTCTCCCGGGGAGTTAGCAGATACTAAAGATCTCTTAAAACAGCTCTTTCGCGTTTTGCACATTTATTGAGTCATACAAACTTTTCTATTCGGGTGCTTTTGACTTGGCCCTTCTTGAGTATGTTACAAACTTGGTCTGTCTGCATTCGTTCTTTAAATGTATGAAATTCGAGCTACTGTTGACTTCACTGAACTCGAATGTCAATGACAAGTGCTTTTGTGGGATCGCGATTGGCGCCAGCCAGTTAAATTTGCTGCATTTGGTTTTAATCATGTTTCAAGGCTACTAGAAAATAAATTAAATTAATCGACTTTTTTGTTTTTTAATTTATAATATAAATATAAATTCTTACATCTAATAAAGCACATAAAAACAGAAAATTATTGTGAGGTATATTTCGGGCCATTCGAAATAGCTACTGTGGCTGATGCCGCCGCGCCGGCCCGAATGGCCCGAAATATATCTCACGATAATTTTCTGTTTTTATGTGTTTTATCAGGTTTACATGCAACTTTTACTATGGGGCCAACCCTGAAATCGCGAAAAAAGTATCAGCTGTTCCATAGAAAAGTTAAATACCTACTCGATGAAAATGTATGAAATTGCTGTTTTTTTTCGCGATTTCAGGGTTGACTCCATAGTAAAAGTTGTTCATATCACCAGTTTTCGTTAATAAAATGACTTAAATTTCACGTTGTATTTATATATAAATTATAAGGCTTCTAGAAACATTTTTTTAAATAACAACTTTAAGTACCTTAAATAAACGCAATAAATAAACGAATAAATAATTTTATTTTCTTAGTAGTTTTGAGATACTGACATACAAACTAGTTGATATTTTTGTTTGAATTCAGAGCATTATTGCATACATAAATTTTCTTTAATATCCTATTTTTTTCCTTCGAATAATTCATCTATCCATTCAAAAATTAACTTTACTAAAATATTCTTGACAAAGCAGCTCAAAGTGGTCTTATTAATAAACTAGCTTTTGCGTGCGAGTTCGCTCGCGTGGTGTCATTAAATAAATTTATCTTTTATTTGCGGGTAAAATGAAAACTTTTATCGACAACTTTAGGCTTAGCGGTTATTTTATCAACACCATTTCAAATCCGTTGAGTGGTTCTCGAATTAAAACGGATTAGACAAACAGACAAAAAAATAGTTTTGGCCTCAGTCGAATTAATAAACCCATTTCATTTAAAATTTCGCAACAGTTTGCCATGTACAGATAATATATGACTTTCTTACTACTTTATTAATAGTATATATTATATATACAATATTGTTGGGCACGTGACTCGGTTCAGAATTGCTCTGTAAATCACAAGTTCATAATTATGGCAAATAGAGTTCTCATTTTCCAACTTGAACTCAAATGTTGGGTTATTATCGTCAAAATGGCTTGTAATGCTGCTTTCTCTGAATACGGACTTTCGTACTAAATTGTTTTGTTACCGCGATAACTCCGCTTTCTGGCAGTAAAATATCGCTTCATACCGAGATGTAAAAGACCTCTTGTAAAAAAAAGACTTTTAATACATTCTAAATTATACACCCGGGCTTCTGAGAAATTAGACCTACGAGATTACTTTAAAAAGACTTACGTTTTGTTTTTTTTTACAGGTAAGGAAGCTTCACCCACGGCAGTAAACGTAAGTAGGATGCGGTTTGATAAAACATGGGAACGGGGTGTATTCCGTTGTATCAATTTTCAACATGGTGTTCCTCGCGGTTGTTCCGACGTAATTGAGCCACTTCCCGGCTTGCTCGCTTCCGGCAATCTTTTCGTATGCTCCTTTTTACGACCAACATAAAAAACAACTCAACGAATGGCCTGTACTTTCACGCTGATACCTACGCAACGGGAATAAGGGGCAGGCGGATTCTCTTGAAATATGAAACGCAGCGTTACCTAATTCCTTCGGCCGTTTTCCGAATGGAAAAATTCACTCAGCATACAGCCGCAAGCGATTACTCCTCTTCAAGGAGTGACACGCGGGATGGAGCCGGAGCGGGGACTGTGCGGGGCGAGAGGATCGTCAACATAAATAATCGCGAGCTTACGAATTCAGCGGCGAAGACCGGAATACGTCAAGGAAACGCTGAAGGAAATTGATCGCGAAATGTTACCCCCTAATGGTGCGTACGGTCGATGTTGCCGTCCACTTGAATCGCCACGCACATATTGCCTATTGAACAGACACACGCCAATCTTTAAATGCGCCGGGTAAATTAACGAATGATGAGCAATAAAAGTTATGACCATGAAGTAGCCAATCCACTCGCGGAACTGGAGTCACAATTGCACATTAAACGCGGCATTCGTAAATGCTGGGTAGATTTTGCGAACTAACCGTGCGGGCTTGCCGCTCGTAAATTATTGTCCAGTGGATCCTTGAAGCATAAATCGACGATTGTCCTGTCAACGAGTGGGCGCCACCGAAGACACCTTCCAGCGAAATTCGTCCGCCTCAGATCCTCTGCTGCCACTAAAAGGAAAGAAAAGTGACATAAAGGATTACTTTCCTGAAATACCCCTCCGTTGTCACAATACATGGATACAAATTTTGCACGTCCCTTTAATGCGCAAGTACCGACATAAAATCTTATTCTTGTAACATAAAATAAAAGGTATGAATTTTGATGTCGTCTCCGGAAACATCAAATCTTCGCAAGTCCTCCAAGGTATTTGCTTTCCTGGGAAGCGCAAACAAAAATATGAGCGTAAACAGCTACAGGGCCTGGTTTGTTGGGAGCAAACAAATATCTTCTGTGACTTGCCAGCATAATCCTCGGCATAGAAATAAGGGCAGAAAGCTACTGGCTAATCCTGTCCTCACATCACAACATGTTCATTAGAAGTTTAAATATTTGAAGTCTCGCGTTAGAACTTCGAACGAATAGTATTTTTAGAAGCGAATGGAATTGGGTCGCCTTTTATAGAAAGTAAGTGACTGCACCTTGCTTTTTATGAGGCATACGCGCTATTACACGCTTGAGGTTTGTTTTCCGACCTGAGTACTTGAGAATTCACCGAATCGTGTTAAATTTTATAGTAGACAGGGGAAAAATATGCTGTGAAATCGTGATAAGGTCTGACGCGGACGTCGCGTCGCGTCTGGAGAATCGATTTAAAGTAACGTTCGGAGAAGCCGATCTCGTTATGATAGTTTTCACGTGGACCCCCCAGGGCTCGTTAGGCCGGAGATAGGCCGTGTGCCGATCCTACCGTACCCGTGGCATGAATTAATTTGCTACTCGCTTTTATACATATAAAGCTGATCGCAATAAAGATATCACCGTCGATCCTTTCAATGTATATTATCTGCTATCTTCGGGACCGCTTTTGGTTGCAAAATTTTGTTAATCACGTCTTGAATTTCGACCGAACGTGTTTCATTCAGTATTCAATACGCTCTGATATGTGTTCCGTTGTGGCGTATAAATCAGAAATAGATGTAAAGAGTACCAGTGTAGCATGAACGATGATGTTGTCTCGCAAATAAAGGGCGTGATATAGTGACGTGACAACAAAGAGAAATGCTCCGGTCCACTACGCGATAGGCCCAAAGTGAACTGATGTATAGTAACAGAATAACCATTACTTATGTCTGTGGAGACACCTCCACACTCACGTGCTATCTGAATCGATGAATTTAGCGAATTTACTGCTGTTTCTCGGAAACGTAGAGAATATACGGAAGGCTTTTGTCACGAATTTACCTGCAGAATGCAGATGATAACTGAAATTTAAACAGATAAGAAAGCAACATTTAAAAAAACAGTTAGAAAAAAAAAAGTAAAGTGTTTCGCGAAAATTTAAAATTAGTTGAATTCTTAATTTCCTTTCTCTTATTTACACTTTATGTTTTTTGTAAAGTTGTTAAAATAAAATTTACTTTTCATCACTTATCTACATTATATTACTATTATAATATGTACATATTTAATTCAAGTCAAATAAGAAGAAGACAATTATTCCGGGTTTGTAACAAAATCTTAAGATGACGGCCGAAAACAAGTTTTAGTTCAGAACAATGCATACAAATAGTTTACTTGAAGTAATGACATAAATATCAATTACAACATATTTTTAATGATGTTATTTATATAGTGACTTCAAAATAATTGGATTTTTCCTAGGCGTGAAGTTGGGAATTCTTAAGGATATATACAGCTACACCTATTTATTATTTCTTTGAATGTTACAAATCCGATGGTCTAACTAACAACGAACAACAGTCTCGCAATAATAGTGTGTTTTCATCTTCAGCTACAGAATCAATTTTATTTGACCTAGGATTGACAATGACAGGAGCAATATGTCATACGCAAAGACAATATTTCGGGACGACAATTCTGTCTCGTGCGAAAATTTGCGAAGGCTGAAAACGACTGTTTTTAGAAGCTATTACAGAATTCTATCAAGTTTTCAAAATAAAAACCTTTTGCTGGGATTCATAACATATTTTACATGTCTTTTATGGAGTTATAGCTAGTAGAGTTATCATCACACGGCATTTATTATGCGATAAACAAAGTATGAAAAATGCCCTGAATAAAAATTTCCGTTCGCCTTTTCTTTTCGTTTTAGATCAAATCATTTGCTACTTGTTCCCCGCGATATCATCATCCAATAGTCGGAGTATTGTGATGCTAAACCGACAGCGACGAGCCATTGTCTTTTTGTTAAATATCTGAAACGGAACTTTCGTGTCGTTACGGCACGTTCGCAGTAACACGGATACAAAATGTGACAGTATTGTTAGAAATATCGTGAGGCTATAGCGCTATTAGCGATAATATACCGAGGCTAATGCGACTCAGTAACGACATGAAACACGATCTCGGCCGCGTTCAGTAGAGGAGATGGCGCGGGTGCGGGCCACTCGCCGCTCGCCGGCTACCGAGTGATGGATGCGCGGTGACCGCGATACGTCATCGCCTCGGATGCCTCTCCAGGATGCCTCTTCCGCTTTTTGCTCACATTTCGTTGTACAAACGACGCGGTCAGATAAAATCTATACAATACCGGGGCTCTTTGTGAAGCTACATCGGTATTAGTAATTTGTGTCACGTGTTTTTACATTAAACTTCGGGAACATCACTCGCTGAGCTTATTGAATTTGTCGTGGGTGCGTCCATCGATCATTTCGGTTTAATATCATCGGCCCTTCCTGACAAGAAAGCCACACTAATAAAATGCGGCTCATGTCGAATCCTTACATAAAACATTACCTCCCGTTGCGATGTGTCTTGTTTCGTTCTCTCAAATTATCTTCATCGAATAAGTCTGCGTTTCTAATTTTAATTTTATCTCCCCAAGAAAGTATTGTTTTGCGTGTGCGGTCCTTAAAATTAGCTTCGTTCTCGTATATGGCGGCAGGCGGAGATTAAATTTGCACGGAGCTGTTTTTTGATGTTTTTTAAACTGTCTGTTAAATAAATCATATTTCTGCTTTCGCCGAGCATTAATCATGTCGTGTAGTGGGTTGAGGAACATGGTGTTTTATCGTTCGCTTTGTGAGCGGTCGTGCCACGAGATGGAGGACCGAATCAACTCCTGCGCACTTTTTGTCGTCGCGCTGGTTTCGGCGCGGCGAGCGCCATTGTCTCTCCAGGCGATGTATTTAATTCATTATACAGTACACATGCGATTTAATTCGTAAATTAGGACTTAATTTAGCCATACAAAAATATTTGGGTAGCCGTATCGATAAATGTATTATTAATGCGACAATAAAGGCTGCAAACATGGCGCAGCAGATCGAGATATCCGGCCCTGAGACGATTGATGATTAATTAATCCCTTTTATTAATCGCATTACGCCCTTATGAGTCTACTTATGAGAATACATGGTCTATGACCAAATATTATCGACTATTCAATAAATAATACGTTCAATGGATCTCCCTAACAGTGCTCCATTATCCGTTAATTCAATAACAAGTCCATTGATCTACGTCATAGTGTAAATAACGATGAGTGTATTGATTGACTGAGCGAGCTCCAGCCACTCCGCATATCGGACAGATCCGCCCGTGCCCACATAAAGGCGTCAACGGTTATGGTGACGATACTCTTGGGATGCTCGGAAATTGGATTTTACATTGTTACTGTGACGCCGCAGTCGGAGTCGGAGATATTCGTCACAAAATGTTATTCTTCCCGTCTTACAGCAGAAACATTGTTAAAGGTCTCATGTTCGATCGCTAGTTATTGCTTGATTGCATCATTTCACCTTTACGAGTGATTGTTCACGTGGCAGTCTCCACGGGTTATAATTGCATCAGAATGGGCATCCCATTGTAATGGTGGGCCCGTTTCTCCGGTTACTGCGGTGGATATGTTGATAGCTCAATTAATGGGCGGCTAGGAAGGCGCATATTGCCTGCAGCCTCCTGGCGGGCGGGCGAGGGCGGGCCTGCGATTGAATTCTTGGCAAACAATCCGCCGCTAGCTCAGGCGTCCCCTGCCTGTGACACTGAACGTCACCAGCATAATTATCGAGCCGAGTGCTCCGGCTTTTGGAAACTGCAACCTTTATATTTAAACGAAAGTTTGTTGGATTTTCACGCAATAAAGTGAGCTTAAAGTTGGTCTTTATTGTTCAACGTCTCACCCCGGCCGGCACGCGGCACGGGGCAGGGCCGGCACAGGCTAAGTTTATTGACCATCGCCAAGTTAGCCCCCACCCAAGTGCGCCACTTTGAGGAACTCTAACTCAGTAAAAGCTATGGCCCGGAACGCCTCTTTTTCTCGTTTTATTGCGAAAGTTTGCCTTTGACTCTCATACATATGATTAAGGAGGTTTATAAAAAGTTGCCTTACAAAAGGCCTCATTGCAATTTTAACCTGGGATTAAATTATTCAAGTTTTACAACTTCTGCCGTATCCAGTAAAATGTAAGGTGCCGTTGGTAAGCAAATACCGTAAGCGTAAGTAAACGGTTTAGAAGTGATTACAAAGGATAAGCTCGGTTTTATTGATCTGATGTGAAATAGAATTCATTGGTAGTAGGTTTAGAAACTCCAATAAGATTACGAGGCAAGTGCAGACTATAAGTTGTAATATTTTGAGATATTGTCTCTCTCATGATTTTTAGACTGCTGTTAAAATTAAAAAGCTGAAATTGCTATAGCCTATTTATACCTATAGTTAAGTCTTAGGATCCGTACGTCACATAACTGAAAAACGGATGGACCGATAAATGAATACATTATAAATTAATAAAATGGACCGATAAAGCTATTAATGCCATGTTGGTGTAAAAGTACACTGAAACTGTTTTTTTTCTTCAAGGGAATCATATTGATCTAGATAATGATAAGCACCTGTATGCTATGTATAATGTAAAGAAGTTGATTTACTTATTTAACATGTCAGAATGAATCGTACAAACGGAACTTCTAAATCGTAATATTTTGCGCAAAAACTACCTAAAGTCCTCGCAATAAACCAACAAAAAGTTGTTATTGACAAAAAGACCGAATATCCGTCAAAAAACTGGTCTCAAATACCGTGCGAACATCGAGAAGTTACTGCAGCTTGAAGTTATTCAGCTTGGCATTTGTCGGAGGCGGTGCTTCCTGGCGCTGGTTTCTTTCCTTAGTTGCTTCCCTGTTGAAGCACCGATCTTGATGTGTGAGCAGAACCGAAGGTTAAGGAGAGTGGACGATATTCAGACATAGGAAAAAAATATTTTTTCCCAAAGAAAGTTTCGAGACGCGTTTAAAATTATAATTTATAATGAACACCTGAATAATATTTTCAGCATTGCGAAAATAACATTACAGATTCTTTTTTCTTCAGTTCCATGAAGGAAAGAAAGGAAAGCTTTTTTGGTGTCTGTCTACTAGCAGTTTATCTCAAACTATAGCGTTGACTGAGTTGTTTGTGGTTCTCGTTTCATAAGTATTGCCGAAGTGTTATCGAATTACGTTCGTACATTTCATCAGCTAGGTACAGGTAGCTCAACGAGAGTTCAGACGAACACAGTACTCACACAGACACATTTCTTGAATTAGGCTGTTTATTTTTTTATTAACGAATTCCAATTAGAAGAAGGTTCTGATTTATGTATTAGAAGTGTTCGCATCATCTAAGAATACTCTTAATTTAATTCAATAGTAAAGCCGATTCTAAAGGTTTAAATTTTAGTTTTAGTGCTGTCAAAACTAAATTTTCTTCATTCCAAAATAGTTCTTTGGTGTAAACAACAGAAGCTATATTACTTTCAAAAAATGTATATTTTGACAGCACTAAAACTAAAAATAAACCCTTCAGAATCGACTTTAATGACTCATAAATCATAAGCCTGTGATTTTTGCCTCCACTCTTGTTAAGCGACCTGTATTACCCACTATTGAAATAATGTTATTTACTCGTCTTATCAGTATTAACTATTTCCCATTTTTGTACAATTTGATGGTATAGGACCTGACCCAACGCCAAAGCGACATTAATATCATGGACCTCTGCCGCCGGCACCACCAAGTATAATGTGTGGTACTTATCCACGAGGAGTGGAGGAAAGATATTTGTTTTCTCTATCGCTTCCTTCAGACCCATCTGTTTCAGGATCTAGATATCTATAGGGACTTTTTGTCTAAATCTTATTCTCCTATGTTGTTCCCAACTAATTTATATATTCCGTGGTATATAACTATGTATGTAAGAAAATTAAATTAAAATATCAACATCTTGTTAAATAAGACACTTGTACTTGTCCACTTTACTAAAAACACGTAAATATTATTTAAGTTTTTTTTATGTTATAAAGCCCTAGATAATGCTTATAAGCGAAACCGGTCGGGTGTATTAAGTGAAATTATAATCCTGTGGACAAGTACAAGTGTCTTATTTAACAAGATGTATAATAAGTTCCACCAAGTGCCGACAATCACAACCATCAACATTTTAAAATATCAACGTTCGGTAGATGCTCGAATTCAGGTGCATTAAAGAAAACATTTTCTAGTAGTGTTTGTGACACACGCATCAAGAGTGTGATTAAGATGGATATACGATCTAATGATAAATCGATTAATTTTTTTCATTTCGTAATAGCCCCCGTTGTCTCACGGTGCTCTCCAGTCTTTATAGTGATTTCATAGATCAATAAGCCAGAGAACGGACTTAAATAAATTAGTCCAGAATTATTATTATAGTTTCTATAAAAAGTGTCGTTTCTTTACTATTTTTTGAACGTCCTTGCCTCTAATATGAACATAGCTACAAAAATAAAAGATTTATACATATTTCTAATTTTAAGAAATACTATTACACTCGCTGGCTAATGGCAGGCTTATTGTGTATGTACATTACGCATTAGGTAGATATTTTTTATACTCTTTATTTTATCTATTTGTGTTTTGAATTAATTTTAGTTTAGTTATTGGTTTTTTGGTTTTTGTTCCTTTTTTTAGTATACAGCCTAACGCTGAAATTCGACGGCTTTTTGCTTATAAGTCGAGACTTGAACCCATTTGTCATGCATGTGTATTATTGTCTTTAGTTATTATAAAAAATATGGTAATATGTGACAAATAAACGGCTTCTATTCTATTCCTGTGAAATTACGCCTCGAATTTGGAAAACACGAGTATAATGGACTGCACACTTTGCAAACTTGTGTACTTTGAAACATTCAATAGATAGACCATGTATGTATGTACAAGTAAATACACAAAATGGACGGTGCACTGTACTCGCACATAGCGGCAGACCTTTATTAAAATACAACGACCGATATTATTTGTTTTTAATACGAACGAAATAAATAACTTTATATAAATTTAAGATTATGTTTGTATAGCGAATTCCATTGCTTTGGAATACGCTTGATATTATTATTAGAGTGCATTAAAAACTACAAAAGATCATTTAGAAACAAATTTAAACTCAAGTATGGTGGAAAAATTCAGCGGTCTTGGCCAAATCATGTTACCACATCTGTTCAGATAAACAACAAAACTTAGATGTACACCCTGTTAGAATACATAACCATTATTGTAAAGCAGGTATTTATTTACCAACAAGTGCAATTTGATATATAAATTTATTTGTATTTAGTGAAAAAACCTTTCCAATTTTTGATCCGTGAAGTAGTTCTCATGAAAAAAGAATGAAACATAATCACCAGAAAGAAAGACGAGAGTTGTCGTTTTCCATTTAAATCCGCGTATACAGATCCAGATACATCAATAGGAGAAAAGGGGTCAAATGTACCTATATGTGACTTCAAAGAGATCTTGGGTAGATATATCATCAGCTAGAATTTCTGTGAGGATCAAGATGCAACCTTACTAGGGTTCAAGAGTTACATCAATCAAGAAACTCTATAAAGCGTTTCGAACTGTAACAAATTTATGATTTGCGGATACCGTGTCAGATTTT
Organism: Ypsolopha scabrella; assembly: GCA_910592155.1. Classification (NCBI taxonomy): domain Eukaryota; kingdom Metazoa; phylum Arthropoda; class Insecta; order Lepidoptera; family Ypsolophidae; genus Ypsolopha; species Ypsolopha scabrella. Next base: position 13,612,573 of record OU342969.1, on the reverse strand, counting down.
CATTTAAAACATCTGTTGATTATACCTGAAAACCATACCCCGAATTCCTCCTAAACCGTGTTCGTTGTAGTTAAGAAGGAGGGAGCTAATGTGATTCGTCTAAAATGGCGAGGTCTCTAAACCCTGCATTATGCAGGCGGGCGCGCCCGCGGTACTTCTTCACGCGCGCATTGTGCAACTTTAATGAGTCGCCGCACCAGCCGGCACCACGCCAGGCGACGCCAGCGCGCCACCGGAGTACGGACCTGCCCTTTACTTGAATTTGTGGAGAATACTATTTATTCTATTCTTTTTGTTTTGGTAAATTATGAGTATTGCGCGCTTCGTGAACCCTAGTCTCCTTTGTTATTTTAGACTATCTTGTACAGTCTACAGCGTGTCACGGTACATGGCAGTTCTTATTCCGCCCAAGTAAGGGTTATATTCTCACAAAAACGCGTAACTTTGAATCAGGTTGATTGTACATACGTCTAGATTTTCGCAGACAAACAAAATTAGGAATGAATGAACTAATATCTCGGCCGCTGTCGTCGCTAAAATGGAAAGACTTGCGATAATTTGCTTGCTTTCTTTGCAAAAGATCAGATAGTCGGTCTAACGTTTCAGGTCACTCCTTATTCGTTGAGGGCTCTAGGGAACGATTACGTGCTTGCATGCAATGGTCGCGATGCCTCAAGCGAGTGCACGCTATTCAGACGCATGTCCTTTTTAGGGTCCGAGTTCATAGTGGGCATAACCAACATCCCTCATGAATTAGATATTAGTCCACTGGAGGTTTCCATCAAACACTGTCGCGGTCCGGTTTACTGCCTTTCGTTGTATCTCTTGTTTCATCACGTCTTCATCGCTTTTACCTTGTTTGGAGATTGTTTTGGGTTTCCACGGAGCACCTCAATGTTGGAAATACGATTAAGAGTCAACATGACGCAAGAAAAAAAAGTTTTATGTTTCAAAATCAAAAATCAAAAAAATCAAATCATGATTTTCGATTGTAGTTTCCTAAAGAAGCTATAAGGTCCATCCTTTGAGAAAAATATATGACGATGAGTGATCTTTTGTGAAGTGCAGTTACCTAATTATAATTAAATTAATCAAATATTCAAACCAGAAAAAAAATGTAAACCTCAGTTTTTATGATATTTCATGTTTAAAAAATTCATTTCTCCTGTATTATTCAAAAGATTCGCTTGGTTTTTATACAGTCAAATAAGGTATTATTGATACCTATTGCAGTTACTTAAAATTGTAGTTCTTACGGCAAACATAGATAAAGAAAGATTATGTTTTTATTGCGAAATCCATCGCTTTGGAATACTCTAAATATTATTATTAGAGTGCATTACAAACTGGAAAATACTGAACTGCGCGTTCAAATAGTTACAAAAATATTCGGTGGATAAGTATGGTGGAAAACTTGAACGGTCCAGGTAAGTACCTCGGTGGCGCATTCGGTAGCGCGCTTGTCTTGATAACAAGAGGTCGCAGGTTCGAATCCTGGCCCGAGGAATTTTTCCAAATTCTTGTCTTTACATTTATTTCCAATTTATCTTTTCCAGTTTGTAATGCACTCTAATAATAATATTTATAGATAAAGAAATCTAACGTTTCACGAACGCGAGCCATTTCTGTCGTCGCAACTGCCAGGACGAAGAGCGTGCGATTGTAGACTAAAATACAACATATAAAATGTTATTTTCGCCTGATGTAAAACAATGTGTTTAATCTTTCCTATGCCATATCCTTAAATAAAAGTTTTGTACGTTCAAAGAATTGATACATGGTTCTGCCCATGCCCTTACCTATTTTTCCTCTGACTTGCTATGTGGTAATATTGATAATGCACCCGTTCAGGTATGGAGTTATAAGTGCACATGCTATTTTATATGTATTATATAGAGATATGCACAGAATAAAACGCATTGTGGATGTCCTTGTGCATGTTAACGGGAATAGCTCATTATCATACCGCAGCACTGCACCGCAGCACAATCGCTCTGGACGACAAGTATGTGTTAAAAGTTGTTTTACAAGTGCAGAACAGGGTTGATAAAGTGTGAGACAAAGCCTCCGAGTCACCGTACATCAAGAGGCTGCTGACAACGACGTGTTCTAATAGAAAATTTTCATATTCATAAGGACGTTGGGAATTTGCATATAAAACGAGCAACTTCGCCTCCCTCGACCCCGAAAGCTGGAACAAGTGCCTTGTTTTCTATTCACTTTCCTTGTAAGAACTCAGAAGGAACGTCCAGCAAGATCTGGACTGTTTTAATCGGCCTCAGAAAATGGGGATGTTAACTTGTTTCATCTCCAAAAATAAAATGAAATTTTTGACGAAAACTTGTCAAATCTTGCAACTTTATTTTAAATCAGTTCTCCCCAACTGATTGAGCTGAAATTTTGCATACCCAAGCAACACCAGCTGGTGTTACAAAAGCCGTATAGCTGATTCTTATACCGTTAAAGACTGTATTATAAAGCACTATAGCTAGCAACACAGCCGCTGTACCCCCAAAGGGGGCGCCTAATAACTCAACTGTAGCGCCAATAATTGCTCTACAATACTACAATTGCCGTATAAAAGCGCTACAAAAGCGCGTGAACGGTGGTAGTATTGAGTTATAGTAATACTTAGGTGCTATTAAAGGTCTACGTGGACCAGTACAAGCGCTTTTACCGTATTTTTCCCGTTTGTACCACCACTGTGGATCGTTTTTGTTGGTGTACATAGTTGTGTTTGATTTCAATTTTATTCAAAGTGTCATGTCGTTTGCTTGTATGATGTGTGGTATGTCAAGGTAAGACATATTTTGATTACTATCAAGAATAACATGCCTAGAAAGCTCTAATGTAATGCAACGCAGTGTTTACTGTTAAAATGTATATTGGTTTTCATCTCATTTTTCACGCGCCATCGTAATTCGTACGTATTTCAAAAATATAAACGTAAATATTACTGTAGACAGTATTGACTCTAATATTATTTGAAGTTTTAACAGTGAATACAAATTATAAAAGCAAGCTTCTTTTAAAAGTAGGATATTTGAGTGCTTCGTTGAGGTGTTATGTGAGAAAATATGGAAATAAAGTATGAAAAAAATATAACCTATTCATTTGATCAATGGCGTCTTCGATACAAGAGCTTCAGCAGTATACTACCCCTTTTTAAACACAAAAAGTGTTTGAAAAACCCAACATTCTACTCGAGGTGGTACAAGTGTGGCAGAGTGCCGTTGTTAGATACTGTAGATAACGTTCTGATAGCTTAAAGATCCTAAACTGTTATGTTTTACCCATACAATACAATTGAATTAAATTTTAGGGTTCCGTTAACAAAGGTTTCCCTTAGTTATAATTTATAAGTTTACTTTAAAAATACTTTTTAGTGGCCTTATTTTATTCCCGTTTGTTACGCAGTCCAAGAAACTGAAAAATTTGAACAACTTTAAAAAATTTGTAATAAGCGTTACGTTTCAACAGTAACCCGTACTAAATAATCAGTTTTTAGAGTTCCGTAGTACCTAAAAGGTACAAAAGGAACCTTTATGGTGAGACTCCGTTGTCCGCCCGTCCGTCCGTATGTCGCAGCCTCAATATTTAAATACAATATTTCCAAAACAAAAGTGAGAAAAATAAAAAACCACAAAAATGGTAATGTATGGCCGATGGTAATAATCCCTCGAAATGGTAATCAAAAAATTATCTTCTTCCCTAAAAAACACGTGTTTTTTTAAATTTTTCTTTTGTTTTATCACAAGTTTAGAGCGCTAAAACTGATTTAATATTATAGTTGAACTATTTGGTTTCTGAAATCTTGTCGCGCGAACTTTCAATAAAATATAATGCTTCGGCAAGTACTTGCCAATCAATCACTGACCAATGAAATTAATAAACCTCTTTTTTATAATATTTTATTTATTATTATTTGTACTACAAACAAAATGCACTAATTTACGTACTCCACACGCTTGCAAAAGTTTAACAAACAAAGCTTTTATGTTTTCTACAAAACGTCATAAATAAATAATTTATAGGTGCTCTAAATACTTAAAAAGTCGCTTTATTTCATGATAACTACAGAAACTTAGAAAAATATGTTTTAAAATCTGTAAATACATAGATACCTACATATTTTTGGGTCACAGACAGACACTGCCAAAAAGGTTCCTATTTTTTTTTAGGTAAACCTAAAACGATTAAATCTGTCATAAAAATAAATTTAACATCATCGTGTCTCAAAGCGATAACAATATCATATTGAAATAGAAACGTTCAAACAGATTCAACAGACTCAAACTCTAGTTCATATAAAGTCAATTTCACGTCTTCTACGTAAAAGTATAATTTTTGTAATATTAAACATTAACCGGAACACAATTAAGTCAGTAAATCTGTCAGTTTATGTGGCGAGCGCTGGTCGTTAGATTTCAGGTTCCCGCCTACCCTAATAGCCAGGGTTCCAATTTAGTGGTGTCACCGTGTAATTTTAAATCAATAAATAAATATGTTTCATTTTCATTTTTCAAATAATCGTTAATGTTATAATACGATTAAATTAATTAACCTTGTAAAGCGTACTTCCAGGTTATTTTTGCGAACGACGGTCCTGGGTGCTTAGAAGTTGGGAGTCAGTCAGTGTTGCCAATAGTTGCCATCACCCTGAATTGCCAAGTAGTTTTTCCTAAACGTCTATTGATGTACTAAGCCGGGGTAATTAAACATGAATCTACCCCAATACTATTTGAAAAAATCAAGCTACGAATTGGTATTGGTTAAATTAAAGTCACTAAAATGGTTACAGCTCGGCATAAAATATAGCCTATATAGGACCTGTGTAAGATAGTGAAAGTCTATATATCCAGTAGTTTTCGAGATCCTCGGTAACAAACCTACAAACTTTCACTTTTATATATTACTAGGATAGGATAGGAAGGATACGATTTTTTTGTATTATATTTCTTTTTTCCTCCCTATTCATACACTTACTGGTTTGGTCTGTATTTTCTAATTTTAAGAATATAATCTGAGAACAGTACTGTAATTTCTTGGGGAAAAGTCTGTGAGTTACGGAAAGTCGTTTCTCCATATTAATCATGGAAGTTGACAGAACTCCAAGCAAACCAAACAGATCAAAGAGCTACCCTCATCTGTAAGGCGATAGAGAAACTTTGATGACTTAATTTGAAGTTTAATTTGACTGCGAAATCATTACGGCCGCAGGAACTTGTATTTAAAACGCTAGAATTCTGTTCGATTGCGTCCTTATTCACATAAAGCGGAAACTTCTGTAATCTACCTATATATATCTGAACGTATGTCTTATTTTGGCGGATTAACTTTACTTTGGGGTTCTTGAGAAAGGTTTAAGTGTATATATTGAGCTGCGATCATAGATAGGGGCCGAGCAATAGCTACTCGTATTTCCTAAAACATCCACGCGATTACTTATTTTATTCCCGTATAGGCCATTATATTACAAAGACTTATCATCGGTCGAAAACCTGGCTAGTTCATAAATAATAAAAATCCAATCTTTTATGTCCATGTCCCTCACTTAATTATCATTATGTTAAGCTACATATTTTATTTCTTTCCTTGTGCCTATGCGTAAATGCGATCCTTATCCATAATTGCTGATTCGATGTCGCTCGTTGGGAATAAACCGATTGATAACTATCACCATTTGTATCGAATTTCGCGAGCCTAGTATGCTAGCAAGATAACATACAAAACTTTCCTGTGCCAGATTCGTATGAGTATTCAAATATTTTCTATTACCTGGTAGTTAGAAGTATAAGAAGCCAGATTCATTCTGATAGGAATCAAAACAACTAAAAGCGAATGTGATGGAGGTTGAATTGAATCGTGTGCGGGTAGTTTTAGAATCGGGACAATAACCGAGAACATCGCAGTTGTAGAGTAGAGCCTGGTTGGAATTGTTTGCAGAGCGCAGTGATTGTTCGCGGTTTCCTCTGCTGCCGTAAATTGGATCTCGAATGGGAATGTCTTTTTCCGGATGGCCTACAATGACACTCGCGTACCTTCGTACGTGTATCTGTGTACCCTGACATCAGCCTGATTGTTTGCTTTTATGGGAACCGAGATTCAAATGAAACGTCCTCGTTTGTTGACGTTTCGATTATTTTTCTTTGTGTCTCATGATGTCAACGACTTTTTTCCTTGAAGTGTTGTCGTTCTAAAACAGAATGTTTGTGCCGGGTTTTCTTCATGGTGATACATTTACCTTTGTTTTATATAAGAGTTCCACTTCTTTTGTGTTTCCGTTACGCATTACTGTACTAAGTCTTTAGTCACGTCTTTGGCCGTATGTGGAGCAATATCGCTGTAGTGTTTGCATGCGCGAGGCGTGTTGCGCAAACTCGTAAAGCAATGTACTGTAGTGTATAAGTGCTGTAGAAGAAGGCCGTGTTTAAGTAAAACTGTAGAGCCTTTTGTTGGAAAGGAAATATGACTCTTGTCTAGATCAAGATGGAATAGCTAAATTATTGTTTTGGTGCTATCAGCTGTGGGCCTGCGCATGCGGCTCGCGAGGGTCGTGTGAAAATAGTGGTGTTCCGATCGCAACAATGCCCCTCGTGACTTCTATCCCGATCCAGCCTGCAGATTAAATGCTGACATAAATCCTCTACTATTTATTGTAATCGTTACAGAACTCGATGAACTTAGAGAGTCGATCGACAATATTTACGAGCGAACAGATTTACGATATTGGTGCAACAGAGATGTTAGCCGGTTTTACGAAATGTCTTTCGGTCATTGATTTGACTAGCAGCCATTATTTTCGCAGAATTACATGAAACGGTCATTAACATTTCAATATTTTAGGATTCTGATAATAGGTACCTAAATTACACTTGCAGCCATAAACTAACTATAAAATTTAATCTTTTCCGCAAACCCAATAAAAAAAAACCTAATAATCTCTAAAACCAGTTACGCCAATCGGCATTTTAGGCATATTATGGGGCGGCCACACCTAGTTGATGATAACAGTATTTACATAGACGAAAACATTGAATTACAAATAAGTTGTTGTTCCTAGAAGTTGCATCTGCAGTAGAGTAGGGCAAACCTTGCCCGTTCGGGCCTTACGGAGTGCTCTCGACTCGATGGATGAACGAAACGTGCTCGCAGCTAACTGAGCCAATCGAGGTCTGCCCACGTTGCCATTTGTGCAACGCCTTTAGCTGTACACTAAGCGGTTACAGAGCTATGCTCCTTAAGATGGGTCGTAGGATAATTGTTTAATTACGACACGCGGCAACTTGTGATATCATATTCGACGAGCATGCTTCAGTGATATTACTCGGTTGTTCGCGGTTACAATAACTCTCTCTAGCATTATAGCTCTATGGAAGTTTATTGGCCAACAGATGTAGTGAAAGCATTCAATCGGAAGATTTAATTAATTGCAGTGCTGCAATCGATCGAAAGCCCTAATTGGCGAGGACAGACGTACGGCATGTGGCATCCGAGCACTGGTTGTGTGCGCACTTCGATGTTTGGAGTATTTCGCGTAAAAACCGTCGACCTCAGTCTAAGTGAATGCCAACAGAACATCATGTAGGGGCACAATGCAGGCCTCGCGTGCTTCGCCCTTTGTCGCAGTCTTAGTCGGCAATTTGTTTCTTGCACCCACGGACATGAAGAATGGTGTCTTTCTGGATTGAAAGCCCATTTAAAATTTTATTACTTTTGTTTAACTCGAACGCTTCGGATTTTATCGTTTCGTTACGACTTAAATACAAATCTTTGGGTACTTCTAAGGTTACAATCGCATTTGATGACCTTTCTTGTCGTCGATATCAAAGGAAAAGGCCGATAAAGGCTCACATGACGTAAATCAGCAAATTGTCGGGAGTGCCGCGGAACAGAATTAGGTTCCAAGCTCTCTGACACCCGAGTTCACCCGACCCGAATCAAGTAGAAGTAGGTACATACTCCGGGAGACGACTTTGAAGTAACATTGGCTTTCCTTCGAGTCAGCGCCCGCCCGCCGCGCCGCTGGCTTTTCTTTTTGCTACCTCCCGTCTTTGTCTTAGAGTGGCGATTAAATAAAAGTTTTTGAACGAACTGCCCTGCTTTCAAATCTCTGCATATTCGAGGCCAAATAAATGGCGAGTGCATATAAAATTCAGCTGTTGATACATCATTTGGTATTCAGATGACGTCGTAAATGTAACGTTTCGGTTAAAATCCAGCATGCTGACTGAACAAACACAGCTCTGTGCCAGAATTCAACAAGTCGACAGTTTTATCTGGCCCGCATGATTGTGGCTCCTATTTCCTTGTTTGTGTTTCTCTGTTTGCATTCGCGTCTATTGTTTTACTTTTGAAAAGCCGGTAATGAGCTCGGCTGTTTAAAATTTAAATACAGCAGCCTCAACTGTTTACAAACGAATGCTGCATCTTGCTGAATATTTTAATAATATAGAGATAGCTTGAATCACCCTAGATAGCGTTTATGTGGGTTCTGGAATGTACAGATTTTATCGAAGTCGCTTGGCGTCGCGTCGTCAGACGACGTTGGGACGTGAAGGCGGTTCAATCCAGGAATGTTCAAGATGCACCCGCGTCCGACCCCCTCGAGAATATTACCTCGCTCGGCGGTCCCGAGTTCCGCCCATGCTCCGCAACATTCGATCTCCCGCCATTCCGTTCTTTATCGCGCCAAATTTATTCACAACGTATCCGCCGCGTTTTGATACAATTTTCAAGTATTTTGGACGTCACATCGAATTCTTGAACAATTTTCTCCAGAAGTCGTATCCGCAGGGCGATTCTAGGGGCTCTTTGGTAATCTCCTCTCATTCCGCCTTTTCCATGTAGCGGGTCTATTTGTAGGGTTCTCATTACGGGACCACCGTCCACTTCACTAAATCGAGTTCCGCCTATCTTTCCCGTTCCCGATTGTCTCTACAATTTTGCCCACGTATTTGGAACAACTCTTTTATTCCAATAAAGTTTCGTATCTATACTTGTTAACACGTAGGATTCCGTTTTAACTGAATAATTCTAGAGTACTTTAAAATTATGTTATATTTATGTAGTATATTAGGTAGGTAAATTTCATACACATAACAATTGAACTATAAACTAATAAAATATAATGACAGTAAAATGAAAGATGACAAATACAAGTATATTAATATATAATATAGATGTCAAAGTTCAGCTCAGTCGACCCAGCGTTTTTCGAGTAATGTTTTGTATGTTGAATAAACGGACAGACAGACACGTCTCTAATATAGATACAGAGAAAATTATATTTCCCAACTATCTGTTTAATCGGTTTATTTTGCATAAAACTGTGCAAGACATGAGGGCAATAGTACTAATACGAAAGAGAATTTGATAGCAAAGTGCAATATACTAAATCGTTTAAGTTTTATGTTTAGAACTGCAGTAAAAGTTTTGATGGTTTCACTTTACAGTGGCCTCCTTTCGCTATGAACGATTTTATTTATTTTGTAGTGTAAGGTTTCAAGGTTTAAGAGTAAAACACCTATGTACACGCATGTTTTTTTTTAGATAATTACCCTTACCAAGCCCTGTGAGCTCTAACTAGGTCCTGACTTAAATTGTACCTGTAACATTAGTTTGTTTGACAACTGCAACTGACAAAAATAAAAAAATATGTAAAGTAATATTCGTTATTTATCGCAACCCAAAGACCGTAACTAATTAATGAGCGCGCGATCTATCACCGTCTCGTACTAGTTTATCCTCGGAAATATAAATTTTAGTGAGGTCGATGCTGAACTGCGAAACTTCAGTCCTTCATACTTTTATATCCGTTGTGATTAAAAGCTGTGCTCTTGCGGTTGGCGCCAACACCAAGCCAGAGACAAATATTTACCATCTCGCACGGAAAGACGCTTAACGTAGAGCAGAAAAAACTCTTATGCAGTAAAGTAAGCTATTATAGCGTGAATAGGACTTTTTCACAAACGTTTCTTCACAATAATTAAATACACAATTTGCTGATCTATTCCCTAAACTCAGGTATGTTTTGAAAACCATCCAGATATGATAAAAAGGTGGTTGTTGCCGTATTGGTCCGGAACACACTCAAATAAATTAATCATTTATATGCGGTATCGTTATAGACGAACGTCTAAACCCTTATTGCGAGCGGTTATGGATGAAAGTTCTTTGATCGTACCTAATAAATTCTGTATATGTATTTTCTTCCCCAATGAGCAAGAAGAGTGAATGCTTTTTTCGTAGCAAAATATACAAACTTCAATCAGAAGTCCCAAACTCCCAACACATAAAACGTAAACGTCTGCTAAGAAAACGTGGTAAAGCAAACGTTCTTATTGCACCATTGCACATCCAGGAAGCTCCCGCTAATCCTTAAAGCTGGATAAGCTTCTAGAATTAAAGTTTACACGAGGGATAACTTTGCTGAGCCATTTTATAAATAACTTATAGGTTATGTAGTAGGTTATGTAGGATAGGTAGTCAAACTTACAGTCATTGCGCATAGCCGATTAATTTTCTTCATACGGTAACTTATATGCCACGTAATCGAACTTTGAGACATTGCGCATGGCTGATGAAGTTTCTTCGTACGGTAACTAATATCTACAGGTAGTCGAACTTTAAGACCTGCGCAAGCCGATGAAGTTTCAGACATTGCGCATAGCCGATGAAGTTTCAGACACTCCGCATAGCCGATGAAGCTTCAGACATTGCGCATAATTTATGAAGTTTCAGACATTGCGCATAGCCGATGAAGTTTCAGACATTGCGCATAGCCGATGAAGTATCAGATATTTTGCATAGCCGGTGGAGTTTCAGACATTGCGCGATTTGCGCATAGCCGATGAAGTTTCAGACATTGCATAGCCGATGAAGTTTCATACATTGCACAGTTGATGAAGCTTCAGGCATTGCGCATAGCCGATGAAGTTTCAGACATTGCGCATAGCCGATGAAGTTTCAGACATTGCGCATAGTTGATGAAGTATCAGAAATTTTGCATAGCCGGTGGAGTTTCAGACATTGCGCGATTTGCGCATAGCCGATGAAGTTTCAGACATTGCACAGTTGATGAAGCTTCAGACATTGCGCATAATTTATGAAGTTTCAGACATTGCGCATAGCCGATGAAGTTTCAGACATTGCGCGATTTGCGCATAGCCGATGAAGTTTCAGACATTGCATAGCCGATGAAGTTTCAGACATTGCGCGATTTGCGCATAGCCGATGAAGTTTCAGACATTGCGCATAGCCGATGAAGTTTCAGACATTGCATAGCCGATGAAGTTTCATACATTGCACAGTTGATGAAGCTTCAGACATTGCGCATAATTTATGAAGTTTCAGACATTGCGCATAGCCGATGAAGTTTCAGACATTGCGCGATTTGCGCATAGCCGATGAAGTTTCAGACATTGCATAGCCGATGAAGTTTCAGACATTGCACAGTTGATGAAGTTTCAGACATTGCGCATAGCCGATGAAGTTTCAGACATTGCGCGATTTGCGCATAGCCGATGAAGTTTCAGACATTGCATAGCCGATGAAGTTTCATACATTGCACAGTTGATGAAGCTTCAGACATTGCGCATAATTTATGAAGTTTCAGACATTGCGCATAGCCGATGAAGTTTCAGACATTGCGCGATTTGCGCATAGCCGATGAAGTTTCAGACATTGCATAGCCGATGAAGTTTCAGACATTGCGCGATTTGCGCATAGCCGATGAAGTTTCAGACATTGCGCATAGCCGATGAAGTTTCAGACATTGCGCATAGTTGATGAAGTATCAGACATTGCGCATAGCCGATGAAGTTTCAGACATTGCATAGCCGATGAAGTTTCATACATTGCACAGTTGATGAAGCTTCAGACATTGCGCATAATTTATGAAGTTTCAGACATTGCGCATAGCCGATGAAGTTTCAGACATTGCGCATAGCCGATGAAGTTTCAGACATTGCGCATAGCCGATGAAGTTTCAGACATTGCGCATAGTCGATGAATTATCAGACATTTTGCTTAGCCGGTGGAGTTTCAGACATTGCGCGATTTGCGCATAGCCGATGAAGTTTCAGACATTGCGCATAGCCGATGAAGTTTCAGACATTGCGCATAGTCGATGAATTATCAGACATTTTGCTTAGCCGGTGGAGTTTCAGACATTGCGCGATTTGCGCATAGCCGATGAAGTTTCAGACATTGCATAGCCGATGAAGTTTCATACATTGCACAGTTGATGAAGTTTCAGACATTGCGCATAGCCGATGAAGTTTCAGACATTGCGCATAGCCGATGAAGTTTCAGACTTTGCGCATAGCCGATGAAGTATCAGACATTTTGCATAGCCGGTGGAGTTTCAGACATTGCGCATAATTTATGAAGTTTCAGACATTGCGCATAGCCGATGAAGTTTCAGACATTGCGCATAGCCGATGAAGTTTCAGACTTTGCGCATAGCCGATGAAGTATCAGACATTTTGCATAGCCGATGAAGTTTCAGACTTTGCGCATAGCCGATGAAGTATCAGACATTTTGCATAGCCGATGAAGTTTCAGACTTTGCACAGTTGATGAAGCTTCAGACATTGCGCATAATTTATGAAGTTTCAGACATTGCGCATAGCCGATGAAGTTAAGACACTGCGCATAGCCGATGAAGTTTCAGACATTGCGCATAGCCTATGAACTTTCAGACATTGCGCATAGCCGATGAAGGTTCTTCATACGGTTAATGTTTTTGTTTTATTTTTACTTTAGTACAAGACTATATTAATAAACAAACCCATATCATTAAAATTTTTGCTATCATATACCACTTTAGGTGGTAGAGCTAATGCCGGGCTCGACTGTGGAGGTACCACCATCTTACTCGGAAATCCTCCCGAAGTTATTCGGGGGAGATTAGAAGACCGCTCTCAGGCAAAAAAACCAGGCGGCCCACCATTGCCTGGGACCGATGGCGGTATATCCATTCCCAATTGCCGGGCCTTATATAAATCAGACTGGTGACGGGCAGCGGCGACACTGGTGCAAGGGTTTCGGCACCGCGCTCACCAATCCGCCTGAACAGCGTATGTGAGTATGGGCATTTCTTCCAGGAGAACCGCCAAGAGTGGCAAAATCCTGGAAAGGCCTATGTCCAGCAGTGGATGAAACAGGCTGATGGATGGAATCATATACAATGTACAAACGCAACTTTTTACTATCTACTTTATTTTAAGTATAGAATAGATAACTTGAGAAGAAAGTAAGACTATAATAACATTAACCAGTTTTGGTATCTAACTTTGTACATTATTGCAGTTATGACTGAAGGAACGGCTGTAAAACTAGGCACCTAATTGATTAGCGAATCCGACAATACTGCACTGCCGTTGTACTGAACCGACCCTTTTACACATTTATATTTTTAGTGGGATTGTATTGTACGATACCACGCTGCTGACCACTTATTTCAGTGAAGTGAAGAGTGATGATGGTTTGTCGACAGATCAATAAATAAAGTCCAGTCGCTTCAAAAGTATTATTGATTGCTTGTGACTTTGTGACCGACCGTAGGGCAGTTTCACATGTACCTATAATATTATTTTGAATGTTATGTCGACCAGTCTCTACCTGTTTAGTTGATACTCCAAACCCCTTTGACACATCGTCACGTAATTTATCCCCAAGAGGTCAGAGGAGTTTTCGATTACCATCTTTTTAAAGACGATTTTAATGTCCCAACATGGTAGGGATGAGCCTTATCGCCGTACCTCGGACACAAAAACGCGCTTTTTTTGGCATGCAGGTTTGACACATTATTCAACTTGACCATTAGCTAGTGGTACTTACGTGTTATACTTTTTATCAGCTCAGAGTGTAGTTTTATTTATTCCCGCTTTCAGAGCAAACACTTCTTATCGATTCTCTCGTTACTTGGTACTTGTTATTCCTTTACGACCTTGTTATTTGAAACTATTTATTCTGAGTCTTAATAGTTAATCGAACTCCCACTGATTGGTCTTCGCTTTCTTTCATTTTTAATCATGTATGTAGAATAAAGTATCGCCTGTATGTAATCTTATTTAAGAACAAATATTTTAAAGAAGTTATTTAAGTTGTCTATTTGTGTGTAGGGGGTAATCTTTGTAACTACTGAACCGATTTTGAAAATTCTTTCACCGTTGTAATACTCGTAGTTGGACTGTTAACTTGGACATGTTTGTTCCCAGGTAACGCGCAGTTTCCTAGGGACGTAGTCTTTAATCACATTCGCGCGGAGGTTGTCAGCTATATGTAGATATACAGGATGTAAATGCAAAGTCAAGAATTATGATGTCATTACGAGAAAAAAAATATAGGTACCTTGAATTTTCACCAAAAATTCCATCATTTTTCTAAGCTATGGCTACGCAGCTCACCGGCCTGGCCACACACCTAATTGCACCCCGCAACCCGCACCCCTCATCCGAGTGGCCAGCGACCAGTGAGGCTGTCCACGCGATTTGTGTATTTTGAGTAAAGAAAATCGTCTTATTATGAGGTACTGGTACTTTATTTAGAGATCCCAGTATTAAAAAAAATATCTTTACCGATCATATTAACATTCCCTTAAAGGATTCTTGACTTTGCTTTTACATAATCATAATCATAATAATCATATTATTTATTTGTACATTAAAGCCACACCTGGCACACAAATCATTTTATAAAACACACAGTAAAATCGATTCATAAAAATAAAATAAAAAGTAAATAAATCACATATTAATAGGTAAACCGAAATTATTAAATGTCTACATTTTCACAAGTAAATAGAATATATGTAAATAAAAAAAATTAAAGCAATGAAGATGTCAAGTACAGGTAATAATGAAAATAATTATTATAACAGTCATAGTAACAAAACTATTAACAAATAGGAAATTAATATGTCAGAAATAGTTATAGGTAGGTACTTTAAAAAAATCAAAAAGATCAAAAAATTCAGTTAATCTGTCAGAAAATTTCATTGAAATTAAATAAAAATAGGAAATTATCAATCATTATAATATTCATTTATATTTATTTATTTATTTATTTATTTATTTAGGTTACAAACGGTCATTACATATTAAAAAGAAAACAATAGAGAAAACATTAATATAAACAGACCTAAAGAACCCTTATAAAATAACACACATTTTTAGAATAAACACTGGAGCTTACATGGTTTGTTAACAAATACATTACATACAAAGTTCCAGATGCATATTATACATATACAAGCACGAGAAATAATTAAAAGTCACTTACGTAGTATTTTATTTGCTTTGGCTTTAAAACAGTTTTTACTTTCAAGGAAGATGTCGATGTCACCCAACATTTTGTTATATAATGCCGGAGAGCGAGAGAAAAATCGGTTTTTATTATAGTTCGTTCGACTCCTACTAATGTGAAATCTTAACGAACTGCAACGAGAGGAGGGGCGCGGTATTTGAAAAAATAATAATTCAAGCAGGTGTGGACAATCTAGTTCGTTGTTTACTAGTTTATATAGAAATGTAGCATCAATGACTTTACGTCGACTAGTCAAGGTAAATATATTGTATCGAAAAGCCGAAGAGGTATAGTCCGTAAAATAATTCCCTGTTCTATAATCAAGGGCTTTAAGAAACTTGTTCTGTATCCTCTCGATGCGGTCCACGTGCACTGCATAAAAAGGACACCAGATCACACTACAGAACTCAAGAATACTTCTAACATATGCAAAGAAAAGTACCTTGTAAACAGAAGCACGCCTGAATGGTTCACATATCCGGAGAATGAAACCCAGTAGTTTAAATGCTCTTTGTATTATACAATCGATATGGATGTTGAAGTTCATTTTAGCATCCAAAGTAATGCCAAGGTCTCGTATATGTTCAACACGTGTTATACTTCTGCCTGAGAACTGATAGTTATGTGTAATTTTTTGCTGTCGTCTGGTATAACTAATTGTATAACATTTGTTCACGTTAATAAATAGGGAATTTAGCTCACAATAATACAAAAGGTCACTTAGATCTTGTTGAAGTTTGAAACAGTCCTCAACAGAGTCAACCACCCGATATATTTTCATATCATCGGCGTAGAGCAGATGGTTAGAATTTTTGAAAACATAGAAATATATTATAGAAAGGTTTTTCCAACAAATACGCTTTTAACTTTTTTTGGAATATTTTTAGGTTTGCACTGTCCTTAATGTCATTACTAAGCTTATTGTAAATCCTAATCCCAGTGTAACTCAAACTTTTGTTAAAGGTTGTATATTTTGCCATAGGGGCTTTAAGGTGATTGCTATTTCTAAGGTTACTCTGATTTTCACCTACAGTTCGGTAATTATGTCGATTTTGAAAAATATAACTACATACGAGGTATATATAAAGAGCGATTACTGTAAGTATCTTGTGTTTAACAAATAAAGGTTTGCAGTGATCACGATATGATGCTTTATCAATTAATCTGACTGCTTTCTTTTGAAGGATTAAAACACTTTTAATACTTGTACAGTTACCCCAAATTTCAAGCCCATATCTTAAAATACTTTCAAAATAAGAATAGTACACGATTTTTAGTGTGTCATAGTTTGCAATATTTCTGAGGTTTTTGAGACAGTAGCAAGCACTTGCAAGCCGTTTTTTAATTGTGTCTACATGGTGATCCCAACTTAAGAGAGGGTCTAGATTTATTCCTAAGAATTTTACATAAGAACATTTGGCTATTGGTAGATCGAGATCAAATTCTGGACTGTTTGCATGTCGCTTGAAGTTAATATAAAAGCTCTTTTCTAGATTCATTTTCAGCTTATTCGCGTTAAACCATTCGCAAATGTTAATCCAACATGCTTTTATCTTAGAGTTAAGCTCATTATAAGTAGGAGCGTTTAATATAATGCTTGTATCATCAGCATAGAGGTAAGCTGTGCCATTTTGTGAACATTGTGGAAGGTCGTTGATGAATAATATAAACAGGAGTGGTCCTAGAACTGAACCCTGGGGAACTCCTCTTTCTACGGGTTTTTCGTCAGATAGCTCTAATCGGCTATTTTCTAAAATTTGAACAAATTGCGTACGAACATTTGGCTATTGGTAGATCGAGATCAAATTCTGGACTGTTTGCATGTCGCTTGAAGTTAATATAAAAGCTCTTTTCTAGATTCATTTTCAGCTTATTCGCGTTAAACCATTCGCAAATGTTAATCCAACATGCTTTTATCTTAGACTTAAGCTCATTATAAGTAGGAGCGTTTAATATAATGCTTGTATCATCAGCATAGAGGTAAGCTGTGCCATTTTGTGAACATTGTGGAAGGTCGTTGATGAATAATATAAACAGGAGTGGTCCTAGAACTGAACCCTGGGGAACTCCTCTTTCTACGGGTTTTTCGTCAGATAGCTCTAATCGGCTATTTTCTAAAATTTGAACAAATTGCGTACGATTAGTAAGATAAGATTTAAATAGATTAAGAGCTGATCCTCGCACACCATAGTACTCCAGTTTTTGTAAGAGTATAATGTGATCGACACAGTCAAACGCTTTAGTTAAATCGCAGAATATCCCTGCACACTTCTGTTTGTTATTAAGTGAACCTAGTATCTCTGAAACCAAACGACACACAGCTGTAGTGGTGTTGCTATTGCTTCGGAAACCAAATTGTTGTGAAGATAAATAGTTATTATTATTTAAATGTTCTTCAAGTCTGTTATATAGGCATTTTTCAAAGACCTTTGCAGGGACACATAAAAGTGATATCGGTCTATACTTTTCCACATCCTCTGTACATCCCTTTTTGTGTAATGGGATAACTTTGGCTCGTTTTAAAATTGTTGGAAATGTCTCTTCTTGAATACAGGAATTTATAATATGTGTTAGGGGGGAGCAAATTATTTGAACATTATTTTTAATTAGTTTTGTACAGATACCATCAGGTCCGCAAGAGTTGGTATTTTTCAGTTTCAAAATTACTTTGATTAGTTCTCTTTCTGTAACCGGCCTAATAAACATTGAGTTATTATTATTTATACGAGTATTCTTTAGTAAATCTTTATAGCGATTTTCTTTTGTATTTAGGTCAATATTTACTAGTCCAGCACTTATAAAAAAGTCGTTAAATATATTACTTATAGCTTTTGAATTAGTGGTCAATTTATTATTGTGCTTTATAATTAGTTTAGGTGCAATTTCTTTTTTTTGCTTTCCTGTATTATCATTAATTAATTGCCATACAGCCTTTGATTTGCAATGAGCATTTTTGACAACCCTACTTACATACAGAGATTTTGCAGTTACCAGCGTTTTTCTCAAGATTTTGTTATAAGTTTTAAAATGATTTCCTAGAGCACTGTTAAAACCGCTAAGACGTAAAGTTTGCAGTAAATTCCGTTTTGTCTTGCACGATATTTTAATACCATTAGTTATCCATTTATTTTTGCGTGTTTTAATTTCAACCTTTTTTAAAGGAAAATAAATGAGCATCAGATTATTCAGAATGTCGTAAAATTTGTTTAATTTATTATCACAGCCTGATAAATCGTATATACTTGTCAAGTTTGTATTAATTAGATCCTGCCTAAACCTCATCATTGCCTTTTGTGAGAAAACTCTTACGTTTTTAAATCGTTTAACGATTACACCCGGTATGTATACAATGAAGACAAAGCTATTGGAGTTACTCTGAAGACTGAAAGTGTTTTCCTATGTGACTTCATGAACTCTTGGCAAATAAAGGTGGTTTCACACGCGCTCAGCTGTAAAACATTTTTTACGGCATTTCCCGACTTACGATACTGATTCTTGTAACAAGCGTCGTTGAGTCCACATTTGCACATGTTTGGATATGTCGCTGTTTATAGTGCAGCCTTGATTACGGTAAGATATCGCCCGTAAAGCAAGCCTGGAGGTATTAGCTAACAAAACAGTATTAGAACATTGAACTTGAAGGCCGTCTTTGTTGACTCGGCTGGACAGAGATTATAAAAATAATAAAATACGTAGACACGACATAAATCCCCTAGGGGCTGTCAGAGGTGTTTCCGATATGGAATTTGAAATGCAAAGTGCGATTCACAGTCGTACACCCACGTTCTACCGACGATTATTACGTCCGAGCGGGCGCGATGAGTGGTAAGCCCTCGTACTTGAGGCACAAATAATGACAATAATGCCCTTTTTTGCCACCAAATTATTTTTAATCATAGTTTTAATTTGATTTTATATTTTAATCGTAGTAGCTACCTTCTTCGCCCCACACCTCAACATGTCGCAGACTGAACACTGAACCCGCGACCTCCGGCGGGTATATAGATAATTAATCTATACTTAAACACTGATAATAAAGTAGCAAAAAAGTCGTGTCTGTACATTGGTTATTTTTACGAAATTTTAATTGAAATGGGTTATTTGAAATTGAAATCACTCGGAGTGATGCGAATTTCACCCTTGAGCGTTCAAAAATTGACCCGAGTTAAACCGAGGGTAACCGAACTGTTACCTGACTGTTGCTCGGAAGTGTTTTGAAACGCTTTTTTTTAATTTTTGATTGATTGTCGTTCTGTCTGTATGTATTGTCTATTCCGTTTTAACTCGAGGACCACTCAACGGATTTGGATGCGTTTTTTTACTATCATCGAAGTGACCCTGGACAGCTGGACAAAAATGTACTTGTATTAAAACTGCGCCAGCCTGCTATTGCGAGAAGAAGCGGAAAGTGTATGTAGATATGTTGTACACGCTACACTGTTAATAAAATTGTGAGCGGAGCTATAATAACGTTAGCAAAATACCAGTAAAGATTGTTTTATTGTGTTTTAATTTTATTCATTTCATTAACAACAATTATATGCACTTATTAATAATAACATAACCGATATTACTGATATATGACGTCAATTTCATGAGTATCTATAAATAAATAACGATATTTGTAGCGCTATATCAAGGTCTGATAGTGAGGAATTGTAATAAAATCCTGTAGTCAGTTTTGTTACTTTTATGATTGTTACATTGGCAGACAGATCTTTCATGATGATTCAATGTGAGTGTCCGTTATCTACATGGACAAAATGTATGTGACGAGCTTTTTAAAACTCTACACCTACACATTTTCTACTCAGGGTTGCCGGATACAAAAACAAACTATAATTGGGTCGCAGCCTGTTTCCTCTTTATATAATGGACACCCATGTATCCGTGCATACAAAGAAAACTATACAAATACGAGATTGGTGGTATTTACATTCTATCCATCATCAGCCTTGTATGTCCACTGTTGGACATAGGCCTTTCCAAGATTTCGCATTTCTTGGCGGTCCTCCTGGAATATCCTATACTCACACACCTTACCACTTGGGCAAGCGTATTGGTGAGTGCGGTGCCGAAAACCTTACACCAGTGATGCCGCTTCCCGCCACCAGTCTGTTTTATATAAAGCTCGGCGGGCGATTGGGGATGGATATACTGCCATCATTCGGTCCTAGGCATGATGGACAACATGTTATGTCTGTTTGAGAGCTGTCCTCTTACTCTCCCCCGGATAACTTCGGGGAGTTCGCGAGTAAGATGGTGGTACCTCGACAGTCGAGCCCGGCATCAGCTCTACCACCCATATTTCTATACCTATCCTAGTTGTTTATTTAATTCATATTTTTCAACCGTTCAACTCAATGCTATACATATTTTATATTAAGTTTTTCATCGTTCCTCATGTTGATATTTTATTTATACTGTATTGTAATTTAAATTATTATAATTAATTACTATTTTTTTGGCACTTATATAAAATTTATATTTCGCCGCAACAAAATATGTGCTGATATTTATAGTGGGTCTCCGAGCCGATTTAATTACCTACTACTCACACCCGCGTACTAGCTTATGTTTTTATAATCAGCTCCTTAATATCTACAATTTGATACCCATATTGTATTTTTAGGATATTTTTTTTTATTTTTCTTCTTTTGTATTGGAAATATTATAAACAATTTCAAATTTTCTTTTTTTTTACGACATATTATGTAAGCAAGTGAATGCTATTGTTGTGGCAAATTTCAAGTCTTTATCTTAAAGGGTGCTAAAGTTATGAGGCTGTCACATACGGACGGACGGACGGACAACGGAGTCTCACCATAAAAGTTCCTTTTACCTTTCAGGTACTACGGAACCCTAAAAACCCGCGCAAATCTTCAGGGAAAAACATATTCAACTGTAACTCAAATCTCGTAGGAAGAAGGTCTATTTTAGAACGCTGCACTGGAACAGCTGTTTCACGGACGACGCTCTCTTGAAACTCGCCCGTATGTCGGTGCGTTAGGGTTCACGCATTTTAATATTTTCCTAAACTAAGGGTGTCCGCGGGTATGATTCTTGGGGAAAGTGGTTCAGTATGATCGGTAGAATATGTGGTTTCATTTAATGGTAGCAGTCTATTTACACCCGGTAGATGCCAAAGCAACATCAAGGCGATAAAAATTAAGGCGCTAAAATGGTAGCACCTGACAAACAATTCGGCACCCTCTGAGTATGGAACTGTACCTTTTATTATTTGTTGTTTTACTTTTAGAGTATTTACAACAATCTGACCAAATTTGAAACTTCAGCAACAAAAAACGTAAAAAAACAACAACTTTTCCGAGTTTTTATGTTTGCGGATCGCATTGGGTTGAAATTATCTTTATTTTCATTACTGCCGTGATAGAGGTCATATTATAACACGTATTCTGTGAAAATTTCAACTGGCTACCTATTACGGCTGAAGCTGTAGACCCGTGGTGACAGACGGACAGACAGACTAATAGCAGAGGCATAATAATATGGGTCCCCTTTAGCACCCTTGAAAAAGTGCGAGAGGACTCGCGCCCTGAGGGTTCCGTATTATTGAAATAAGTTAATTATCGACTTAATTGATTTTAATAAAAATAACAAACTTATAATCACCTAGAAAATGTTTGAAACAAATTGCAAAATTAAGTTGGTCAAGTATTCGGTTACGTATCCCTATTCCTAAACCTGTATTAAAAATCGGCGTTTTTAGTATCAGACATTGTAGATACTCGTAGTACACACATATTTCTTCTCTCACTTATCTCAACAACTTACCTACCCTTGAGCACGAGCCCTTCTCCTTTCACAAAGTCACAGCTGAGAATGTAAAAAAGTGCATCCTTTCCATTTCCTCGAAGTCAGTTGGTTGCGATGGCATAGGTCTGGAAATGCTAATTCCTATCCTGGATGTGTTGCTACCATCTCTCACACAACTAATAAATGACTCCTTGGTGAGCAGCACTTTCCCTTCTATTTGGAAACAAGCTTATGTTATCCCTCTTCCCAAAACCAGTAACCCAACGGACTTCAAAAACTTCAGACCTATTTCTATACTCCCTCTCCTATCCAAAGTCCTTGAAAAAATTGTCCATCTTCAGTTATCTGAGTTTCTTTCTCGCAACAATCTTTTAAATCCACTTCAGTCTGGATTTCGTCCAGGTCATAGTACAGTAACTGCCCTAGTCAAAGTCACTGATGATATCCGTTTCAATATGGACAATCAAAATCTCACAGTTCTTACATTGCTTGACTTTAGTAATGCTTTCAACTCAGTTGACTTTGATCTTCTTCTTGGGGCATTACGCGCTTTAAACATTTCTACAGCTGTTATTTCCTGGTTTGAATCTTATCTTCGCGGTCGCCAACAGTGTATAAGGGTTAGTGATACCTGTTCTAGCTGGTGCCCTCTAACAGCTGGCGTTCCGCAAGGTGGCGTCTTATCTCCTTTGTTATTTTCAATTTTTATTAACATTCTCTCCAAACAATTATCTTCTCTCTACCACTTCTACGCTGATGATTTGCAAATGTATACTGGCACGCCTGTAGAATCTTTAAATGAAGCCATTTGCGCAATGAACAGGGATCTACTAGTAATATCCAAGTGGGCGAAGGCTTTTGGACTCCTTGTTAATCCTAGTAAATCTCAGGCTATAATAATCGGAAGTTCAAGAATGCTTGCTAAAGTCAATATTAGTATCACAAACAACATAATATTTGATAATACTGTCATTCCATTCACTGACACAGTTAAGAATTTGGGTATTTTATTTGATAAAACTCTGTCATGTGCACCTCATATCGAATCTCTTAGTAGGAAGATGTTTGGAACATTTCACTCACTCAGACGCTTGCAAAACTTCCTGCCCATACAAACCAAAATTATGTTAGCACAATCTTTCCTTCTTCCAATTCTTGATTATGCTGACTCTTGCTTCCTAGATCTCACTGAAGAGCTTGTTAACAAGCTTGAGCGCCTTCAGAACTTGTGCATACGTTTCATCTTCGGCCTTCGTAAATATGACCATGTCTCTCAATTTCGCACACAGCTAAAATGGCTCCCTATTCGTTTTCGTAGAAATATTCATGTCCTTTCTCTTCTCTTCACTGTTCTTAACAGTGCTTCTGCACCCTTTTATCTATGGGAACGTTTTAGTTTCTTTTCTGATGGAGGCCGGTTGCAACGTCCTGTCAACCAAAAAAATTCATCTGTACCCACACATAGAACTGGTTTTTACTCCGACTCCTTTTCTGTGCATGCTGCTCGACTATGGAATCGTCTACCTGAATCCGTCAAAAACTGTCGTACTTTAAACACATTCAAAATTAAACTAAAAGATCACTACTATAATGAACTACACCCCTGACTCATCCAATGTCTATTCATGTTATATCTTATCCAAAACTATCATTGATTTATTATGTCTGCGTATATTTATGTATTTATATAAGTAAGTTTATTCTATATAATTTCTTTTGTGTATGTTTATGTATCAGTTTATTATAGCGGTAGGAATCACTTATGTTATCTACTCACGTATTTTACTTTATTATCATTCTCTCTTTTTTCGTTTGCACGCTCCCTTTTTTATGTTTTATTCCTTATCTACTATTTCACCCAAAGGTTGCCTGGAAGATATTGCTGTTAGCAATAAGTGCCGCCTTTGTACTCTATGAAATATTTTTAATATCCTTCTTCATGTTTTCGTGTAAATGTACATAAAGTGTAATAAATAAATAAAATAAATAATATTTGCCTATTTAGAGGGCTGCCCGTAATTAAAAATAGTACCTAAGAATCTAGACAAGATTATCTAGATAGTCTCCGAGGCCCATCTGATAGAGTTTGCGTGCGTAGCCACTGATGACAGCTGAGATACAGGAAAATATAAAAGAATGTTGATTACTGGAGCTTTTACTACCCACACGAGCTTCCAAATGGAGTAGCTTTGAGAAACTAGGAGTTAGTTTATGACTTTATTTTATTATCTGTGATCTTATTGTGCGTAACGTAACGTTGGTATGGGGCCGCGTATATAAGGTCACTTTCGTTTATATAGCCAAACTCATAGACTCGATAAGAGTTCAGGACCAACGTTTAATTACCCTTTCTGTGAAAAACGCAAAATAAAATGTATACTATGTAGGTAGGTATATTGAGTCGAGGTTGTTCTGGAACAAGTATAGAGAGGCACAAAAAATATTTTTCCTATGTTTAGGGGGGGGGGGGATCAAGCCGATCCTCGGCCAATCTCACGTGGAGGAGAGGGGGAGCCCTGGCAAGTATCACGTAATTTTTTTCCCCAAAAAATAGTGTAAAAATTCAAAAAAACTGAGTTGAATTGAGCAAAACGTGTTTCTCTATTAAAATATTTAAAATATGACTAAATTCTACAAAATAATGTTTATCCCGGTTATGCGAACGCCACAAAGTAGGTAGTCTTAAATGAAAATAATTAAACAAATTGTATTTTTTTTATAAATCCTACGCAATGAAGCATAGATTAATGTATTTACACGGAAAATACGCATTTTGAACAATCTCACGTGAGATTAGAGGGAGGGGGTCGAGCCAAATCGCACGATATCTCACTAAGGGGGGAGATGGGGTCCAAAAACCGCCAAAATCACCTTACGTAATTAATGGACGCCCCCTATTTCGCAAACATGGTTATTGGACCTTGGTGGTCAGCACTTACCGAGTCTCCAGTATGAATTTGGCTTTACAAATAATGAAAATAATTAAACAAATTGTATTTTTTTTATAAATCCTACGCAATGAAGCATAGATTAATGTATTTACACGGAAAATACGCATTTTGAACAATCTCACGTGAGATTAGAGGGAGGGGGTCGAGCCAAATCGCACGATATCTCACTAAGGGGGGAGATGGGGTCCAAAAACCGCCAAAATCACCTTACGTAATTAATGGACGCCCCCTATTTCGCAAACATGGTTATTGGACCTTGGTGGTCAGCACTTACCGAGTCTCCAGTATGAATTTGGCTTTACAAATGAAAGTCACCTTATATACAGGATGGAAATTATAAGAGGGGCACCCTTTTAATAGTAATATTTATTTTATTTTAAGGTGTTTTGGTCTTTGAAAACACTTCCGATTTTAACGTTAATAAAGATTCATTAATCAGTCATCATCAACCAGTTCAGTTTTCTTTTTCACAGACAACCTCAGCTTTACTGCTCTGGGACATAAAAATCTGGTACCTATATAAAATATGACCGTAAGAATTAACAATTCTAATCTGCACTTTTATATTATCAGTAAAAAAAAAGTTTCGTTCGGAAATAAAAGTCTCTTGAAAATCGTATTGTCTAAGTCCATAAATACAATGAAGGATTCTTATCTATAGGTTTTATTCTCAGATAAATTGGATATTACAGCGATATCAGATATGACTGACATAAATACCACACGCGGCGTGCTTATGACTTAGACCATATAACACGGGACTAGGCAAGCGCACTTATCCCAAGTTTACTTGTTTGCGCGTTTTGTTTTTGTGGTGCAGTTTCTGATTTAGTGTGACATATAAATTTTTCGCAGGAGTATGCGTGAATGAGTAAATATGTGCTGTGCGTGTTTACCTCCCCTCCCGTGTAAAACAGCAGAATAATTTCAATACTAAGAGTCGCGCTTTGCCAGGTCCCGTGTTAAATGGTCTAAAGCGTATGAACAGGTTTCATTGCACCATACTTTGTTGAATGATTGATTGATGATGTGTTTGCGCTCCATCAGTGGACGTTTATTGTTTTTATCAAAAATTACATTTTATTTACATTTTCTCGATGTCAATACTTGAGGGACCAAGCAACTGTTGAACTTAATTTCTTCATTCAATTAAATTTGATAAATTCCATAACTTCGCTCACTTACAAATCCTAAATCCCGAGTAAATGGCGATGGCACCTGCAAGCGATTTACGAGGCTGCAGGTGTACCCGTAAAAATATAACACCCGGTAAACTACCAGCTGGAACGAGAGTTCTGGGGACTCGTCATTCGTCTTACATTCGAACATGAAAGGTTCTATTGATTCATATGGATTTTGTGAGCCATTCTTCTGCTACTTTGTTGAAGGAAAAAGGAATTGAAAGTGAAGCCTATCTAACTGCGTAGGCTTCCTTGAGTAATCTGACAAATTGGTAATTTACTAAGTGAATTTTCTCGTTATATTTTACACTGTAATAAACTTCTGTCATTTTCGGGTACTATAGTTAAGTTTTACTACTAAAATATTCGTGGTTTAGATTCATAATGCATTCAAATCAATACATAATAAATCATAATCAGTGCCAAACGGGGAACCGCCGCTCCGAAGAAACTGTGCAATTATGGAGAAACTAGTCAGACGAAATCTGACTAATATACGCTGAATAGCCGGTTGTATTAAACATTCTGTACATCATAATATTAAAACGGACCCCTCCCTTGTAGGATCCCTTTGTTATCCGTCTATCAGTCAAGAATTTTTCTCAGCCGGAGGTATCAAGTTGAAACACAAATTAATACCAAACGCTGGGGGTTTATTATAATCCTGTGAACTCAGGTTTCTAACTCAGCTCAATGCAAAATAGACGGTCTTTCAAATCATATATTACAAAAGGACTTGTTCTCAAAATCTTTATTAGTATATTCCTACTACTTGGCCTAGAACGAGGCACAAAAAAGAGTATTATTTGAAAGAGTCTTCTGCAATCAAACTTGATTTTTAGTACGAGTATGTAAGAAATCAAGTTTGACAGCTGAAGACTCTTTCAAAAGACACTATTTTTGTGCCTCGTTCCAGGCCTCCTGATAGCAAAAAGTGAACAAGTCCGAAATCTGAGCCAAAGTGAAAGATTTATAATATACTAGCTCTTGCCCGCGGCTCCGCCCGCGTGTTATTCGGTTTTTCCGGGATAAAAAGTAGCCTATGTGTTAAGTTAGGGTATAAGCTATATCCATTCTAAATTTCATCCAAATCCGTCTTGCCATTTCAGAGTGAAAGAGTAACAAACATACACACATACGCACACAAACTTTCGCATTTATAATATTAGTGTGATTATAGTGTGATTTAAGAGTGCAGAAAATGCCATTCCTGTCGAAGGACATTGCAAAACATGTGTTAGATAACATTGCTAACATTAGCACAATTATATTTTTTTTAAAAAGGAAAGGTGGTACATATTATTATATGAAAAACGACTTGACACTAAATTGTTCCTTGGTATACGTTATATAGGAAGACATTTTCAGGGAGTGATTGCGTTTTGGACATCCGTTCCTCGTGGAAACAATCATATTTTTAGACGGAACCAGTTTTTTCCAAATAATGATTTTAATATTTGGCGGTCTTCAAACTTTTCGAACTCATTTTCAACAAATAATACGCAAATATCATACAACGTTTTGTAATATACGATAACTTGCGATCCGCGAAATCACCTTTGCTTTACCGCTTTTTATATTTTGAAGACACACTACAGTAACGGCTAAAAATTACAGTTCAGAAACTTAAAGAGAAGCTCCAAAATAATAATCACGATTAAATAACAGTATTAAATTAAATAACCGTTCTATTATAAAATAAAATTACTCTATGTGTTGTATGTAGCTCAGTAATCAGGGCTTCAAATAGGGTCTGAGGTCATGGGGGGTCAATGGGTGGTAATAAAAATGCCTATACATACGTGTATATGCAATGATATTATATATGACTCATGTAAAACCTCATTGCATATATATGTCTCCTCTTTGACTTCCCAAAAGCTGTTAGGGCTACGAGTAATCGCCACCATCTTGGAAAATATACCTCTTTTACCGATGTTAATTAAAAAGACAGTCTAATTATTTCGACTAAACGTAGAGTTTATCTTTTGTTTTTGTTTTTATATTATGGCGCTACTTTCAACAATTGCCTCAGTTATTATTTATTATTATGATGTTTTTATGCAATTTTTCACTAATGTTAAAGGGAACATGTTGGCACATATTATGACTACTACGCTATTCATTCACCATAGTTTGTTGTTAGATCGGAGAGATTCGGATTATGTTCAGACAGTTCCGCGTAAAGAGATACGCGACATAATTTATTATTTAACATAATAAAACCTTTTCAGTCAGGACATTTTGAAACGCAAGTTAAGTAAAAAGGGAAAGTAGCCAAGTGTACTAGGTTCAGTAATGTGCGCTTCACAAATCCGCGTTGGGGACTCGTCCCTGAATAAAGTATTTTGTGGTTTACTTTTTTGAAAATAACTTGAGCATTTGCAAATTAATTTAAAATGTAATTTAATATAAAGATACGAAACCCTCCGAGCGCGAATTCCATTCTAAAATGTCCTCATCTTTTACGTATACCTACCTATTACATATCGCTGACATAAATGCATTTACACTCGAGTTTGATTTAGTTAGGTGGAATACAAAGCACTGATAAAGTTACTGCGTTACAAACACTGTGCGTCGATAGTTATTGCATTTACCTGTAAATCAATTTTCAGCGTGGTTCTTACACAGGAAGTCATAGAGGCTACATTTGCGTGTGTAGCGCAAGCGGCGAGGCTCCGACGGAAACGCACCGGAGTGGCATCCTCGCTTGCACGAACTTCCGACTGCACGGTAGCTGAACAAATAGAGCATTGCACAACTAGTCCCGACCGGAGTTCGATTTTTGGCCGAAACTTGGCTTTTCGCGTTTGGCCGAAGTCGAACCCGGTGTGATATCATGTTTTTTTCCGTACGAATAGAAAGTTAAAATGTTTTTTTCTGATTTTATAATAAGCGTGTATGGTTTTGTAATATTCAATTTGTAGGATTTTAAATGCCTGCTTTGTGACTGTAGGAAAATTTTAATATCAAAATTTTGTCGTAATCATGAAAAAGAAAACCCTGGACAGATTTTTTTTTGTATTAAGCCTTGAATTATTCCATTTTGCGGTATGAAGACGGGAAAACATAAAGAAAAAGAAAAGCTGGTTCAGAAACGAAGCTGTTTACCACCATTTGCCCACCTTTGGATTAAGCCAAAGCCTGGGTCCAGTTTTTGGTCAAGCCAGTATGGCCGAAGGTGGCCGAAGCTGTACCTTCGCTTGGACACTAATTGCAACAAACCCCGTGTGTAAACGCTATAGTGCCGGCGGTTCAATGCAATCATTCACGTCCTGTCAGTCGGACGGTCCTGGATTGCGGTCCGCGATCTACTGTGCGACACGCATTGGACGTCGCGGTCCGGCGATGGGGAGAATTCTATGTTTATATTATATGCCTTCTATGTTTTATACTAGGCTGGGCATGATCATTCAATGTTTGTTTCTGACACGAGAGTGACCGCTGCTAGTTGATTTGAGATATTCAAAACGAAATCCATCATTTAGAGTTCGAGAGTAAACGGGCATCGAAAAAACCCAAATAACAAATACACAAATACTATAAAACAATATAGTATACAACTAATTTATAGTACACTATAAAGCTAATTGATTTTACAACGCCAAGAAGAAAGAATACAACAGCATCTTCGCGATCATAATGAAGACATTCAGCCACGAGCGGGAAATAATAATCCTCACGCAACATATTCCAAACCCGTCTACCCATTCGTCAGGGGCTAAAAGATCATCCGTCATTCGTGTCCCGATTTCATTTCCTCCGGAGCCTTCGGCCGCCGAGTATTATCCCGTTGATTTATGTTTTAGCTAAAGATTTAGCAAGCACCCTTGTTTTGCCGGCCATGGGTCAGTGAGTGTCGGGTTGCTTGTATGCGGGTAACGTTTCTGCCGACACCTGCGCTTTCCCACGGCCGGTGGATATGCCCTCCAGGCTTACCTTTCTTACGTCGCGTAGGTGGTAGCTGTGTCCTTGGCATTATTTTACTGCTGTTTTATTATGTCGCCCTTCTTTAAGCCGGCTCTTTTGTTATTTGTTGCTAATAAAAAACGCTGCCCTATTTTTTATAAGGAATAAAGTTTGTTTATCACAAACATTTCGTAGACAAAGGATATTGGAGTAACGGCGAGTAGTAGCCGTAGGCTGACGGTTTCCCAAAGGACGTTTTATCCCAAACTCCCTTTTATATTTTTGTACCAATGCCAAAAATTACATCTATAGGTACATTATTTTTGTCAGTTCGATTTTTGTATTCTACTCATGGATTCCTGAAAATGAATAACAGGATATTTTATACAGCTAAATACTTCCTATGAAGTTATTGTGTTACTGACATTCAGTGGACCACAATAAAAAAATTGCAGCGGTTTCACCTGTACAGTTCCCTGGAGAATTGACAAGAACCAAATCTAAGTACCGAAGCCGACAGCAATATTATGCTAACTAATTTCATAAAAACAATGTCCATCTGTCTGTATCAAGATTCGGTCAAATAAAACAATATTTAGGTCTCGCCTTTGTTTTCTGATTCAGTAGGGTTCCGTGCTCAGGCGACTGGCGTGTTCAGGGTTCTCGGCATTATAATGATAAATGGACCTTCTACCCTCTTTTCTATCAAATTGTCCAAATATTTTTTCAATTCAACCCCTCGCTCCAGCAAACCCCGTCCGGCTGAAACGAATTTTTCACAAAGAAACGCGATACATTAAAATTTTACCGGAAAACAGGTCCAGATAAATTGTGGCCTCACGTTTTGATTAATTAATTGCTTCTGCCTCGTCATTTATTAATTACTCTTTCCACGTGACCATTTGTTTAACGCAAACGTCCAATCTAGGCTCATGCCCTGTTACACTCTGACGTTAAAAGAGCTGTAGCTACGAGTATGTTGGTAGAACTCTGGACTCTTAAGGCGCATATTAATGCCAAGCGACAATTTTTGTAATTTCTGAGGCGATATTTCGCAGCAAAACATCTGAAAAAAGTTAATTTTCGATTATGGTAAGCCTTCATTTCAACTCGTGTTATTTTCGTAGAATCAAAATTTAAACGAAAAAATAATCATGAAATGCTTTTAATTTTAAGCCTTTTAAGTTGCTATTTTTCCTATACCGCTTGGTCGTTTTATTCGTTTATACTTTGCTTAATAGGTAATCTTAATAGCTAATAACTGTGTCGAAAAATCGCATCCATGTAATAGTATTATTGTCTTGTCTCCTATATTGCGCTATTCGGAGACGCAACGATCGTCGTAACGTAACAGCCACTTTGCAATACGCGCTGATATGAACGTTATTTCAATGTCGTTTCCGTCGACATTTGTACCAACACACATCGAGCTGCTAATTTAGGTAATTAAAAACTACACTGGTTCGATTCGTAATTTACTAACCACTTGCTGAGTGCTGAGTGAGTGTGTATTTGATCTTGGTTTGCTGCCCATCGTATCGAACAGGACGCAATAAAGGAAGAGAGTCAGATTTTGATGTATGTTAGATATATAGAATAGAATATATAGAAAAAAGTTCCTGTCTAGCCTTAATGATCGTCTTGGTGAAAATTAACTACTTGTGTATTTGACAATTTATATACGTGTAGGTATATGACGTGATACAAAACTCGAACTTTTGCTGGTCATCTATTATACGCTAAAGTCGTGTCTGTACATAAAATATCTTTTGCAATTTTTTAAATGAAATGGCTTATTAGTATGTACTGAAGCACAAACTATTTTTTTTCTGTTTGTCTCTTTCTCTCTCTATGTTCCGTTTTAACTCGAAAACCATTCAACGGATTTGGGTGCGGTTTTTTTACTATCATCGTTGTGACTCTGGTCAACAGGCTATAAGGCATGTTCATAAAATAACGTCCATGCCAAAGACGGGGCAGAGATTTCATAAAATAACGCCCAAGGTGAAAACGGGGCAGAGATTGAATGAACGCGGGCGGAGCAGCGGGCAAAGTCCAGTACTGAATAACTTCAGAAAAACACAAGTCTGTTTTTTGTGTAATCTGCAATTATTTTGGGCATAACTTATGATAAGGTAATAGAAAAAAATGTGTTTAGTCAAGTATGTTTCAGTTTTGTTGCGCGTCATGACGTCACAGAGAGACGTTTTATTTAAAAAACATAAATGTGCCATGGACCCGACATTATTGGATATCGCTTACAAGGGCCCCGTGTTTGTCGATAAAGAAGCGCCGCCGATCGCTCGTTTTATCCTCGCGATAGAAACTTAAGTCACAAAAGGAGCCACTTACGAGCTCACTTTGCAAAAGGAGATCGAGAAAAACTGTCGTCTTGCGCCGAGGAGTAAATAGTGATGGTCCATTAGAGGGCGCGGGGTGGGCGGGGTGGATAACGTGTTCCGACCAAATCGAATCACGACGGGAGCGGCCCATTATGCAGATTTTCCATTAGTGAAAAACTCAAACACTCTTCGCCGTCGAGGGCCGAAGATCGAGGCCGCGCCTTGTCTTGTCGCGCGGCATCGCTCTTTGCATTCACAAATCTTTGCTTCAGGGCTGCCTTTAACATATTTCATTTAACATTATTTATACTTGCCACTGTCGGCACCCGGTGTAACTTGGAAAACATCATAATGAAATTCACTTGCACTTGTTTCACTGGTTTTATTTAAAAATTTACACTTTATGGCGAGGTTATCCAGAGAAATCTGTCCTGCCCCAATGCTTTCATTTTACACATGTTTATCCTGCTCAGTGGAAGCAGGCCGCGCAGAAAACTCGCTGTTTCGAGGCGTTTTTATTTGTTATTTTGGAATTGGAGGGATGGGTTTTCAATATGACGGACGTTTTACATCACTTTTTTTACGACGTTTATTTTTGTATAACTTTTATTGTTAAAACTTAATACATCGCAAAGGAAATGATATTTAGATCATAGTTTAGACCTATCTTTGTGATTTAATTGGATCGAGCATCGAATGGCCGAAATGTCAAGATCAAAGAGTGAATGACACATATATAATTTACAAAATTTAATCATCGCTATTTATCGGCTTAAAATGAATTTGAAAAGGAACAAAATGAGATAACCTCCCCCCCCCCCGACCGGTTTCGGTTAATACACCATTCTCGAGGGATTCAGGAATTCAGTTTAAGTTCCTGAATCCCTTGAGAATGGTGTGTTAACCGAAACCGTTCGGGATTAAAGTGTAAATTTAAGTAAACCAGTGAGACAAGTACAAGTGAATTTAATTATAATCTTTAATTTAATTACCTTTTCATGATTAATGTTCAGAATTTTGTAATTACTTACACTTTATTGTGTCTTCAAGAAACCAATTTAATTATATATGAGCGCAGCATTACTAAAATCTCATCAACTCGCAAGTGTTTTTAATTTAGCAATTATTTCCGCTTCCTATTGCAGTTCGATTTGCTTCGAAAGGTATACAAATGTTAAACCGACCTGTTCTACTGATCATACTGAACAGCTTTTGGTTGAAAACATAAGAAGTGATCCTTTAACTGACATAGTGGGGTAAATTTCCACCCCAGCTGCGAATCAACATAAATAGGTATTTTTACACGTTTCTTCTTTCTCAGCGCGCGCACTCAAGGACGGTTAACGCGTAAAAATAATTCATTTGTGAGTGTAAGGCGCAAAAAAGAGTGTTGATAAAAAAAAAAGTTTTTGTTACCAATAAATTAAGCAGTTGCTACTTACGAAAATGATTTATATTTTGTAAATGATGCTTGATATACTTCTTTACACATTAAAAAATAACTTTTATATATTTAATTACATTTTTCGGTCAGGATAGATTTTTGCCCCACGTACATTTTTACCCCACAAAATAACGATGTTTGTTCAGGGTTAAAGCGAATACTCAAACAGCAATGTTAGACCTGTCTTTAAAGGTCTATTCCTCGCATACAGGTGGTCCAAATGTTTAATATATTATATTTTTGTTACTTAGGAAAGAAATGGAAAGTTATCGAAAGTTTCATATGATTTACGCAAAAATTCTCTTTCGAAAGCGTAAGGGTTTTTTCATTACTCTTTCGCCAAATTTTTGATTCACAAATCTATAAATGGCAGGTTCGGTTTTTTTTCCAGCCATCATCGCGTCCATCGAAAAAGTATTATTTTTCATTCGTTTATACTTTAATAATAGGTAAACTTGATAGCTATAAACTGTATGTATGATTTTTCAATCGAACAATCGCATCCATGTGAATAGTATTATTGTCTCCTATTTTGCGCTATTCGGAGACGCAGCGATCGTTGTAGCAGCCACTTTGCAATACGCGCTGATGTGAACGTTATTTTAATGTCGTTTCCGTTGATAATTGTACCAACACATTTCGAGTTGATAATTTAGGGTATGTATGCGCTTTAAATCACATCGCTTTTACCTGGTATGTGTTTAAATTACCGAGGCACGATATGAAATAATCTTATGAAAATCCGTGTCCTCGTTTAAATAAACCCACTAAATAGCACGGCAACCCTAAAGAATTATGTCAACGAGATTAGGAAACGTTCCTTTACATCGATTATGTCTTCCTCTTTACCTCCGCGATGCCCTGGGACCCTGGTAGGTAAATCTTGTAATCTTTGCAATTTTCCGCATAGCTGAGGTCGCATTATTCTGCTTACAAGTCACTAAGGAGATAAAGTAAGCGTGTCTGTCTGGCTGCAGCCAGCGTGAAATCTGTTGTTGAATTTGTTATACAGGTTTTTTTTGTAAAATCCGGGATTGTAGCGTACACGCGGCCACGCGCTCTATTTTACTTTTTTGTACAAATATCAACTTAACACGGGCGTTAGTAAAAACTGACATGGTGTACCTGAGTGTTGCAGACTGTACCACAATACACAATATACTGGTTCAGTCAATGTTAATTAATTGAATCCGCTTGGAAAGTGACACTAACCCAATAATATGCCGTCATCGAACATTTCCCGAATTATCCCCGGAGCCCTAGACGTAGATAGGTCTTTCACCGCAATCAAGCCAGCCGTTGTTGAGTTACGCAGCGTTTTTGGACGGAATCCTAAAACCAATTCAATATACGATCATGTTTCATATGTCGCCGTATGATGGCGTAAACAGATTTTTCGTAAAAAAAACGAATATAGGCGACCCATTACGCGATCATATGAAATTTTTCGCTAAAAACCATATATCTTACGAAAAAGCAAGGTTAAAACAATTACGAATCTTTCAACAAAATTATTAAAATAGGTGCGACAAGGTTAAAGTGTAAGTAAATTAGTTTTAACAGAAAATATAATTCGGTTTTTCACAAAAAAGCTGTTTTCGCTATCATACGACGACATATACTGGGTGTAAATAGACTGCTACCATTAAATGAAACCACATATACTTACCCCACTGAACCACTTTTCCCAAGAATCATACCCGCGGCCATCCTTAGTTTGGGAAATAATTGAGTTCCAAACAAAAATGCGTGAACCCTAACGCTAAGACATACGGACGAGTTTCGAGTCAGCGTCGTCCGTGAAACAGCTGTTACGGTGCAGCGTTCTAAAATAAACCTTCCTCCTACGAGATAAAATCTTTGAGTTACAGTTGAATATCTTTTTCTCTGGAGATTTGCGCGGGGTTCTTTTTTCGAATAGTTGTTCGTATGATCAGTAGAGTATGTGGTTTTATTTAATGGTCGCACTCTATTTACAACCTGTATACAGGTTAGTTTTTATAGTGAGTATGGATGACCAAATCCAAAACTGTAGGGAATAACAAAAAATACTCGAAAGAGTTCCCGAGGCCGATTTCGAAAACCAAAAATGCATAATTAGATTTTGAAAGAATAATTTCCCGAACCGAGAATGAAAAACACAGATAAAAAAACAGACTATGTATATTATTGCACCATACGATAGTGTCGCTTATAAGATTCAAATTCTGGGAAGTAATGAATGACATACGGCAAATTAAATAAAATTACTCATTCTTTATAAGACGATTTATATTAACTATGCTTGGCGTGTACTTTTTAACACACATCTGGGCTTAACGATTGTACCAATATTTATTGAAATAAATATCATGATGTTGAAATATTGTATTGGAATAATAGGCATAACAATTCCTAACAATTGTTTAGTTGCGGTTTAATTAATGTATTTAAATTTCAATCGTATTTTTTTGTATGAGCCCTTTCCTTCCGTTTGTTGTTTGACATTACTTCCTAGAATTTGATCTTAAGAAAGCCGAAAATGTCAACGGTAACCTGGTTCTCATACTTTGGATAATTTTTCACTCTTTACTTTGAATACCATTTTAGGTTAAGCAAAATATCTAAATAAACCGATCAAGCTTATTGTTGAAGACAGGTGCAAAACCACGTCATTGTTTTGGCGAAAACCTTAATATTTTGCGTTAAAAATTATCAAAGGATTTTTAAAATTTAATTAACTGATTGGTTGCTTTTAAAAAAATATATAGATTTAAATAATTTGTATAAAAATTACAAATTTATCAAAACTGCAGACTTAAGGTGACTCCGTCGGAAAAATTAGCAACTATATTCGTGGTGGCTGAAGTGTCGAACAAAACCTCATTAAAATAAAGTTCTTATTAGCTCGCACTTAAACTTGGCTGTTACGTCAGGCGCTCCGGCTGACAAGTTCAAAAATGGTGTGTTTTTTATTTATTTTAAATAAAATAAAAAGAATTTCCAAAAAGTGAGAAAACCATATTAATTTAATATTGTTTTGTTTAGAAGTTTATACATTTTTACACCGTTTTGATAAAAACTGCGGCAGTTATATCATTATAAGTGGACAGAAAACTAAGGGAGACTTTAAAAAAATTCTTTACTTCTATTTCTATATTAAAATACAATTCTGGAAAAACCACATTACATTTCGTATCATGATTACTGTGTTTTTCTTGTATCAAAAAATGCTGTATTTACCGTACAAACTGGCTACAAAGTTGCTCAGTTCAAGGTCATTGGCGTTGAGAGAAGCCTTAAATTGGTCGAGTGTTCAGGTAGGGAACCCTAAAACTACATTATGAATCGGCATTTCTAGTATCTGTTGTTCAAATAGAGTATGTGGTTCATAATGTACAGAAATTTCAGATTCCCAACTAATTTAGTATTTGACATACTATCTCCTGTAAAAATGGTCTAAAACTGTAAATTTTTGACGGTCCCCTATTTCTTTATTTCTGAAGAGTAAAAAGAACAAAAATCTATTTGTTCTCTACTTATTAGGGTCTAGACTAGACAATGACAATCCATATGCCAGGGTAAGAAAAAAATAAAATGATTTTTGTTTTGATTCAATTGAATTTCTAATTTAATACCCAATATACATTTTTGGGTCAACATTCTAATAAAATGTCCAAACAGATCTGTAACTCATTCCGTCTATGAGCTAGAGGCTCGTGACATACGGACGTATAATAGACATAGAGACAGACAATAGTAGGGTTCCGTTTTGCCCTTCAGGTACGGAACCTTAAAAAATGCAGTTTTCCAACGAGTTATGGAACGTAGCATCCTGAAGACACGTCACAAAGATAAAGTCGGGACTGAAGACATACGAGATCGTACAAGCGTGAGAAGGATGTGCAGACTCATGTTTCGAAGTTGAAATGGAAGTGCCTGTACATTTTGTCTTGCGTCAAGAACATCAATGGACGACAAAATGTTCCCGGTTCTGAGCTCCTCACGTCCAGATTTACTTTTCTGATTTTCTATACCGCAGTGATATAAATTTAATTTGTTATCCTTGCGACGGGTAAATCGCCAACTGTTTTAAAAAATAAAGAAATTTATTTCTATCATAGATTACCTCGTAGGTTTTAACAATTGGAAAATAACGTCATTGACAAGGTGGCTGCTGGAAACTAGATGATGAAGCACAAATTCAGTGTGCCTGGCAAAACCTGGCAAGGCTTTATTTATTCAAGATTATATTAAGAACTAGCCTTTGCCCGTGGCTCCGCCCGCTTTTATTCAATCTTTGACCCTTTTTCGGCTTGGGCGTTATTTGATGAACACTCCTTTATAGCCTATGTTGTTACCAGGATCACTAGGATGACACTAAAAAAAAAACGCATCCAAATCCGTCGAATGATTCTCGAGTTAAAATGGAACATACGTACAGACAGACAGACAAAAATTCTAAAACAATTTTTCAACAATACTGATTAATAACCCATTTTATTTAAAATTTCGCTAAAATATTCAATGTACAGACACGAATTTTATATTACCTTAAATATTATTAGTAAAGATAATCAATATTATAGTTTTCTTTTAAAATTTACTGCAATAAAGGAATATATAATATCAAGTTAGGACGCCTGTATGTGATGTTGATGTATAAGGAAGGAAAGTCAAGGCGACGGCGGCAGGGACTAAGGCGGTCCTTTTGCAATAACTGAACGCGAAATGCGCAGTCACGGGACGGGCCATCAATCAGTGACAAAGTACTGATTTGACAGTTTGACACTGGAGCTGGAAGCGCCCTTCGGAGGGACTACCAGCCTGACCTGCCAGGCTGCTGATTTGATAAATCTTGGAGCATGGTTTTATTTGAACTGCCTTCATTATAATAGGTTGGGGAAAAACTCTTTTCGCAAATGTATGTATGAACTTATAATAAAATCTCTTTGGCTATACCATTTGTATCTGGCTCGTTTTGGTATTATTAAAAAGATTAAATTTTAAAAAACATAATTACAAATTCAAATTAGGTAAAATGTGTGATTTTCATTTGTTTTTCTTACTGTTAAGATAAGTGAATCTACTGAAAAAATTCGATACATTTTAAAATTTTACTACAAAAAAGGTAAAAATGAAACGCAAGCCGCGAAAAAAAATGTATGGACCTAGTGCAGTGTCTGAGAGAGTAGCACAAATTTGGTTTAAGCGTTTTCAATCCGGAAATTTTGATGTCAAAGATGCACCTCGCTCTAGGCGCCCTGTTACGGATAAAATGGATGCCATTTTTGAAAAAGTGGAGCAAGATCGGCATATCGGTAGTTACGATGTAGCTGAAGAACTGGGGATTGACCACAAACAGTTTTGGCGCATTTGAAAAAAGCTGGGTATACAAAAAAGCTCGATATTTGGGTGCCTCATGAGCTCACTGAAAGAAACTTAATGAACCGTGTACTCATTTGTGATTCTTTATTACGACGTAATGAAACCGAACCACTTTTGAAAAACCTGATAACTGGTGATGAAAAGTGGATCACGTACGACAAGAACGTGCGAAAAAGGTCGTGGTCAAAGGCTGGTCAGGCTTCACAGACTCTGGCGAAACCCGGGTTATCTCGCAACAAGGTAATGCTGTGTGTATGGTGGGATTGGAAGGGCATTATTCATTATGAGCTGTTACCGCCAGGCAGGACCATCGATTCTGAACTCTACTGCGAACAACTGATAACGCTAGACCTCACACATCTTTAGACACTCAGCAAAAATTAATAGAGTTTGGCTGGGACGTATTAATGCATCCGCCGTATAGTCCTGACCTTGCACCTTCAGATTTCCACTTGTTTCGGTCTCTTCAGAATTCTTTAGGCAGTGTCAGATTAACATCACGAGAGGACTGCCAAAACCACTTGTCGCGGTTTTTTGATCAGAAGCCCCAGAATTTCTATAGCAATGAGATCATGTCCCTACCTACAAGATGGCAGAAAGTTATCGAACAAAATGGCACCTACGAGGGGTGGCTGATATAAAATCTCCTTTGTTAAAGAAAGTTTAAAAAATGTTACTGGCCACTATATTCTCGTATTCTTTGTTTATTCCTTTTTTAAAAATTATGACACTTATTTGTTTCTACGAGTTCAATTTTTTTTTGGCGCGTCTTCGTTTTTATCAAGTTGCAATAAAATTAAAAATGGATAAAATTGAGTATCGCGCTGTGATTAAATTCCTCGGTAAAGAAGGGAATACGCCGACGCAGATCCGAGAGCGCATGTTTAAGGTGTTCGGAGATTCATGTCCTTCCGAATTTGTAATAAAGTATTGGTCAAAGCAGTTTAAACAAGGCCGTGTGAGCTTAGAAGACGATCCCCGTAGTGGAAGGCCCATTTCTGCAGTTACCGCAGATAATGTGGAAAAAGTGAAGAAACTGATCCTTGCCGATCGGCGAATTAAGCAGTGGGAAATAGCTAGAGATGTTGGCATTAGCAAGGAACGAGTTCATGAAATAATTCATGAACATTTGGGAATGTCCAAGGTGAGCGCACGTTGGGTGCCTAAAATGTTGACCCCGTTTGATAAGCAAAGGCGTGTGGAATGTTGTCAGTCATTTTTAGACTTGGTAAAGGATAAAGAGGAAGAAACTATCTTGCGAATAGTGACCTGTGATGAAACTTGGATTCGTCAGTGGGATCCCGAAAGCAAACAAGAATCGATGCAATGGAAATTTAAAGGGGAAAAACCACCAAGGAAGTTTAAGGTCCGGCTGTCAGCGGGCAAACTAATGGCAACCATTTTTTGGGATGTTGAGGGGATTCTTATGATAGATTACCTGCCAAAAAACACCACGGTGAATGCTGAATACTATGCGAACTTACTTGACCAGCTACGCAAAAAAATAAAAGAAGACAGGAGGGGCAAACTTAGCAAAGGCGTTTTGATTTTGCATGATAATGCACCCGCGCACACGGCCTTTAACGCGCGGTTATCTCTGACAAAAAACGGCTTTACAGAGATCAACCACCCACCCTATAGTCCAGACCTGGCTCCCTCTGACTACTTCTTATTTAAAAATTTAAAGAAAAATTTGAGAGGGCGCAGATTTTCAACAGACGAAGAGATGAAGGACGCTGTGAATGACTATTTTGACGAACAAAATAATAATTATTATTTTAATGGTATGCTGTCATTTATTGACAAATGTCGTAAGTGCATTTCAGTTGCAGGGGACTATATTGAAAAATAAAAAATAAATTATTAATCCATGTATTTTCTTTCATAGTCAGGTAGATTACTTTTCAGCCACCCCTCGTACATACTTTAGTTAAATGTAAATAAACTTTATTAAAAAATGTTTTGAATTTTCATATAAAATGCGAAGAAACTTTTTCCCCAACCTAATATGTAGCGACATACCTCACTACTAATCATAATAAAGAATCCGTATTTTGCCTTATGAATTCACGCGAAAAAATCAATTCCCAGGAATGTTTGAAGTAGTGTTTTTTTCCTTTTTGCTTAAAATGATTCTATGATTTTTAGGGTTCCGCGCCCATAGGGCAAAACGGAGCCCTATAAATGTCGCTTTGCTGTCTGTCCGTTCGTTCGTATGTCACTCACGGGTCTCTACATTGCGGACGGAATGAGGTACACATCCGGATTTTGGAATGTTACGTAAAATGTTGACCCAAAACCGAATATTGAATTATTTTTTGTTTTATAAATTTATCAGAAATTTCCTTTATTCAGTTACAAATCAATATAAATTAAAATTACCTAGCAATATAAAATAAAATCTTAAATTTATTAAAAATAACTTACTTACAAATAATATAATTGTTCTAAAATTGACCCCTGCGGCATGGTGCCCAGAACGCTGGTCATTAAATTAAAATTAAATGAATTTTTATTTCTTGAAAAAGGAGCCGAAAATGTTTTTTTTTCTTGCCTTCTCGGCACGTACGGTGTCATTGTCAAGAATTCATTAAGTAGAGTATAAATACATTTTATTTATCTCCAAAAATAAAGAATGGTGGGCGATCAAAATTGTAAATTTTAGACCATATTTGTTACCGGGTCTGTCTGAAAACCTAAATTAGTTGGGAATTTGGAATTTTCTCTATAGTATGTGCCATATACCCTATCTACAAAAACAAAAACAACAAAAACTGAAAACGCCGATTTTTAATATAGGTTTAGGATTACGTACCCGAATACTCGACCAATTTAATTTTGCAGTTTTTTTTCATACATTTTGTGGGTACTGATAAGTTTGTAATTTTTAACTAGTCTATCAACTTATTTAAATGGTACGGAACTCTCAGGGCGCGAGTTCTACTTGCACTTGACCGGTTTGTTTTTGTACATAATGACTATTGATGACTGTAAATCAAACTTATGTGTAGGTACACTTTGTAGTACATCCTTATTAACTTTGCTATCCATACTCTTCTTGCGTATTCTCCTCCTTTATCTAACTAAAAACCTTTTTCAAAGATTCTTTACGACATTATTTTGTACCTTTAAGTTTAAAAGTAAGTAGCTGTCCATTACCCCGTAAGTGAGTTCCGAAAACTGGGAAGAACCGTTTTTTACGTCACTCGAGGCAGTGATTCGGCAAATGTACGGGCAGTTTAAGTGATACTTTCCACAGGCCTTGGACTGGCAATAAGTCTCAGAAGGGTGTGTGTGGAGTGAAGGGTAGATGCTGGTCGGGAGCGGCGTTATGGCCACTGTTCCGGCTATAACTGTAAATCTGTGAGGCTGCGGGATTTATGTACGTCTGAGCAGCCAGCAGTGTATGTGGCTAGCAGTTAATTACTCGCCGAGATTACCTCGCGACTCGCCTTTAGGAAGGCGCCTACACTGATATAGTCGTTGCGGATCACAGTATACCATGGCAGTACTTATTGCGCCCACGTAAGGTTTATAATCAAACGGAATGGAGTAACTTTCGGTGTGGCCGATTGTACCGTGGCTTCAGCCGTTAACCCTCAGTTTTCATTAAAGGCTGTTGCTACTGAGTTAAGGATGTCTTGCCGAGAGAACCCTTTGGGTTGGTTGCTTCCAATTCCCTGTTTATAGGCAAGACTTGGACGATTAAAAGTAAAACGTTATAAAGGCGGTCCATCGCATAACGCAAGAGAGAAACATAACTGAAAAAGTGCGTGTTTGTGTAGTTCGGTTAATCATAAAGGGCCTGGACAACTGGACAATGACGTTTTTATATATACATATCATTGACGTACTACCAAGTGGACATCGGGTCTGTGCTCAAAAGTGTCCGAACCAAAAGAGAGACAAAACCATTGAAAATTTAAAGAGGGGTGTCAATCACACGTCAATTAAAATTAAGCCGTGCAGCAATGACATAAGATTCAAATTAAAATGTTTTGTTTCTTAATATTTTGACACTTCACTAAGGACACTTTTTTGGTAAATTTTATACTAGACCCGAGGTCCATGGTTTGGTATGATACATAATTATAAATAAAAATTCCCTATATCTTAGATAATGGGTTTGTTTATTTAAAACAACAATTATTATTATCTTTGCTTCATTAGTTTGGACGGACTACCGTTTTAAACTGAAAAAAACAGCCTTCACTTTGCATTTTTTTCCATTGCTGCTAACTTTCTTCGTTTTGGGCTTCCTTGTTGTCTAAGACAAAGACAAAGCCTTTTTGTAACATGTATTTTTCAAAACCCTCCCTATTGAAGTTTGAGAATAATAATGTTTTTAAATCTCATTTTTAGGGCTCCGTACCTCAAAAAAAAAAACCTTATAAGTACGCTTTGTTGGCCTTTTGTCTGTCTGTCTGTGTGTCCGTCCGTCTGTCAAGACAGTTTTCTCGGGCCCCGTTAGAGATATCAAGTTGAAATAAAAGTGTATGGTCCCATAGTGCTGTTAAAAAATTAGGCTTTGAACTTACGCAAAATATAATTAGACCTTTGGATACATAGACGGGACCCTTAGGGCTTGAGTCCTACTGGCACTTGGTCAGTACGTCGTCTTAAGCTCCTGAGAATTAATTCTTAAACGAGATTCGAAATATATCTTTCAAGACAAAATTTACCTATTATTTTGTAAATAACAAACGGGTATTTTCGTATACATACAATTTGCCCAAAACCATGTTTCCCGAAAGTTTCTTTTAAAAACAGAACTCAAAGACAATTTAAATTGGAATCGAACAAACAAAACATTTGTCTGCAGTCTGAAAAGCTTTAGAATATGATACAAGAATCAGTTTAAAACTCTGTTCCTCGGGAAAATTTTGTCGCAGAGTGATTCACAAACAGGTGGAAAAGCCTCCCCAAATATTCCGTGGCTTCTATTCAGGCTTTTCGTTTCCTTTGTTCTATTGTCTTTGTACTCTTTGGTCAAAGACTATTTGTACAGTAGCTACATCTATTCTGACAAAGATCCATCTTCATTTCATCGGAGCATGTCCAGTGACCAGTGAAATGTAATGGTATTTTCCGAGAGCTTTCTTTTTAGTTAGAAATACGTGGGACGCACTATAAGTTTCCGGAATGAATATGAAAAAATACTATTAAAGGTACAAAATTAATT
The DNA here is from genome assembly GCA_910592155.1 of Ypsolopha scabrella. Classification (NCBI taxonomy): domain Eukaryota; kingdom Metazoa; phylum Arthropoda; class Insecta; order Lepidoptera; family Ypsolophidae; genus Ypsolopha; species Ypsolopha scabrella. Next base: position 13,568,105 of record OU342969.1, on the reverse strand, counting down.
TATTGTTTTTCAAAATAATCTCCCTTGGCGTCTATGCACTTTTTCATTCGATCAAACCAGTTTTGAAAACTTTTGTGCCACTCCCCTGTGGTGACCTCTGAAACGTGTTTTTCATACTCCTCGACAGCCTCTTCTGGTGATGAAAATCGTTGGCCGCGTAATTGGTTCTTAATTTTTGGGAACAGAAAAAAGTCACAAGGTGCCAGGTCGGGACTGTATGCAGGATGACTCATGAGTTCTACATTTTTCGTCTTCAAAAAGTCGTTTGTCTGTCTGGCCGTGTGAGAACTAGCATTGTCGTGGTGCAGGATGATACGGCGTTTACGGTTATTTTTACGGAGTTCGTCAATAACTTCCGGCAAACAAATGGTCGTGTACCAGTCACTATTCACGGTACGACGATTCTCTAAAGCAACAGTAGCCACGTGTCCAGTTTTATTAAAAAAAGAAGCAATCATCCGCTTAGATGCACTTTTCACGCGCGCCACTTTGGTTGGTTTCGGCTCATCTTGAAAGACCCATACGCTCGATTGCTGCTTTGTTTTGGGATCGTAGCAATAAATCCATGTTTCGTCACCTGTTACTATGTCCCACACCAAATTTGACGCACCTTCGTTGAATCTGGTAAGCATGGCACTGCACCAAGTGACGCGGTCCGTTTTTTGAGCCTCGGTCAAGTTGTGTGGGATCCACCGCGAGCACAGCTTTCTCACACCCAAATGTTTGTGTAGGATTGATTGTATTTGACTCATGCCTATTTCTAAGGATGCGCGAATTTCATGGTAGGTCACATGCCTGTCTGTTTCAATCATACGGCGCACAGCATCGATGTTTTTGTTGGTCACAGCGGTGGACGGCCGACCATCGCGAGATTCGTCACTGAGATTGATACGACCACGCTTGAATTCTGCAAACCAGCTATAAACAGTCGTCTTGCATGGTGCTTCATTGCCAAAAGCTGTTTCAAGCCGAGCGATGCTCTGTTGAGCTGTCAAATTACACTTAAAATCGTAGAAAATCATACTACGAAAATTTTCTCGAGTTAAATCCATGTTGATGCAGACACACAATTTTTTAAATGGCGCCACAAGGTAAAAACAAAAGACAGTCAGATGAAACAAACTGCATTCTACAGCCAAAGAGTTCTATTTTCAAATGTTGCAATAAATTTTTAAATATTGTTTATGTAAGTGGCCAGTTCCGGAAACTTTTAGTGTTACCTATGTATGTATTTGCATTAGTCCAGTGAATAAATAAATGTTCATTCGTTTCGGAGGATTGCCTTTTTGTGAGACCTTTATTGAAAGCTTAGAATGGTTGATTCGATATAAATTTTATTTATTTACTAGCTTTTGCCCGCGGCTCCGCCCGCGTGTTATTCGGTTTAACGACATGCTTTTTTCCGGGATAAAAAGTAACCTATGTGTTAATGGGGTATAAACTATATCCATTCTAAATTTCATCCAAATCCGTCCAGCCGTTTCAGCGTGAAAGAGTAACAAACATACACACACACACACACACACACACACAAACTTTCGCATTTATAATATTAGTGTGAAGTGTGATGAGCCTTGTCTTATTTCACCACAAACGAATAGGACCGCGTTAATTAGTCACCTGATTTTTCAATGATATTGATCTATCCTACAGGAACCATGCATTTTTCCAGGATAAAAAGTAGCCGATGTGTTAAGTTAGGATATAAGCTATATCCATTCTAAATTTCATCCAAATCCGTTCAGCCGTTTCAGCGTGAAAGAGTAACAAACATACATATACCACACACACACACACACACACACGCACAAACTTTCGCCTTATAATAAGCATGATGACTAAAAAAAAATTATTAGTCCGTCAGTTAGATTATCAGAAAATATTGGACACGTGTTTTTTCTTTTTTCAATTAAACAAACAATGATAAAGATATAGCCCGCTGAAGTTCCACGTGACGTCACATCTAGGTACAATTTTACTTAGAAGTGACGTCATTTTCCCCCACTCCCAAACTTTGACGCGCGTTATCTCTGTAATTTTTTAATTGATTGACAAAAGAAATAATAATGTGTCCAATATTTTTTGATAATCTAAATGACGGACTAAATATAATAATATTTTGTTTACACTGTGTACAAGCCTATTCCTAGAAATGACGATACATTTGAAAGCGATAGCGCTAGATGTTGAAATTAGACAATAAGGAGGCTGCTAGATTTATAAATCTTTTTCGATGTATCTTTAGCGTTCTGTTATAAACGACGGAAGCCATTATAGAAAAGTTCCGCTAATTAAGCTGAAATTTGGCACGTTTAATTAATCTGGAGCTCCGGCAAAAAAAGGAAAAAAAGACGACATCGTATTGAAAAACTAATTTTCGAAATTTGTATGATTTTTGAGTGTCGTAAATATTTTGTGTTTCAAATAAATTCGTAATTGGGTACGAGACGTAATTTAACAACAGATTGTATCAGAAATTTTAAGTTTCCAAAATTTTGTTTGGGCAGATTTTCAACACACGCAACCTATTTGAGTTCGTTTTTGTGGTACCTATAGAATTTATTTTATTATTCGCTTTTGGACAGTCCTCACATGGATATTTGTCTTTCTTCATAAAATTGTTAATAACTATATTCAGTATAATTATGTATGTATGTGCATGGAAATGCTTTAGTTACTATGTACATTCTTACAGACCGAGGCATCAAGCATCAAAAGTATTAAAGCTTTATAATTTGTGTGTCATTCATTAAGTAAGGCGAATATTTTACCATTCCTTTTTGAGTCTCGATAAACGATTTTGGTACGATTTGGACGGAATTTGATTAAAACGTTCTTGTTACTGACAACACCTAGTTATACGATTCCGGTACCAAGTTCCGGGACTACTGGAATACCAATATCTTTGTCTGGAATCTATCAAAGTCTTCGAGGGTTTATAGTCGTCGGTTTGTCGAAGGCAAAGATGTAGGGTGAGGTATACTGTTTAAGAACGAAGAAGTTTATTCGGTGGATAGAATACAAAGGTAAATACCCTTTTTGTTATTGTTTCTAAGTAAACCTAATGTAAACGGGCAAAGGATTTTTAACTGGGAAAGACTCGACTTTCGGATGGCGGATGTAGAATATGATCATGTTCTCCACCACGCGAGTTGCACTGCATATTGCCGGTTCCAAACCGAACTTGAACAAAGAACCAAAGTTGAGCCGATCATACAAATTCTTCTACTAAAACTACTAGCCTAAGTAGGTAACTTTTCACCTCGGTACAAAATGCACATCATAATATTGTTTTTCTTGCTTTTGAATAAAAAGTATGCAATAACTTGCGGAAAAAGTTAATTAATAATAAAGTCTTCACCAAATATTACGTACTTTAATGTATGACATTTTGTTTGCATTACATTAACAAACTTAAAAGCGTGTTTATAGTTGTAATGTAATGCAGCTAAAATGTAAAGCATAAAATTGAATAATTTTCATGTGATCACCTAACTATTAACAAGCAGTTTGCGCGAATTGCTATAAAACACATTTATTGCATACTTTTTATTTAAAAGTAAGGAAAACAATATTATGATGTGCATTTTGCACCGAGATCTTCCGTTACCACCTTAAGGGTCGATATGCAAACTAGTAGTTTAGTAGGAGAGTAATTGAAATTATGACTCAAATATGTAACGGAATATCAAGAATGATTTTAATTCCCAAACCAGAAAATCCAATAAAAACAATCTATACGAATAATGTACTATTGCCGAAACTGATTTTCAAACAGTTTGATTCTTTTAAATTCATAGCTAAATTTGTCATGTGAAATCAAAAATTGTTTTGATGCTACTAAAATGTTCCGGGTTCGAATCCCGGCTTAGAGCTCCTCACTTTTAGATACAATTTTCTTCTGCTTTTCTATACCGCAATGATATGAATGTTAATTACAACTAAAATATCACTATCACTTCTATGTGTCGCCGGATATTTAGAAAGAACGGATCAACGCGAAAATCCAAGGATTATTGCAATCTCAGGATCTATGATCACAAGTAACCTAACACGACCAAGAATAGAACCCTCAATGTAAATAATTTGGCCAAGTGCGAGTCGGACTCGCGCACAAAGGGTTCCGTACCACCCCACAATACGGGTGCGGAACATTATCGTAAATAACAACAATATACATGCCAAAACAATATCAAGGTTACAAAAAACAAGACGCTAAAATGGTAACGCCTGACAAGTAAGAGCTAAAACCAATATCGTTTAAATAATGCAATCTTTTCGGGGTTTCTTGTATAGGAACAACGTTAATTTTTATTTTATTTTGTCGTGGTGGAGGCCGTAGTAACACGTATTCTGTGAAAATTTCAACATTTTACCTATCACGGTTGAAAAACCCCTGTGACAGGCGGATATACAGACAGACAGCGGAGGCTTAGTAGTATGGTCCCGTTTGGCACCCTTCGGTTACGGAACCCTAAAAATGGTCACAAGCTAGACTGAGACCAGAATTGCTTAAGTGTAAATAGTAGGTTATTCCACTAAGCAAATCGTAAAGTTAGTTCAAAGGTTGAACTAGACAAGATAAAATTATAAACTACTGTTTATAAAGGGTACCTAAAATAACGCGTGAGATTTATGCTTGGTAAATTGCATGTTATTTTTCTTTAGGTATTTTTTTATTTTTTATTGGGCCAATATTTACCATTTTATTCATTTTTAGGGTTCCGTAACCGAAGGGTGCCAAACGGGACCCTATTACTATAAGCCTCTGCTGTCTGTCTGTCACAGAGGTCTGCAGCTTCAACCGTAATAGGTAGAAAGTTGAAATTTTTACACAATACGTGTTACTATGGCCTCAACCACGACAAATAATAAAATGTTTAAAAATAATTAAGGGGTCCCCGTACAAGAAACCTCGAACAAGTTGCATTATTTTAACGTTATTTGTTTTGCCTCTAACTTAAAGACGGTAATACATACAAGTTTTAAATTTAGTAAGATTTTAGGACATACTCTAAAGTAAAAGAAAAAATTATAAAAAGTAGGTTTCCGTATGCAGATGGTGCCAATTTTTTGCCAGGCGCTACCATATTAGCGCCTTGTTTTGTGTAGCCTTTGATGCTGATATGACATCTATATTGTTGTTATTTGCCATAATGTTTTAGGGTTCCGTACCCGTATATTGTGATAGTACGGAACCCTTTGTGCGCGAGTCCGACTTGCACTTGGCCAAATTATTACATTGTTATCTAAAATCCACACTTTTTATTAAACATTTTGATAACAGTAATTATTCCTTTAATGATGACATCTTGTCCTTTGAATAATCACGCTGACGATAATTAATTTTATCGTTTGTTTTTCACGAACGTCTCGATGTCGGCACACTTCATTAAACAGAAATTTTCCAACTCATTGCTTTTAGACAGATTTTCCAATTTGGATAATTTGAACGGCAATTAATCTATGAAAATAGATCGATATACATATAGTAACACTTACGTAATGCAATTGATATCCGCCGATGAGTTGCTAGGATGCTCTCGAATTACCATGTGGTACTCGGATTTATCTTATTTAGAGAAAGCTCCAACATTTATATAAGACGTAAATATAAGTGAGCCAGAGCCGTCAGATTTTTGTAAATTTAAAAAATGCTCTCGCATAAAGATTTTTTCAATTATTTTTGCGTTAGTGAAGATACATAAAAAATCGTTTTGTTATACATACATCGCTTCCCTCCTCACTGAATTGCACTCACGCACACCGCTACACGTGCAGTTTTAGCGCGATGACACTCGCACCGTAAGTTCCGGATGGTGCTAATTTGTACGCACGAGAGTCGGACGGACATCGCTTTGCGTGTGACAGCGCGCATATACCGAGTAGCGCCGTGCGGATACATTCCGTCCGGAAATTCCGGTGCATGTGTCATCCATCATCATCACATCACACTAACCGACTGTCGTGGTGGGTAGCGGGAAGCTTGCTTTACCGGCGATCGACGGCGCCGGTCGAAAAACGCATGCATATCATTTCATACCCTTCTACCTCCATCTTTGCCGCCGTACTGGTGCCGTCGCCGGTGCCGGCTCGGTAAATGGAAAAATGCTCAATCCCATTGATAAGTACGGAGGGTTAAAGGCTATCTCCGAAATTAAAGAATATATTTTTCTACGACCATCTCTATCATGCCGTATTTCTAAGAAGTAATCAACTAAAGAAAAATGATGATCCGCTTTGACTCCTAATCAGTACGGTACTAGTGCGCTCGAAGATGGCTAATGTAGCCGATGTTCCTCCTAGTGAATCCCCGTGTGCAGTGAGCGCACGTGAGTCAACAAACCTTTGCTTCACCCCTGGGAAATACTTTGAGTTTTCTCCGTCTACAGTAACGCTGCACTGCATTTCATCACGTCCTAGTCTTGAAAGTCTCACAAACTTCTCCGAACACCCCAGCTTCTGCAGCACCATGCAAATAGCTTCACGGGGCACACTATCGAAAGCTTTCTTCAAGTTAAGGTACAGCTGCCGACCCTGCTCTCTACTTTTTTCTTGCTTTCGTTTTTGAGGCGGTTCAGGAGAACTCTGGCAAAGACCTTTCCAGGGGCTGAAAATTGCGAAATACCTCGGTTGTAATCGCATTCTGAACGGTTACCTTTATTATTGAAGAGGGCACTAATGCGAGACATTAAAAAAATATCCGGGACTCGCTCCCGGACAACAATTCCCACACTAACGAATGTAATGCCTCTCCGTCGAACCTCCCCAACTTTCCCGGTATAAGGTCAATATCAACCGCCCGTTTTTTCTTCTGCTGTCTGATGGCAGTGATGGTAAGAGCAAGTTGAATCCTCAAGCATATGTAATGCAGATCGGCTGATCGATCCACATTGAGCAACGCTTCAGTACATCCTTCTTACTTGTCGAGAGGTGCTCACCGTCGGCAGACTTAAGAGAGGTACCCTTACACGGTAGCAAGTACCAATCAGCTACGAACCTCACTCACAGTAGAACTCCCCCAGCTGGTTTAAAATAAAGATAATTAAGGAAGTAATCAGTGATGCGATAGCGTTAGTTATATACACGTAATGACTTTTCATTATTGTATAACTAGCTTTTTCCCGCGGCTTAGGCTTCGTTAAATTAGTTTTTGTGTAATCTTATCGAACCTGCCATTTTTTACAATAACAACTATATTATATTAAACTTCTAGTTTGGAGTTTTTAATTTTTTTTCATTTTCAACTTTTGTTTTGATATATGTATATATGTTACCGGCAAAACTCGATTTTGGGACAAACTAGTTTGTCCTAGGCCAAACTAGTTCATATATGGTCTTTTGCATTATGTATTTTTGTTAAAACTTAAGACGTCGTCTCGCTCTGCTCCGCTTCGCTCGGCTCCTGTATTTATATTCACAAGCAACCTAACACGCTCCTCCTCGCTTCGCTCGTCGTCGCACCTACTTTGGCGTAAGAAAAACTAGTTTGTCCTAAAATCGGGTTTGGCCGTTATCATATTATATAATATAACACACGGGTGGTGCGCCGGACTTACCTTTTTAGAACTCGGCTCTGGATGCATTCGCTTTATTAAAAATATGTTTTGTGGAAGTGGTTCAGTATGATTAGTAGAGCATGTAGTTTAATTTTCTGAGCAGTTCTATAATATACTCGTTATGTGTGTCATACAATAATTTCACACGTTCGTCACTTACGAATGTTTATCCAACGCATCATTATTTTGAATAGTAACTATTCATGTAATAAACATCAATCTTCAGTTGACGAATGATATCTGACAATCGCCAGAATGCACGTGCCGTACAATCTGTAGCACTTGTCCAAACCAACCCAGTGCTCCCACATCGTTCTCATCAGCTCGCACCAGTTGGCACGTTTTCGTAGCCAGATTGTAGAGGCCGGATAAGAGTTGCCTTCCAGCGTACGCGACGCCGAATCCGTAGAGTCAACAACGATAACAAACGATAAGTCGGGGCATTTAGTGAGTGTGTGGCGCGCGGCCGGACCCGCTGCCTACTCCATTTGTCTAAACATTTACTCATTATTTAAATCAATATTTTTATAAAGTTTCGGTTATAATTATAATTCAGTGAACAAGTGTCAAAAAAAGCAAGAGGTTACTGTCGTCGCCGCGTCTTATCTGAAGCTTAATCATATAAAGGAATAGGCAAACTAAATTATTATCGCGACGTTACCGAATTATCAACGTGAAATTTATTCGTGCGTGTGAGAAATGCGTTTGATGATGCGTTCGGTAATCGCGTGTGCGACAATTTCGCTGATGTTCCTGCTACTAGTTCGGATATCGGATATCTTAGCTGCGAATAATGACCATACCTGGGACTCTCTGCGGCCCAGACGGAACGTGCACAACATGCCACGCGATCAACTGAACAAGCTGGATGCTTCTTATTCTTCCTTCGACGTCTTCGGAACAGAAGTAAACGAGGCGTCGGTCAAAATGTTGCACGTTAAAGAGGTCAGTCTTTACTAAAAACTTCTATTTTGTATCGCGGGAACGTCTAGAGCTTTTTTCCAAGTCATTGGTGACTTTCCCTCGAAAGTTTCCGGGACCTAATAATAATTAATGGTCCCGAGAAAAGTCCGATATCCTTTCATTAGAGTTGTGGCCGGCGAGCGCCCGGCGAGATTAAAACTTGTTCAAGGGGCTTTACGGACTCTCCTTAAAAATGCTACTTCGTTTATGTTACGCTTTGAGAGCGTTGCATCGAATGTAGCCCTTAAAAAAATATTCACCCACGCAAGCCGGGCGTTCCTCAGAACTCATATCTACCAGAAGGCCGCTACATGGCTAATGAGCTGAATGAACATTTTTATTTATTTCAAAAGATTGTTTCTTAGTTGGACAAACTAATAATGTGTAGTTAACTGTGCTGCATATCAAAGTTAAAAAATACTTCTTGAAAAAGTTCGGTAGAAGAGTTAACCAAATTACAGACCTTCGAACAAACAGAGCCTCTGGGTTTGATTTTTAACTAGTCAACATTAAGTCATGCATGAGTGTTTGGCAATAGTGTATTTGTTTAAATAAGCACTTGTTGAGTTGTAAAAAATTAGGAAACTTGGATGCCATTTGTCTGCCATACACCTACCACATTGAGTCGTCAAATTGATGACTAACAGCCGGTATAGATTTGCCTTCATAGATACTGTAAACAGCCACACAAATGCATGAAAATGTATGAAATAAAACTGCAAAACTTAGTTACTTGCTTAGGCTTCTGTATTACTACCGTGGAGCTTAATACCGAAACAAACTTTCCTCCATTCTAGTATGTCATGCATCAACCGCTTGATTTTCTTCAACGACAGCTTAACTATCTTTAGCTCCTTGACAGTTGAGCGATGTCTTCCAGGTCTTCTGCTACCTGTCGGCTGCCACTTGAAGGCTTTTTGCGCCGAGTTTATCTCCTCTCATATTAGAGTATGTCCAAAGTCCAATCCATGTCCACTTTCTTTTCATGATTTCCTCGAGCACGAAGATCTGATTGCACTTTTCCCATAGCTTTACATTTGGAGATAGCGTTTGGCCATTGAATGTAAAGGGTGTTTCTCGGGTACTCATTGGCGAAGACTTGGATTTTATCCATCATTACCTTCGTAACCTTCCAAGTTTTCATCCATACAGCAGGACGGACTTCACGGAGGATTCCAAGAGTGAAATTTTGATGCGCTGGGACAGGGTCTTGTTATTATTAAGCCCAAAAAGGTTTGTTCGCGTAAAAGCACCCTTAGCTCTCTTTATTTTGTTTTATATATCCTTGTCAACTCATTATGTTTCATATTTCTCAAGTAACAAAAGAAATCTACTAGTTCTAAACGAGAGAATCTTATAGTACCAATGAGGATAAATATTTAGCGAGATGACAGTCTTCTGAGAGTAGACGCGTAAACCGACCATGTTTGCTTCGCTCTGGAGATCCTGTAACTTAGCCATCATATCGTTTAAAATACCAAATCTTCAGCATAATCTAGGTCTTCAAGCATTGAATCAATCCAGGGAATGTCTCGCTTTTTTGGGTAACACGACGCATAAAGTCATCTAGGAGGATGATAAAAAGGAGTGGAGATAGGAGCCTTGCTTTACACCTACGCTTATTTTGATTCGGGGGTTTAATAATCCCTCATGCACCGTCTGGCACATGCTGCCGTTGTACAGTGAATGGATGATATTTATTATCTCGCCAGTCACACCTCTTTGTTTGAATCTTGACCATATTACGGTGTCGAAGGCCTTTTCAAAATCGAAGAAGGTAAGGAAAAGTTCTGCCTACCAATCAACACGCTTTACAATAATAATCTGCAGGCTGTTGTTGCGGTTATTGCAGAAGCGTTATGGGTGGAAATCGGCTTGCTTCTCCCCTAAGGTTTTGCCCAGTGCCGGCGTTAGAGGGACTGACACCCTGGGCAAGAATATTTTGGCGCCCACTTAAGGAAATCAAAATCGAATGTTATTTTGTTGTGATAAAAAAAAATGTTATTTTTTTCTGAACCAATGTGAACGTGTATTAAGAATTCTGTCTTTCCTTTAGCGTGACCCAGAGCTGACGACGTGGACGTAGAAAGTTATATAGCTCCTATTTTTTATTATTTTTTTCATTTTTTTTGTTGATTTTCTTTTTTTTGCTATCCAAAATTTGTTTTTGAATGTAAGTTTGGTGGGGGAAGTATCCCACCTCCACCAATTGCCCTCCCAAATTTGGCGCCCTGGGCCCCATCGCGCCCCCCCCTAACGCCGGCACTGGTTTTGCCAACTCCATTCGGTAAGCGGTTCAGAATTATCCCTGCGAGCACCTAAGCAGCCACTGGAAGAAACGTCATTCGCATTTTTTGGGCACTAATCGGTATCTCTTGATTCCATTACAAATATGTAGTTTCGGAGATCCAGAATTTAAGGATAGAAAGATGCATAATTTTAGCCGACATGATTTGTTAGCTTTTAACATCTTCAAAATTAAGTTGTTCAAGTAATATTCTTGATGGAATAATAAATTAAGAACTTTTGAATTTATACTTTTACTGGTGCCGGAAGACCGGCTCTTAGAAAAACAGAATTTCAAGAGGGTTTTTATGTTGAGCCAATTTTTATGAAATTAATTACTTAAAGGGTAATATTTTTCGCGTTGAGTTAGAAGCTTTTTTTTAGCAGCAACATGGGTCCGTAGATTTTTGTAGGAAGAATCAGTTTCAACTTTTGATATCTCTCATGACCCTATAAAAAAGATCTTGATAGTCGGACAACTTTCGTCCGAAAACAACTCACTCCGTAGCGATCTTAATACTCTACAAAACCATATCGAAGATTTGGAGCAAAGATCTCGTAATTGTAACATAGAAATCCAAAATGTTCCTGAAACAAAAGGAGAAAATCTGTTCCATGTCGTGGAAACCATCGGGACAGTCATAGGGCTACCAATATCTCCTAACCAGATAAAAGACGTGCATAGAGTCGCACACAATGCTAAATCGGACCGGCCAAAGAACATTATCCTACAGCTAACCACTAGACACGTTCGCAATGATATCCTCGCAGCCGCCAGAGTACGCCGTGGTTTTACCGTCAGCCAACTTCAAAAAGCAGTCGTTAGTGGTACCAGAAGTGGCAGTAGCCAGTCTGACAGTCACGTACGTGCCGACCAGAAAATATACATGAATGAGCACCTAACCCTAAAAAACAAAATCCTATATGCAGAAACTCGTAAAGCTAAGATAGAGAAAAATTATAAATTTGTTTGGATCAAGAACTCGACAATTCTTGCACGAAAAAGCGACGACTCCCGTGTTCTCACAATCCGTAATAACATGGACATAGCCAAAATGTGACTAGAACTATGTATAATTAATATATTAATATTACGGTTATTGTCTTTGTTAACGTTTGTATTCGTTTTAATTGAATTTTTCAATACAATTGTCATGTTATTTCCTTATGTATCAGCCTATTTAACAACCTATAATCTAACTAAGCAATTTAAAATATTTAAACCCATATTTTTTGTTACTAACCTTTCTGTTGGCAGCCTGGAAAGCAAACAAACTGAAACCACAACTAATACATTTAAATTAAAATACCCACTCACAAATAAAATTCAACACTTTCAATAAACTAAGTATTTACTATCAAAATTGTGGTGGCTTGCGTTCCAAGTTGGCTGACCTCCGAATGGGTATATTAAATACAAATTATGATATAATTGTAATTACAGAGTCATGGTTGCGACCTGGAGTGTACGATTCAGAGTTGGTGGACGACAGATACACTGTTTTTCGTAGAGATCGTGATTTATCTAAAACTAAAAAGTTGGATGGAGGTGGTATATTTATTGCCATCAAAAAGAGTATACCGGCGACTCGGCGCTATGATTTAGAAGACCCCTTACATGAAGATATAATAATTACAATACCTACTGTACAAAACTTAACCTTGCTGATCTCTGTAAATTATATACCACCCAAGTCGAAAACTAGTATCTATGAAAACCTACTTGGGAAAATACAAAGAATATATTTAAATTACCCTGACTTTACCTACTGCGTTCTTGGAGACTTCAACATCCCAGATATTGACTGGACTCCGAATAATAATGACATAATATTACTACCATCACAACCTATTTCTGAGATACATAAAATACTTATAAACACTATGACCCTCATTAAACTCAACCAGTACAACAACTGTTTTAACAAAAATCAACGTGTGCTTGACTTAGTTCTTAGTAATACCCCATGTATTTGTGTCCGATCCCAAGTTGACATATCTCGATCAGGATCACATCACCCTAGTATTGAGTTTAACCTGGAACACTCGGTACAAAAAAATATTAATTTCAAAAACGTCTTAAAATACAAATTCAATAAGGCTGACTACGACATTATTCGCACTAAAATCTTAAATATAGACTGGGACACTAAGCTAAAATGGTCAAAGGCGTCCGACTCGTTAGACACATTTTATGACATAATTTACGAAATCATAGATCAAGAAGTACCCCTTAAAAAATCCAAATCTGCAAAACATCCAGCTTGGTTTTCCCCTGCACTCAAAAATACGTTAAACCGTAAGAAAAAACTTTGGCACAGATGGAAAACATATCAATCACTTTCTGATTATACGGAGTTTTCATTGCTCCGAGCCCGTTGCAAACTACTCCTGGCAAAATGTCTAGATAACTATATCTCTGATACAGAAGCTGCCATTCCCAAAAATGTTAAACATTTTTGGCAATATGTGTCATCATTAAAGAAAAATGACTCTGGCTACCCTAACACTATGACACTTGGTGATCAAACATCTAAAAATCCCCATGAAATTGCAGAAATGTTCAGCACTTTTTTCTCATCCGTTTTTGAACCATCGACTACCATCGATAGTCTCCATCTTGACAACCTTCCTACTAACGAACTAGCCGAAAATATAGTCTCTTTACACATAGCAAAATATAAAATAGAAGAAGCATTAAAACATCTAGACATAACAAAGGGTCCCGGTCCTGACAAAATAAGTGCTCTATTCCTTAAGAATATATGTAAAGAAATCAGCCATCCCCTTTTTATAATATTCAACAAATGTTTAGAAGAAGGAACGTTTCCAGATAGATGGAAACTTGCCAATGTAACCCCTATCCACAAATCTGGCCCTAGAGCCAAAATCCCTAATTACAGACCCATATCAAATCTCTCAACATTACCGAAAATATTCGAATCACTTGTACATAATGCATTGTATCCCATAGTCCAGTCCCAAATAAGTCAAAACCAACATGGTTTTATGAAGAAGAAATCCGTTATAACTAACTTGCTATCATATTCAGAATATCTATTTGAAGCATTAGATAAAAGAACAGAAGTCCATGCAATCTATACGGACTTTCGCAAAGCTTTTGACAAGGTCGATCATGCTCTACTACTGAAAAAACTTGCTTATAATGGAATCAAGGGCAACCTTCTTAAATGGTTTGCCTCTTACATCAGAAACCGGTATCAAATTATCACTATTAACGGGTATTCATCAAGTAAAAGTATAGTCTCGTCTGGAGTCGTCCAGGGTTCTATTCTAGGACCTCTCCAATATCTTTTGTTTATCAACGAAATAGAGCAATGCTTTCAGAACTCTTACATTCTTATGTTCGCTGATGATTTAAAAATCTACAAGAAAGTCAAATCGCAACAAGATTGTATACTCATTCAGGAGGATTTGAATAGATTTAAGGAATTTTGTACAAGGAACAAATTGCAGCTCGCGTATGACAAGTGCAAACAAATATCGTTTACTAGAAACCTTAACAAAATAGAACATACCTATAACATCGGTGGCGAAGACTTAACTAAAGTAAATGACATTCGCGATCTTGGCATGACTTTTGACGAAAAGTTAATATTTGACAAGCACATAGATAAAATGTACACTAAAGCCTATCAAATGCTGGGATTTGTCCTGAGAATCACCAAACCTTTTAAGAAAGCATCAACATACTTATCTCTCTATCAATCATTAATACGCTCAGTACTTGACTATGCATCTATAATATGGAATCCATACTACGCAGTTTATTCCGATAGGGTGGAGATGATCCAAAAGAAATTTGTTAAAGCCCTCCATTTTAGACTGACTCGATCCCGAGGACACTATGCCGACCTGCTTAAACTCTATAACCTACAAAGACTTTGTGACAGAAGGCTCCTATTAGACGCAAAGACCCTTTACAATATATTGAACAATGAATATGACTGCCCTACTCTTCTTGAGCAAATTAACTTTAAAGCGCCAACCCACTCTACACGATCTAAGACTTTATTCTCAGTACCTACTTCACAGAGTAACGCAGGCTGTCGAGCCCCCCTACGAAGAATCTGCAGCTCCTACAATAAAAAACTCCTTAGCATAGACATATTTAATAATAGTAAAATCAAATTTAAAAAGGAAGTTAGGCAAATTTTAGACACCAAAAACGAGAAATTGTAAGAAATTGTGTAACTACACAAATATAATATCAAATTAAAAGGCATGTGTGTGTGTGTATGGATGGTAATATGTGAGATTGCATGAATGTGTGTAACCGTGTGTATGAACGCTTATCTTAGTTTTTAATTTAATTTAATTCCATTGCTTTGTAAACAACATTATTTTTATTTTTTTAACATTATCAGAGAATGGTTTAGAAATGTCACCGAATTACTCCCTACAAAAATAACGTATTTGAGGAAAGCGTAGAGGAAGTAAATTAAACTAACCATTTGTTTATACTTTAATGTTTCTATGTATAGTTTACTTCTGTGTCTTTTCCATGAAATAAATAAATAAATAAATAAATAAATAAATAAATACATACGGACAACAAAGTGATCCTATAAGGGTTCCGTTTTTTTATATTGAAGTCTAGAACCATAAAAACTAAGAAACGACCGGGGGACGATAGGTTATGCGTGCGGGAGGCAAAAAAGGACAAATTGAGACCAAGTGGTTTGTGCAAGCCGACAGTAACATTTAATGCAAATGGTTAAAATGATATTTATTGTCGACAGATGATGCGTCACGCGTGGAACAACTACAAGCTGTACGCGTGGGGCAAGAACGAGCTGAAGCCGATGTCGAAGCGGGCGCATCTGGCCAGCGTGTTCGGCGGCGGAGACCTGGGAGCCACCATCGTGGACGGACTGGACACGCTCTACCTCATGGGCATGAACGAGGAGTTCGCCGAGGGACGCGAGTGGGTCTTCAACAATCTGCACATCACTGATATTGTGAGTTATCTACTCCATTACTTGCTACAGATAAGATAGAAGCCGATGACAAAGAGCACCTGGCGGTTTTAACCAAGTAGAAATTGGTTTTTGCTAGGTTCTCTTATTGCGTATTGCTTAAGACTTTTATTTGATGGAAAAGCACAGTATAATTAAAAAGAAAGTAGTTCTTGTATGGCATAACAAAGAAGCAAACGGAAACTATACCGCTTTATTAAAGCGTACATGAAAAAACGTGCTATGATAAAAATGAAAAGATATGCACGTCCAAAAACACAAGTCATGTTATGCAGTTAAACTACCATTTTGCGCCCAAACCGGAAACTCATACAAAATAACTAGCTGCTAACTGTTGATTGCAGTAAATGTTAGGTTAAGCTCCAGGCTGAACATTTCCTAGGGCAGAAACCTTAAAAAGATTTAGAATGTTATTTCTAAAAAAAAACTAGCAGGGAAAACTTGTCTTTTAAAAATACATAAAAATATTCTAAGTAGGTAGATCATATAAATAATGTTGGGGTTAATCTATAAAACAGGCTCGCGATGATCTCACGCCATTCGCACTCGTTGTTAGTCACGTGATTTGGTTACAGAGTAATCGAGAGCTACAATATTTTTTGGTCATGTTTATTTATGATCGTGGTTTTGCATAATTTTTAGTTCTAGGTCAAGTTTATACACACTATGAGGCCGGATAACCGATCAGTGATATCGCAAACTCGAAAAGATAACAGCACGCAGTATAACGTTGAAAATGCGCCTTTCATAGAACTTTAGAGCATATCTTAGAATTTGTTACTGAAAAGTAAGTTTTGTACACAATTTACAGGTGCCGCTATTGAAAATGTAAGAACTTTTGCAGGTGGATTGTAGTAAACCCGCCTTTTTGTACTTAATCAAAATTGCTTTATTATCCTAAATACCTATCTATTGTGTATACGGACATCGCAAAGTTTCCATTGGTTTTAAGTAGAATTTTAAAATGCAAAATGCACATCATAATATTGTGTTCCTTACCTTTGAATAAAAAGTTTGCAATAAATGCGTTTTATAGCAATTCGCGCAAACTGCTTGTTAATAGTTAGGTGATCACATGAAAATTATTCATTTTTCTGCGTTACATTTTAGCTGCATTACATTACAACTGTAAATAAGTTTGTTAATGTAATGCAAACAAAATGTAATACATTAAGGTAGATACGTAATTTTTTTGTGACGACTATTTTTTTTTAATAATCTATTTTCGCGTGTTGGTTTAAAACACATTTATTGCATATTTTTTATTCAAAAGTAAGGAAAACAATATTATGATGTGCATTTTGTACTGAGGTAAAAAGTTACCCTCTTAAAATAGCTTCGTTAGACACCCCAGTCCCTTTTGCAAACGTGAATCGTATCTAATCTATAATTACTTTAAAAGGATAGATAATTTTCCACCTACTACATATGTACAAAATTTCAAACGGGCTTACCATTTTCAAATAATGCAGTAAAATAACGGACCCATGATGGATACTACGTCAGCATTACCTTAGTTTTCAGAAGCCATTTTGTATAGCTCCCTCAAAATTCGCTACTGAATACTCGTAAATTCCATTACTCGTAGTCCTGCTCATAATTGTGTTCATTCTTATGATTTATGTATCTATTCTGAATATTATTTTATGGGAGTACATATGTGCAGTTTGCACTTGAAACAGACGTTGATTCCTAAGCCGTGATTCTGAGACAATATCCTTCGTGATCCAAAAATAAGTAGCGTTTGTCTAAGACCTACGAGCTTGTAGTTCTTCATTTCGCTCACTTTTGTTTCACAGTGAACAAGGATATATCATAATTTGTAG
This sequence comes from Ypsolopha scabrella, assembly GCA_910592155.1. Lineage (NCBI taxonomy): Eukaryota > Metazoa > Arthropoda > Insecta > Lepidoptera > Ypsolophidae > Ypsolopha > Ypsolopha scabrella. Next base: position 13,550,471 of record OU342969.1, on the reverse strand, counting down.
TGCTGTAAGGCATACTTGGAAAATCACACTTGGCAAGAGGAAAAAAGAAAACACTCCATGATATTATAGATACATGTAATATGTTTAAGGTGACTTTAATTTGTACAGCCTTTCTTACTGAAGACTCGGTAAGTGCTCAGTAACAAGGTTCGATGACCCTTCTTGTGAAATTCGTAAATTATTCTTTTCGTGTACAGTGGAGACCACATCAAGTTAAACACTTTCATTAAAAGCTGACCTCTCATTGTATAGGCTTCCCGTACAATGAGAGGTCAATGTGTATAGCTTGATGTGGGCTCCACTGTACCTTATAAACCATTGACATACCAAACCATGGACCTCGGGTCTAGTATAAAATTTACCAAAAAAGTGTCTTTAGTGAAGTGTCAAAATATTACGAAACAAAACATTTTAATTTGAATCGTATGTCATTGCTGCACGGCTTAATTTTGATTGGCGTGTGATTGACACCCTTTTTTAATTTTCAATGGTTTTGACTCTCTTTTGGTTCGGATACTTTTGAGCACAGACCCGATGTCCACTTGGTAGTACGTCAATGATACAAACGCAAGCCCAGTCCCGAGTCAATTACTATGGGAAGTGAAGATCTTATTTTGCGAAATTAGCAACAAGTGTTATGGATCCGTGTTACTGATCATCACTTACCAAGTCTCCAGTGTGAGTTTGGCTGTATAAATAAAAGTTACCTTATATACTCACGCCTGTCTCCCAGGGGGTAGTCAGATTTCCATCTGCTATGATCCTGACACACTTCTTTCGCCTCTTTTGTATCCATCAATCTAGTCATAGAAGCTCTTCTATTCCGGGTACTCAGAATATCGCCAATCTGGCCAGAATACGTCCTTCTAGGGCGACCCGGCCATACATTTCCTTTCTTACTCTACTTTCATTCATCCTCTCTGAGTGTCCAAACCACCGCAGCATTCCTGTCACTTCATCTTCTTTCAGGCCGCAACGATCCCGTACGTCGATATTTTTCACTCTATAATTCTATATCAACCCTCACTTGCTCCGATGATACTATATTTACAATATTCATGTCAAGTATTTTAAGTACCATATTTATGTATATTCAATCAGATAAAGTCGACATGAAAACGGGTTCGGCGCGCGTCCTCCTTTTGTTATGCTTATAAATAAATACTAGAACCAAATAGGTTTTATCATAGTGAATCGGGTTCCTATTATATGTATAACGATAGTCATTATCTGTATCGCAAGAGTAATGAGGGTCATTAAACCTCAAAGTGTAGATACTGGAGAGGCATAATGCACATTTAATGTTCTTATTAGCTGAACATAAAAACTGGGACAAGCATAAAAGTGTCATCTGTTTGTCGTATCAAAAAGTAAATACGATATTTGAAGTGGATGAACGTATAGGGTGCATATTCAGAACTTGTCCGACATTTGTGTCGATTCGGTGTAGCACGACTTAACTTATTTGACAGGACTAAACTTAATTTAAGATCTTTTGTAAACCATGTTTGAAACAAATAAATATTTCTATTCTATTCTATTCTATACTAAACGTCCTGTCCTTGTCTTTGTGATAAAGAAAGAAAGAGATAGAATTCTTAAATTAAGTTTAGTCCTGTCAAATAAGTCAAGTCGTGCTACACCGAATCGACACCACAGATAAGTTCATAAGTTAACACTTTCGTCAGGTTCCGACACTGACAGCAGGATAGCGTATACAAATTTCAAAACGTGCGACAAAGATGGCAATAGAACCCGTGTCGAGACTCCTAATTTATGAACGCAGCTCTGACTCTCCGTGATCGTAAGTATTGTGCACTTCCCCCCGGTCAGTCAGCCCAGCCAGGACAGCTCTTTAAAGTAGAGCCTATAAAATGAAATACAAGATCATTGCTGTAAAAAATTTATTGTGACTTCAGAAAAAAAAAACAGGAATTTCAAGATAAACTCTCGAATAGCATTGCCACATTCTCAATGTTGTGATTTAATTAGAGACATAACAATGACAAAACATATTTCCAAATTATAGTAAGTAGAACACATCAAAAAAACATGATAAGGACGACAATTTTCCGATACGATTCATAGATTTTCTGCACTGCGTAGAAATGTTGTAAAAAATGACAAAACAGCTAAGATTTTGCGTTGATTAGAGCGAGATAGACAGTAAAAAAGCAAAAGTATTACAGCGGGTCTTTTTCCAGGAGATAATGTTTAATTGATCAAAATGATGAAAACTTATAAATTACATCATAAGCGAACGCCATCAGTGACATATTACTATGATATCTACTATGGCTGCCATTGCTCTTACATCTGTAATTGAGTAAAGAGAGGTGACGTAAGAAGTATTCACTTAAATACTTAACGGTTGTATCTCTGACACAACCCGTTGCTTTTTCTATTGTTAGCATGGACCTCAAGTCTAGTAAAAAATTTACCAAAAAAGTGTCCTTAGTGAAGTGTCAAAATATTAAGAAACAAAAAAAATAATTTGAATCGTATGTCATTGCTGCACGGCTTAATTTTGATTGACGTGTGATTGACACCCTTTTTTAATTTTCAATGGTTTTGACTCTCTTTTGGTTCGGACACTTTTGAGCATTGGTCGCAAGTTTACCTAAATGTAAATTTTCCGTTTGCTATAAAATATTAAGACAAGCAATATCCCCGTAGTTCGCTCAGAATATAGTCTCTTTCAACCAATTCAATATGTCGTCATGTTTCAGGATGCTGAGTTGTCAGTGTTCGAGACGACGATCCGCTTCGTGGGCGGGCTGCTCTCCTGCTACGCCCTGTCAGGGGACACAACCTTCAGGGACAAGGCGGCGGAGGTGGCTGACGCTCTGCTGCCAGCCTTCGACACGCCCACTGGGCTGCCGTACGCCCTCATCAATCCCTCTACCAGGGTGAGTTTGTTCGTTGAAGTGTTAAATGCTCTGTCCTGCAACTTCCAAGTGTTAGTTTAATTCATACCATGCATTCTTGAATATAAGGTGACTTTTGACGTATTAGAGGCGTGGTAAGTTCATACTACAGTGAAAAGTAACAACATTCAATAACTCTTTCCGCGAAATTATGTCGGCTTTCCATACTGATCGACTCAAAGTTAATAAACATAGAGTTATAATTAAATTAAACCTTGGTTCTGTCTGATCGAATCTCCAGTATGAATTTTGCCGTATCAATTTAAGTCACCCTTTATAGGTACATCATATTTGTTACGACACACTTTGGCAAAAGGCATCACAAAAGTACACACTAGTAACACTTATACAGGGTGTAAATGCAAAGTCAAGAATCCCTTTAGGGTATGAAAGTATACACGATTCTGATGTCATTACGAGAAAAAAAATATACCTTGAATTTTCACCAAAAATTCCATCATTTTTCTAAGCTATGGCTACGCAGCTCACCGGACTCCTCACACACCTAATTGCACCCCGCAACCCGCACCCCTCATCCGAGTGGCCAGCGACCAGTGAGGGTGTCCACGCGATTAGTGTATTTTGAGTAAAGAAAATCGTCATATTATGAGATACTGGTACTTTATTTAGAGATCCCAGTATTTAAAATAATATCTTTACCGATCATGCTAACACACCCTTAAAGGATTCTTGACTTTGCTTTTACACCCGGTAGTTATATGACTTGGTCCTATCATGTTGGGACGAAAAAATTCTACGAATTTTTCACTGTTTTGATGAGAAAATGAATGGCATCCGGAACATTTCTAAAACATTTGATAAACGTTGTGTGCTGATATTAATACGCGTGGATATGAAGAATGTTTCCGTCACTACACATTTTTAATTCCATAACATCTTATCGTTGGGCCCACGCAGCCTTCTATACTAAATCTTCCACAGACCAATTCAATAATGTACCGAATAATTTGTTTTCAAATGGGATTAAAAAACTTGTGTAAGAATAACGTTCTTATTGATGTCCGCTTTCTATTCGACCTTTTTCTTTTAGTATTTTTTTAGGCGGAGAGTTTGCGGTGTCTTAAAACCTCCATCCTTGTTGCACCCTCACCCCCTAGCTACCTTATTATAACACCCTTGAACCTTATAGCGTTGCCATAAGAGTTAGAATTGAATTAAAAGCAGATAGACGCGCATTCCGTAGTGGTACCTACGTACGTCTATGAGTTCGCATCAGTTCGGGAGTGCGGGTGAATACATACAATGTATACATATGTCATGTCGGTATGTAATCGACCGCCAGGGTCTCTAGATAGAGCTTTAAATTTCCCCGAAAAAGAAAAAAAAAACAAAAAGATAGCTAGGTACTATTTCAACAACTATTTATTCCTTTATTATATTTAAATGTATAAAATTTAACATTGTTTATAATTACAATGAAACAACATAACATATTATTTAACCATATTTGTTAAAATTTTCACACACCACACTTTTAGTAAGGCCGTCAATCCCGGCAATGGATTTTACCTACATTTATTAATATATTTGAAATTTTTTCTTCCCAATAATTTCCTCTGAACTGTGTTGGTGGAAATGGTGGAATTATTTGTACTTTACCCAGTATCGAAATTTTCTCCCCCAAAAATTTCGCCTGGCTTTCCGTTTTCCAAAAGGTTCCCTAAAATTGCGAAAAGAAAACACCAATCTACGCACTCTCGTCTGACGCATAGTTTACGTAGCCCACGGGTCTTTTGCAGTAGAATTACTAGTTGAATCAGTTAACAGAATATACGGTCTTACAATAATAAGTGAAAATAATTCTAGGGTAGATCATCATGTATCGTTAACTGATCACATTCCAGAAGGAAAATTAATTTTTTGCTCAAATAGTTTTTTCACTTCCCAGTACAAAGTGATTGAATCAGCTGACTAAATTTATATGGAAAGGTAAAAAAAAAAGATCCCGCAAAAATTTTTTTTTCGGTGGTATGTGTTCTATCTATTAGGGATACTCTGTTATCTATTAAATTTTTTTCACTTTGAATTGTAGACCTTATATATTCGGCAGTTTCAGTTTCGCCCTTACCAATCATGTTTGTCTTTTCTGTATATTACGGTATACAGAGTGGAAAAATACCGTGATTGGAGAGAAAGTACCACAAATATTGGTGATAGCAAGTTTTACTAAAAGGACACATTACGTACTTCCTGCACATTCCTATTCCGAGTGTACTCACACATAAGCCACCTAACATAGGTATAGTTTAAGTTTTAATTCTAAATCAGGGTTCAACAGAATAATGATGTGGCACTTACTGCAGCATTAAGCTGCGCTGAAGCCTTTTTGTTTACCACCTTTTCTAAATCTCATCTCGGCCACACAAAACTAGGCCGCGAGGCCGAGAAGACACCTTTCGATTAAATCAATTTTATTGGAGGTCAAATCGGCCTCACATAACAAGTACAGTCAATCTAAGAAAGGATTAGATCCAAATACCTACTATAAAACGTCGAATGAAACTATTAAAAAAAATTAAAAGCAATCACGTTACCAGAAAAGAACATCCTTTGTTGAAATCATGATAAGTTCTTAACTGTCTCTTCCTTTCCATATAGTATTTGTTTTTGTCTAACGTGTTTTCTTTAAATATATTCTAATAAGGTCTTTTAAAAAAACTTGCAGCATCAAGTGATGGCACTTTTGAGGTTTAAATGCATACCAAGTTTCGTTATTACTTACACATACAAAACGTTAATTTTCTCATTTGATTATAGAGATAATAAGTGGTATATGCTTGAAACTCTGTTATACCTATTGGTGATTAGATTAATTAGTTCATATTTTTGTGATGTTGATTTTTATAATGTATACCTATTTAAATATTGATATTTTGAAGCCACGTCCTTATTTGTCTTAAGAATGTAAATCATATTACATTTTCTAAGGACTTCTTGTGTTGACTGTACATAACTACCTCAAATTTTCACTGTCGGCCGAGTTGACCCCTAATAAAATTGATTTAATCGAAAGGTGTCAACTCGGCCACGCGGCCTAGTTTTATGTGGCCGAGATGACCCCTTAGCCGCCATACCATACTTTAAAAAATGTTTCCTACACTGTAGGAAATACCACATTTAATACATATAGATATAAGGTGACCTATACACCCAAACTCATACTGGAGGCTTGGTAAGCGATCAGTAACACGGATCGATAACACTTTTTGCTAATTTCGCAAAATAAAATCTTGACGTCCCATAGTAATTGACTCGGGGCTTGCGTTTGTAAGAAACACGAAAAGAATAATTTACGAATTTCACAATAAGGGTCATTGAACCTTATTACTGAGTACTGACCGAGTCTTCACTAAGAATTTGGCTGCATAAATTAAAGTCACCTTATATACTTCTTTTCTTACTGCTTGTTAATTTTTAATGTTTTTGATTGTGTTTGTTCTGGTGTCTAAAATAAAGTGCTTTCTTTCTTTCCTATTGCGGAGTCATTAAAAACAAAGTGAAATTAAATAATAATGTACATTGCAGGCGAGTCGTCAGTACCACTGGGCAGGCCCCAACAGCATCCTCTCCGAGATCGGGACACTGCACCTGGAGTTCACGTACCTCAGTGAGGTCACCGGGCGAGACGGTAAGTTACCTCCTGACATCGTCACATCTCTGTGTACATTGCAGGCGAGTCGTCAGTACCACTGGGCAGGCCCCAACAGCATCCTCTCCAAGATCGGGACACTGCACCTGGAGTTCACGTACCTCAGTGAGGTCACCGGGCGAGACGGTAAGTTACCTCCTGACATCGTCACATCTCTGTGTATAGGTACATTGCAGGTGAGTCGTCAGTACCACTGGGCTGGCCCCAACAGCATCCTCTCCGAGATCGGGACACTGCACCTGGAGTTCACGTACCTCAGTGAGGTCACCGGGCGAGACGGTAAGTTACCTCCTGACATCGTCACATCTCTGTGTACATTGCAGGCGAGTCGTCAGTACCACTGGGCAGGCCCCAACAGCATCCTCTCCGAGATCGGGACACTGCACCTGGAGTTCACGTACCTCAGTGAGGTCACCGGGCGAGACGGTAAGTTACCTCCTGACATCGTCACATCTCTGTGTACATTGCAGGCGAGTCGTCAGTACCACTGGGCTGGCCCCAACAGCATCCTCTCCGAGATCGGGACACTGCACCTGGAGTTCACGTACCTCAGCGAGGTCACCGGGCGAGACGGTAAGTTACCTCCTGACATCGTCACATCTCTGTTTTGTAATATTTGCCGTTCAGATCGCATAGTGTCACTTTATATTTTACTAGCCCCCCGCCCGCGGCTAGCTAAACGGCTATTATTTATAATATAATAGGTTCTTATAAAACAGTTTTTAGAGTTCCGTATATAGTCCGGCAAGGAACCTTTATAGTTTCGCCATGTCCGTCTGTCCGCGGCGTAGCAGAGACTATTAGTACTAGAAGTACTACAAAGAAGCCTGTATCAAATTAATTATATAATATTATAAAATCCTATTTGTTGGGCCTATCCAACGGTACCCCATAGTTTGGGGTACCGTTGGATAGGCCCCCCGACACGCACTTGGCCTTTTTTTTTTGTTGTAATTAGTAGATACATTTATTTCCAGAACCGCGCGACTGGTGCCTTCTTAATTCCTTAGTTTTTCAAAACATTTCTGTTTGCATCTGATTTCCATAAACAACTTCCTGATTTGAATCACTGTTTAGACAAGGAACAGATTGACAGAAGCACAGAACAATTTTGTTGTCGATTCAAATTGTTATTGTTATTGAAAACACATCAGATGTAAAGTACACAAACGATTACCACTCCGTATGTTTAGTTCATAGTCTTAATGACAATAACTGACTGTTTTTTTATTGTGGTTGAAATAATACATAGGTAACACTAAAAGTTTCCGGAACTGGCCACTTACATAAACAATATTTAAAAATTTATTGCAACATTTGAAAATAGAACTCTTTGGCTGTAGAATGCAGTTTGTTTCATCTGACTGTCTTTTGTTTTTACCTTGTGGCGCCATTTAAAAAATTGTGTGTCTGCATCAACATGGATTTAACTCGGGAAAATTTTCGTAGTATGATTTTCTACGATTTTAAGTGTAATTTGACAGCTCAACAGAGCATCGCTCGGCTTGAAACAGCTTTTGGCAATGAAGCACCATGCAAAACGACTGTTTATAGCTGGTTTGCAGAATTCAAGCGTGGTCGTATCAATCTCAGTGACGAATCTCGCGATGGTCGGCCGTCCACCGCTGTGACCAACAAAAACATCGATGCTGTGCGCCGTATGATTGAAACAGACAGGCATGTGACCTACCATGAAATTCGCGCATCCTTAGAAATAGGCATGAGTCAAATACAATCAATCCTACACAAACATTTGGGTGTGAGAAAGCTGTGCTCGCGGTGGATCCCACACAACTTGACCGAGGCTCAAAAAACGGACCGCGTCACTTGGTGCAGTGCCATGCTTACCAGATTCAACGAAGGTGCGTCAAATTTGGTGTGGGACATAGTAACAGGTGACGAAACATGGATTTATTGCTACGATCCCAAAACAAAGCAGCAATCGAGCGTATGGGTCTTTCAAGATGAGCCGAAACCAACCAAAGTGGCGCGCGTGAAAAGTGCATCTAAACGGATGATTGCTTCTTTTTTTAATAAAACTGGATACGTGGCTACTGTTGCTTTAGAGAATCGTCGTACCGTGAATAGTGACTGGTACACGACCATTTGTTTGCCGGAAGTTATTGACGAACTCCGTAAAAATAACCGTAAACGCCGTATCATCCTGCACCACGATGCTAGTTCTAATGCTAGTTCTCACACGGCCAGACAGACAAACGACTTTTTGAAGACGAAAAATGTAGAACTCATGAGTCATCCTGCATACAGTCCCGACCTGGCACCTTGTGACTTTTTTCTGTTCCCAAAAATTAAGAACCAATTACGCGGTCAACGATTTTCATCACCAGAAGAGGCTGTCGAGGAGTATGAAAAACACGTTTCAGAGGTCACCACAGGGGAGTGGCACAAAAGTTTTCAAAACTGGTTTGATCGAATGAAAAAGTGCATAGACGCCAAGGGAGATTATTTTGAAAAACAATAAATTGATTTTGTACCTTTAATAGTATTTTTTCATATTCATTCCGGAAACTTATAGTGCGTCCCACGTATCAACATGATAGCTTGGTGATGCTCCTCCAAACCTCTGTAATGTAATAACACTCAAAGTTGTGACCAATCGACAACATCACAAATTAATAATTGGTGCAAAACTAAAAACTATTTCGAGATATGGGCCTTCTGAGCATCATATTTTTTTTTCAGAATTAAATAGTGATTAAATGAAGAGATATTTTCAAACTAAAAATATGGTAAGCACAGGATTTTAAAAACAATGTCCTCTGCTTTTAAGTTCATTTTGTTAAAAAAAAATCAACTGTCATATCATATGACAGTGCACACAAACATGCCAAGCTTTTTTTTAAATAATCGATTGGCAATGAACATCGACTTTTGAAATCCTCAGATGCTACTTACGTCCTTTTAGAATGAGTGAATAAGAAAACATTAAATTATGCAGGAAAAACGTAAAATAAAAAAATACTTAAGCTTATTTTTTACGCAGCCCTTCAATATAGATATTAAAAACAAATGGTTGACAAAAATGAAATGTTGTCGATTGTCGGTATTTTTCACCAAACTACGAAAACTTCTACACGTAGAAATACATAGGGAAATAAAATTGGATAAAAACATGAACATATTTTGGGAACCATAGTTAATTAAAATCGCATTGTGCAAGAACTAAATATGGCAAGACTTTCGAATTGGTGGTCTACAACTTTATATCAAATTGCCTAATAATATTAAAGGCTGCGATTTTTTTACTTCTTTTTAAACTAAGTTTAAGACTTACTTATTTACAGAAGTATTTTATGCATGAAAATTTAACTACTGACACGGGTACACTGTTGTTGAATTACAGATAAACGAATATATTATTTATTACTTGTTATTTTTATAACTTGAACCATATTTATCACACCGACAGTTTTTACTGTTCCCGATATCAGGAGGAATTGGAGCTACAAAAACAACTTATTATTAAATTGTTAATACTGATAACGTAAAAAAAACTTAAATGTTACGAAATTTATATCCATAACAATTGTTTGCACATATAAGGTGACTTTCCTTTATGTAGCCACATTCATACTGAGGACTCGGTAAGTCATCAGGACGAAGGTTCAATGAACCTTTCTGTGAAATAAACAAAATAAAATGTAGACTCAGTCGAGGTTGTTCTTGAACAAGTCTAGAAGCACAACAAATGCTTTTCGTATTTCACAAAATTAAATAGTGTCATTTAACCTTGGTCCTGCCTTAGCGAGTCTCCAGTATGAATTTGGCTATATAATCGAAAGTCACCTTATATTTATACAATTTTGATAAAACCTGCAATGTTTTCAATGTATGTATGTATTTACGAGTTTTGGATGTTTGAAAGACAGTTCACCCTCCGAAAATACCACTGACTCCCTTTTGGGCTTGCATATCGTGACGATATACATATAGGTATACCTAATATATTTATCACTTATTTTATTTCATACAAAATCAGCATTGTTAATTATTAGGGATAGCCTAACCGCCTCCATTGCCGAGACCTCATTTACGATTTATGTTCCAGTGTACAAGAAGAAGGTCGACCGCATCAGGGAAGTGCTCAACAACATAGAGAAGCCGGGCGGCCTGTACCCGAACTTCATCAATCCGCGCACCGGCCAGTGGGGACAGAGTTAGTACCACCTTTCTGATCATTTTTACTACAGTTCCACTCAGCACAGATGACGGGATTGAAGTCATCCTCGGTGATTCGACGAGTATGAAACTCCATAGCTGGAGCCGGGATACTCCGCTGGTAATAGCTAGCTTCACGCGTGCCTTCTATATATATCGAGCTCGATAGTGCTCTGTCTCACTCTGTTGATCGAGGTATATCGAGCTGTTAAAGCTCGGTATAGTCTACCATGCTAGAGGTTCTAAACAGTTATAAATTTTTCGTTTCCGTCCATTTTGATGTTGACCCCACCTTCCTCTATTCCACTATTCCAGGACATATGTCCCTGGGAGCTCTCGGGGACTCCTTCTACGAGTATCTCCTGAAGGCGTGGCTGGTCTCCAACCAAGAGGACGAGCAGGCGCGCGTCATGTTCGACGAGGCGATGCAAGCCGCTCTCGACAAGATGCTGCGGGTCTCGCCCTCGGGGATGAGCTATCTGGTCGAGCTCAAATACGGGAGGGTATTCGAGGAGAAGATGGACCATTTGTCTTGCTTTGCTGGTGAGTCTTGGTATAATCATGTGTTTTATTTATTGTTTGCGCTCGCGCAATGCGGCATGAATTTAGAACGCCCGTCTAAAAACCTGCACGCTATGTATAGCATTAGTGATGAAAATAAATAAATATTAGATGAATTCGATTGATGATTCTTGACCAATTTTCAAACGCAAGCTGTGGTGATTCACTTCTGTTTACTTTATATTTGTTTGATTGAGATATACATTAAATCGTTATTAGAATTAATAAAATTTGTTGGCTCAATGATGTGTAATACGAAACCGGTAGCCTAAGTTGTAATAAAAATAAATATTTTTGGAATAAAAAGTACCAGAATTTGTGTATAATTTATTAAATAATCGATAAAGAAAGTAAAACTACAGTTTTACTGTAAAAGTTTTACTGTTTAAGTTAAAACTGTAGTTTTACTTTCTTTATCGATTATTTAATAAATTATACACAAATTCTGGTACTTTTTATTCCAAAAATATTTATTTTTATTACAACTTAGGCTACCGGTTTCGTATTACACATCATTGAGCCAACAAATTTTATTAATTCTAATAACGATTTAATGTATATCTCAATCAAACAAATATAAAGTAAACAGAAGTGAATCACCACAGCTTGCGTTTGAAAATTGGTCAAGAATCATCAATCGAATTCATCTAATATTTATTTATTTTCATCACTAATGCTCTGAAAGTAAGTCATATATAACTCGAAATGCGGGAGGTAAATTCGATTTACCTACCTAGGGAGGTAAGTAAATTTGAAAATCAAACGAGCGTCCCTTACAGTCACTAACTATGCAGTCAATCACTCGGTTCGCCAAATGACAATGGAAAATATCTGTTCTGCCTATTTCCCTTTTATTTTGTTGTTCTGTATTTTATTTGTATTATTATGGAAAATGTGACCTGCGTATATAGGTAAATATGCTAAATAAAATGTCAAAAAGACGTTTAAGAGTGAACACGGCAACTAAATTAGTTTTATTTTTAAAACAATTACAGTGGCCAGTAAGACAATTGCACAAACAAAAAAAGAAAAAGTCACATAAAAATAAAATGGCGGCAGTAAAATTATCTTGTTGAAAACGTTGTTGCAAACATCATTTCATAATTGATCAACGACATATTTCATTGATTGCACGTCGAATTTGTTTTTATATCCTGCAAAAAAGTGTTATTAGTTATTTAATAGACCTTGATATTAATGTAAAACCGAAATCGGTTGGGGTAAATATAATTACTGTGAAACAAACAAGTAGGTACAGGTGCAGTTAATCACCATGTTATCATTTTGTAAGTTATTTTTATTTCCTCGCGTTAGTGATGAAAAGTAGAGTATTACCCACGGGTTTAAGTGATCAATTGCACCCAAGCCCTTGGATAACAATCTACTATTAAATTACATTTTTTTATGGGATGAACCACGCCTGAAATTTGTTTTTCTTCTAGAATTTGTTTCTTATTGTTTTTTCTATCTTTTAAAGCACTGTTTTAATAATTGGTATTTAAATATTATTTTCAATCCAGGTGGAATGTTCGCGCTTGCGTCGACGTCACAGGACAACAGTCTCAGCACACGGTACATGGATGTGGCGCGAGCGCTGACCGACACGTGTCACGAGAGCTACGTGCGCTCCGAGACCAAACTGGGGCCCGAGGCGTTTAGGTGAGACTTTATACTACTATAAGGTGGTATATCCATCCCCGATTGCCGGGCCATGGCCGTGGTGACTTTTATTTATACAGCCAAACTCATACTGGAGGCTCGGTAACATAGTAAGTGATCAGTAACACTGATCGATAACACTTTTTGCTAATTTCGTAAAATAAAATGTTGACGTTCCATAGTAATTGACTCGGGGCTGGGCTTGAGTTTGTAAGAAACACGAAAAGAATAATTTACGGATTTCACAAAAAAGGTCATCGAACCTTGTTACTGAGTACTTACCGAGTCTTCAGTAAGAATTTTGCTGCATAAATTAAAGTCACCTTATATAAAACAGACGGTTGACGGGCAGTGGCGTCACTGGTGCGAAGGTTTTGGCACCGCGCTCACCAACCCGCCTGTCCAGCATGTGTGAGTATGGTAATTTCTTCCAGGAGGACCGCCAAGAGTGGCGAAATCTTCGAAAGGCCTATGTTCAACAGTGGACGAAACAGACTGATGGATGGACGGTTATATTACCGTCTATCCAGGAGGAATGTTCGCACTGGCGTCGGGCAACTATCTCCAGTTACTAGTTCCAGCCGTAAGGTCTAGGCGTTGATAGATTAGTCAGTCTGTGTGTTCTTTTAGATAGCTGGATTATAGTGGGAGAATGAAACAACATTGTAAATCATCCCACGGGAACACATTACGGGGATACAAATTATCCTATCTGTTAATTTAGAACATGGTTTATTCGTGTGCCAAATTTCATCCAAATCCGTTCAACCGTTCATGAGTGGTAGATTAACAAACATTCAAACGTCTTCACATTTATAGTATTATCTTATTAGCTTAGTGAGATAAACAGGAGTAACTCTTGCTCATATATTTTACATTTGTAAATTACCAACTCTGGTCTTCATCGATGATGAACATTGCAGGTTCGGCAGCGCGGTGGAGGCGCGTGCGCAGAAAAGCAACGAGAAGGTGTACCTGCTGCGTCCGGAGACCTTCGAGAGCTACTTCATCATGTGGCGACTCACCAAGGAGCAGAAGTACCGCGACTGGGGCTGGGAGGCTGTGCAGGTAAACGATATACACCAGAATAGCTACCTACACCTGCTTTTAGCTCAATGCCCCTACATAGATAGCGCTTCGGTACTTGCTGAAGTTTTAAATACAAAGGGCGGGAATAATGCCCAATAATAGAAAATCGAAGTAATGTGTGTTCCATGCCTTGGACCCTGCAACCGTGTCGTTAAATATAGCCTATTCAACCTTTTTCCGTCTGCGTTTCTTCTGAAGGACACTTTATCCATAATATGTTAAAGAAGTAAATTTTATATTATTATTATATATTATGTATTAACTAGAATTTTGAGTAATACAAATATTTATAAAAAGTTCCTTGGGCCAGGATTCGAATCTGTGACCTCTTGCTTACACGGCAAGTGCGCTACTGACTCCGCCATCGAGGAACCAATCCCAGACCGTTTTTATTGGGCAAAAAATCTTAAATTCTTCGTTTCGTCACATCAAAATATTATTTTATATAAAACTGCTTTTTCTGCAATTAATTACTCAATTTCTTTATCGCTTAGCAATGTTTTCAAATTATTTGAACAGCAATTTCTCAACTGGACCCAACAAAGAACTCCCTGTAAAACTTGTCTATAATCAATGTATAAATCCTGCAGGCCTTGGAGAAACACTGCCGCGTAGAGGGCGGATACACGGGGCTCGTGAACGTGTACCATACCAAGCCGCAGGGCGACGATGTGCAGCAGAGCTTCTTCCTCGCTGAGACACTGAAGGTATAGTATATACTGTACTATAGTGTACAGCTAGAGAAACACTGCCGCGTAGAGGGCGGATACACGGGGCTCGTGAACGTGTACCATACCAAGCCGCAGGGCGACGACGTGCAGCAGAGCTTCTTCCTCGCTGAGACACTCAAGGTATAGTATATACTGTACTATAGTGTACAGCTAGAGAAACACTGCCGCGTAGAGGGCGGATACACGGGGCTCGTGAACGTGTACCATACCAAGCCGCAGGGCGACGACGTGCAGCAGAGCTTCTTCCTCGCTGAGACACTCAAGGTATAGTATATACTGTACTATAGTGTACAGCTAGAGAAACACTGCCGCGTAGAGGGCGGATACACGGGGCTCGTGAACGTGTACCATACCAAGCCGCAGGGCGACGACGTGCAGCAGAGCTTCTTCCTCGCTGAGACACTCAAGGTATAGTATATACTGTACTATAGTGTACAGCTAGAGAAACACTGCCGCGTAGAGGGCGGATACACGGGGCTCGTGAACGTGTACCATACCAAGCCGCAGGGCGACGACGTGCAGCAGAGCTTCTTCCTCGCTGAGACACTCAAGGTATAGTATATACTGTACTATAGTGTACAGCTAGAGAAACACTGCCGCGTAGAGGGCGGATACACGGGGCTCGTGAACGTGTACCATACCAAGCCGCAGGGCGACGACGTGCAGCAGAGCTTCTTCCTCGCTGAGACACTCAAGGTATAGTATATACTGTACTATAGTGTACAGCTAGAGAAACACTGCCGCGTAGAGGGCGGATACACGGGGCTCGTGAACGCGTACCATACCAAGCCGCAGGGCGACGACGTGCAGCAGAGCTTCTTCCTCGCTGAGACACTCAAGGTATAGTATATACTGTACTATAGTATCTGTTTACGTCATTACTCAAAAATGACTGGACCGATTAAGTAAAACTTGGTATTTAGGTGGACACTAGGGAAGTAGATTACATCTGCATTACGGAAATTCAATTCGACGAACGCTTGATAAACTTTTTTTGGATGTATAGAAAGCCTTAAAGTTTTCGACGACGTTTTTGGGACAAATTTCCTATTCCTGTTTAAAATTGTTCAAAGTTGTTATTTTTTTATTACAGCCTCAAAGAAAAATAATGCAAATAAAGCACAATTTCTCTTCCAGTACTTATACCTCCTGTTCGCGGATGACGACGTACTACCTTTAGACGAGTGGGTGTTCAACACGGAGGCTCATCCGTTGCCGATCAAGAACAAGAACCCACTGTACCGCGCCGCGACCACGGAGGACCGACTCGCTGACATCAATAATGAGGCTGTCCTCTAAACTGGGACTGCGACTCAGCTGAGTGAGCAAACACCAACAAAGTTACTCGACTAAAGTCCCTTACTTCAGAAGGGGGCTTACTGACGAATGTGGCTATCTTTCTTTGAATTGTATAGAATCTGATGCAAGGCAAAACTGTTTAATAACCCTTCTAAAATTTGTCCGATTTTATCATTCTGCCTCTGTCAGGGAGTATGGCTGATTATATTTGTTGTTTTGTTCGGTAGATCCTTGACTCTCAATCAGATATTTCGGTTTCGAACCGATAGTCTTGGTGAATTATTGTGCATTGCATTTACCACTTGCTGAACATTTCTTACAACTCCAGAGATAGATTTCTCGACGATGTTTCAATTGAAGGTTTAAACTGAAGATTTTTCGTGAATGAGTGGTTCTTGGTCAAAAGGCGCCAATCAAAGCACTACAGCAAATAAACAATACAAAGCCGTTTAAAACTCAATTGATATTTCGTACCGTAAAACAATTATTATAAAGATGTTATAAAGTCGATTGTTGCTATACAAGCGTTTTAAACTTGATTAGCTTTTGGTGTATCCAAGTAAAACCGACCGAATTAAATACAGGTTTAGAATGTTTTTGTTCGCTCGATAATACAATAATATAATAATATTATCGAGCGATGGGAGCTCCATAGGATAATGCAGCTTAACAAGTTTGTCACCGATCGTTTGCTCGCTCAGCTAAAACGAGGTACCATTTAAATAATGCGCATTGGAATCTTTCGGCGCTTTTCGGCCGAGGTCGTATCTCCTTGCACTTTTTATACAACCCATGACAGATAGTGCGCGTCCGGTCAGTCGACTATAGAGGCGCATTATATCTGTGGCAGATCTTTACTCTAGATATTATTAAGAGAAAAACGGTTTATATGGCATAATGACTTGTTGACACCGAATTAATTCCTATCAACTGTTTTGAATAGCTAAGGAGTGAACAACACTATGGTTCACCTATATCTTGTAAATTAACTTCGTAAAATTCATAACATAATCCCCTAGCGTTTGTTTCCTTGAGCAAGCGAGATATGACTTTTTCAGTCAACTATATCGCTTGCTCAAAAAATAAAAATGCATTCATAAATTGATATTTCCTACTCGATAACAGTTCAACAAAGTTAATGCATATAGAAAATCTTTTTTATTCCAGCTTGCATCGATTTTTTCATTTATTTAGTGCATTTATTTATTCCAATGTGACAGGATTCTTAAACGAATGTCGTCTAGAATATATCTATTCTCCAAGACAAATATAAACATACTGTGAAGTAATTTGGAAAGTAACAATAAATATTTTCTTTACCTTTTATTTATGTCTTAATTTGTTTACTTATATTGGTGTATAATGTCGTCGGCACATCGTGGAATTGGTCATATCATGATCTGCCTAGGGCTATCATAAATCTTTTAAAATTACGGGGCCGCCTCGCTCCTCTCCGCTTCGTTTGGCTTCTCAAATTTATTTACAAGTAAACCTAACAAGCTCCTCGCTTCGCTTTACTCCGCTCGTCGTAGCAGCTATTTTTGACTTTTTCAAACTTCGTGACTTATGCCCTATTCTACGATATGTCCACGACATATACAACCCGGTTAAGTTAAGTTTGCACTCCGCGCGCTGTTGTCATTACCCTTAACTTAACTTTTTACCTCGGTACAAAATGCACATCATAATATTGTTTTCCTTACTTTTGAATAAAAGGTATGGAATATATGTGTTTTAAAGCAACTTGCAGAAATAGTTTATTAATAATAAAGTCTTCACAAAAAAACTACGTACTTTAATGTATTACATTTCGTTTTCATTACATTAACGAACTTAAAAGCGTGTTGACAGTTGTAATGTAATGCAGCTAAAATGTAACGCATAAAATTGAATAATTTTCATGTGATCACCTAACTATTAACAAGCAGTTTGCGCGAATTGCTATAAAACGCATTTATTGCATACTTTTTATTCAAAAGTAAGGAAAACAATATTATGATGTGCATTTTGCACCGAGGTCCTCCATTACCACCTTAAGGCGCTATGTAAAAATAATACGGATGCTTTGTTTCTGTGTATTTCATGAAATAAACGGAAAATTGTAATGAATTTTTGGTATATGAATTTTGACTATATAATTTGATTTTGGAAAACACGTTTGGGAAGATTTTCCTCGATAGTAATAATTAATGAAATGAGGTCTTCAAACACACTTTTTCTCCTCGTTTGACGGATAGGGATCATATATAGAACTCAAACATATTTTATTAGATGGGTTTTAACAATATCTAGATATTTGATTTTGGAAATTTTGCTAGGTATTTTTGATTTTTTTATAAAATTGAAAAAATTACTTTTTTCTCTTTTGCGCTGAATTCGCCCCTCTCGCACTACGCGTTTTTTCGCTTGGAGTTAGAGTGACAAAAATAAAATTTACATAGCCTCTTAAGGATCTTTCGTACATTTGCATTCCAGCGAGGTGCGAACCTGACGCAATCGGGTTGTATGACATGACAAAATAATATATTGCGGGACTTTGAGCAGTTTCTTACCTTGGGTTTGAAAATTTTTGTATGTACAGATTGCGTTTTCGTAAATATTATATTGGTATTTTCTATGGCATCAAATTACATTATGGATGATAAAATCAAATTTTAACTGATACGGGGACGCGCATCTTAATAATGCTATAAATGAAAAACCCCCCGGAGTAGATAAATGTTCCTGTAATAGAAGTAATGGAGTGTTTAATGTAAGAGAATGTGTGTGTTTTGGTCAAGACTGCAGATTTTGTCACTCATGTATTACGTTTATGAAGTAGATGATCTTCATTTGCTAGCTTCGTATGGAGATTACCTTATAGCACTGCCGTTATGTTGCCTGAAATTATCGACCAAAACTAAGGTACGAATAGATGAGTGACGACTGAAATTTTAATGTATTTTCGATTTTGTACCGTTTAGAAATATCGTTTGAAACATAGAAGAAGCCGAAAGTGAGGGTTTGTTGCTCAAGTCAATTAGCAAAATGTGGATGGACAGTTAATATTGAATTATCTGACAGAATTAATAACATAACCGTCTAGTTTTAATGGAATAATTATATTAGTATATTTTACCAGGTTTATTGCAAAAAGTTCGACCTAAATGTAAGTTTTTTCGCACATTTTACACGAGTTAATTTAACCGATTGAACTGGGCTCTGTTATATTATAATGATCGATGTAGAATAGTTGTGGGCATTATGCACAAGCATATCTTACGTTTGTGATTTTATATTAATGTTTTATATGCTACTTAGGTGTGAAACGCAGAATCTTTAAATTAAAAAATTCGTCTAGTTGTAAATTATTAGCTTTTGTATAGCAATATGTATATTTTTATTTATTTTAAATTTATCTTTAATAAATTTTATGATATTATTTTCAATCGAGCTCTCGTTATTAAAAAAACATGAGATTAATTATGTCGATATTGGTTTGCATTATAATAATGAGAATTTTGACACATTTCTGATGAAATTAATCATACATATTAATTTTGCAAGTCTAGGCGAGGGAATTCTGAGAAATCTGTCCTGCTTCAACGCTTTCGTTCTACACTTGTCTATCCTACTCAGTGGAAGCGGGCCGCTCAGAAAACTCGCGATTTGGAGGTGCTTTTATTTATTATTTTAGAACTTGGATGGGTGTTTAATATTACGGCCGTTTTATATCACATTTTTACGACGATTATTTTAGTTTAAGTTTTATTATCCAAATCCTAACATAACTCAAATGAAATTATATTTAGATCATAGTTCAGACCTATCTCTGCTATTTTATTGGATGCAAGAAAATGCAAGTACAGATATTCTATCTCACGAAGGTAATTTTGCTATAGTTCGTGCACTCGCATTTATTTGTGTGCCTAACTTGAATACCGCTACACACACACACAACGCGCTTTCTTGTACACGTCACTACTACATAGCCAAACCGACTTCGTGAGATAGAATATCTCTATCGAACAGCCGAAATATTAAGATCAAAGAGTGAAAAATGCGACTTATACTTTTTCCAAATTTAAATTTTTGCACTTTAATGGTTTATGAATTTTATGATGAATACTCTCAGGATAACCCCTTTTTTAACACCTTGATAGAACTATCGTTTCATAACTCTTTAATAAGTGGATATATGGCCTAAATAAATTCAATTGAAACTTTTTAAGTTCTTTTTACCAGCATTATGATTGCCTGTTGATTTCGCTTTAATGATTTTGTGATTTAAAATGTGCAAAGTAACGTATATTATTAATTATTATTTCGTGCACCTGTTATTAAAGCATTTGGAATATGTTTACTCATTTTAGTTTATGACAATACAATAGATAAGTTTCAATTTTGTTCTTCTTAAAACGTAAGCCGTTCTGAAAAAACGGGACAGGATCATCTGTAAAATATGTATATAATAGAATAAAAGATAAAATATTAACATTAGATATTTGATGTGTAGAATATTTTTAATTTTTAAACAAGTGTGAGTCTGTTGTTGTAATTTGTTAACTCTAATATATTTTAGTAATTAATTAGAATATTTAATTGTTTGATATTTGTCCGAAATAAAAAAAATGTGCTGATATAAAATATAATTTTAATGTTCGTGTTAAGTAATACGAAATGTGTAAATTACCTTATCGCATCATACTTAAATAACGTGTCATAATTTTATATACAATACCCTACCGTATACGTTTAATACAACGTTATAATAGAAATATCAAATAATAAACTCCTATAATTCGGCCTCTACAGTGACTTATTAACTGAGATGAGGGAAATACTGCCTGTTATATAGTAATTTATGTATGAAATGAATTGTAGTGTAATTTATTAAATATTGTAAATTTTTCGGTTATGAAATAATAAAAAAACATGTTTACAAAACTTGCGTTTTATCTTATATCTGTGTATAATCATCAAAAGCATGAAGAAATTGCAAAAAAGGACCTAATTATAACAAGACGGATATAATTGAGTATGTTAGTAGCCAATAGATAAAAAGTACGAGGAAAGAAAGAACAATTAACATTTTTAGACTGATTAAGACTCATAGGCACGCCGCCGTTTTGGTATTGATAACCCTTTCCCGAGTTGTTTTTCGTTATAGATCAAAGTATAAGATCTCTATCATCTGGTACTGATATTGACAGTGGAATTCCGGTTGAATCTAAAAGGTATATAAATATACTTACAACAAGTTCGTCTTGCAGTTTGCGTCACTAACCGTTTGAACCAAGTCAAAAACTTGATACAAACACGTGTTCCAAAAAAGGGTACATTTTAAGATTTTAAGTATGAGCTGGGTCAGACAGAGGTCAAATAACACAAGCGGTTAAGACATCACCAAAATGTATTTATTTTAGAATCAATACCACTGACTATATTAAGTAAGGTATATCAAATATACCTTTGAATTAATTAATTTATGATCACATCATTTTATTTATTTATTTATTACACTATGTACATTTACACAAAACATGAAAAAGGATGTTAAAAATATTTTATAGAGTACAAAGGCGGCACTTATTGCTAACAGCAATATCTTCCAGGCAACCTTTGGGTGAAACAGAAGATAAGAAAAAAAACATGAAAGGGAGCTTGCAAATGGAAAAAGAAAGAATGATAATAAAGTAAAATACGTGAGTAGATAACAGACTTATTAATAAGGGATTCCTACCGCTATAATAAACTGATACATAAACTTAAACATCCATCCATCCATCAGCCTGTTTCGTCCACTGCTGGACATAGGCCTTTCCAGGATTTCGCCACTCTTGGCGGTCCTCCTGGGAGAAATGCCCATACTCACACACGCTGGGCAGAAAAACTTAAACATACACAAAAGAAATTATATACTATAAACTTACTTAGATAAATACATAAATATACATAGATGTTGGAATTTATTATTTAATATCTAAAAGTAGATATTCCCAATTCATTCATACATTATAATCAAACAGAAATATCTAGACAAAAAATAAAAGCGATTTCCACGATTGTCTTCCTCGACTCGGCATGTTTATGTAAGTCTCTACGATTTCTAAATAAAGCCTTTTGGAGCTCTAATGGTTATTTGCACATTAAGAAAACTCAAACACGCGTTTTTTTTTTAAATTTTACTTTGTACCTATTTGTTCGGGCTAGGCTCCGGAACAGCTTCCGAGACTTTTATTGGCAGGTACTCAGATAAAGAACGATCTTTATCTGAGGGCAGGTAGATGGTTTTTCAGAAAGTAGTTTTACATCGTTGATGGTTGTGATTGTCGGCACTTGGTGGAACTTATTATACATCTTGTTAAATAAGACACTTGTACTTGTCCACAGGATTATAATTTAACTTAATACACCCGACCGGTTTCGCTTATAAGCATTCTCTAGGGCTTTATAACATAAAAATAAATTTACATGTTTAATACGTGCGATAAATGTCAAACCGGTCGGGTGTATTAAGTTAAATTATAATCCTGTGGACAAGTACAAGTGTCTTATTTAACAAGATGTAGTTTTACATCTGTCACTTTTGACATTTGTCTCTTTCGACATCCGCTGAGCTGATTTTCACAGGGCTTTCGTTATAAGTACTTTCGTCAGTGAACGTTTTTTCGTTCACTGACTTTTGTCTATAAACCAGTCATAAAAATAAAATTAACGCTGGAGAAGACTTCGCGGGCGGCATCTAGTTATAGGGCATTATTTTAATACTATATGTTGACCAGGGTCCCTACGAAGATAATTTAAAAAAAAAACATCTAGATCTGTTAAGTGGTTCTCGAATTAAATAAAACGGAACATACAGATAGACAGGCAGAGAGACAAAAAAAATTCTGCCTTAGTACAATACCCACAACCCATTTCATTTAAAAAGTTGGGGAACCCTGAAGAGAGGACGGCTGTTGTTTCCATCTATAAGAGAATACTCTTGAGTCCATGCATGTGGAACATGTGTGTGTGTGGAACTGGACAGGTTTACTTTAAAGCACTAAACCTGTCTTGCTATACCTGCCTATTTAAGGTCCTCACACAGTCCATAACATATTTATGCCTATGCGATGAATAATACATGCTACTTGAAATATCCATCAATTTTATTAGTATTGTGACAGAAACACGAAATAACCACGGGTACTTAATCCCACAAATAAAATGGTAACAAAGTTACACGACCTTTCCATGTGAAATAACAGACAGCCTTGTGAAAATCGCGGCCATCCTCGTTTATGCGGAGCTCTATAGTTGACCCATTCGCATCTAATTGGATGGCTCAGGGCTCCCCCTGCAAATGTTAGCTCGGCCGCGCTGGCAATCACGACATTTACCTACAGGGTTATGTCTGTCGTTACTGCCTGCCACCCTGCCGCTATCTAGGGCAAAGACGGTGGTGGTGGTGGTATTCGCCACTCTATTTGCGGAAATAAAGATTGATCTCAAAGGTTGTGTGAACGATATCGCTTCAAGCGTTAAAGGCGATGTTTATCGTCTGGGGCAAAATAAAGATAACGTATTTTTTAAATATCGCGAGGTTATCGGTTATGTTATGTGTGAAATGACGCGACGTTTATTTGCTGCACTTACTATCGCCAGTACTCGTTAAATAGAGGAGACTGCCGTAACTTCTTTTCGCAGGAGATTAAGCTTGAATCCTTAGAGTTTTAGTGAAAAGAACTGGCTTGCTGTAGGAAATATCGCTAAGCGATAAAAAAGATGAACCGCGTGTTTCAATTAGACTTGGTGCAAATATTTCCGCGCATTTAAAACAGTGACGTTATTGCTTCAATTAGATCAGCAAAGACGGTTTTCTTTATAGGCTGGGACGCTCCCTGTCCCCATTCGGGCACCACCAGGGGGGTGGGTTAACGCCATGGTAGGAAGGTGGAACATCTGCCTTCAACCCCATACCTTTAGATTGCTGAAAACCCCACGCCACTGACAAAACGTGAACGCGGCTTGTCGTGCTGCCTTGCGGGGAAACTCTTGTGATTTTAGTTTGTAAAACAATAGCTAGAGCAACTAAGTTAATTGAACGTAGATTAGCAGTATATGTCTAATTTTGGACCAAAGGTTCTAGTAAAAAGTAGGTAAAATATTTTAAGGAAATTCCGTAGTGTATAAAGTTTTAATTGTGGACTCTCGGATCAAATTCAAAACTTTTATATAGTTGACAAAATGGGAATGTCTACGTTGAATTCGTTGGTGCTGCTTGGTGTTTTAATAACAGGTAAGTAGTAACTTTATTTATAACTTACCTACGATGTAATCATTTATATTTTTTTTAGAAAAGTTCTTATTTATGTTAGTTCTTATAAACTGTTTCAAAAAGTTATAAAAATACTCGACTAGCTGACCGTCCATCAGTTTAAGCAATGAGTAGGTAGATATTTGGCATGTAACGGGTGTAACAAGGAATATTTATAGAAAGCATAGGATACCGTAAACTCAAGGTAGCTCTAAACGGAGATAAGCTGTTTTTTACCCGACTACGGCTCACGAGGGATGTTTACTGCTTTTTTTTCTCTATTTATCAAATACATTTACACTTCTTCAAGTTTTTTACAAGTTGCATCTATAGGGTTTTTAATATTTAATGAATATTGTTAATTTAAAAAAGAATTCGATAAGTAATAGTTTTTATATTTGAACAGACACACGATATTGGATTCGTATCGTCATTAAAAAAATATATTTTTTAAAAGTCATTTGTAAGAGACAAAAATACACTAAAATATCGTGTTACCGGTTACGGGGATGATCATTAAAATTATTTCAATTTAACAAACCATATTCTAAGGGACTGCATTTTTTTTTCGCCTTTTTAAACAATATTCGAACTACCAAACCTAGGGGCTAAATATTGTTATTTTATACAAATATTCTTCACGAATTCAATTCAGTTCAATTTATTTATTTCAGTTGTAACACAGTGCACAAAACACCAAAAACGTGACAAAGGTGGATCTCACAAAAACACAATGAATAATTTGTAGCCATCAATATTATTATTAGCCATTCCATCAAAATAGCGAGGCAATCAATGCCGCCAACCTTTTGGGTACCTTGCCCAATTACGGTAGCGATCTGACCAGCATATTTTATTTTGTTTTATAAATAATCCAAAATTTCCTATTTTTATTTATAAGAAAAAATATTTAAATTTTTAGGTAATTTTAATTTTTAATGTTATAATAATACTTAATTACAACTTAAAACATAAAAAACAAAAACTTATTCTAAACTAAAATTACCTCACAATATAAATTACACACTTAAAAATAACTACAAAAAATATACCTCATTAGTTTAGTTTAGATATAAATTGACACCTATTCTCGTGTAGCAAATATCAGATTTAGAGCTGACATAACCTAAAAATTTTCAATGCAAAATAGGCTTTAACGTAGATGGATAAAAGTTAAATGAGCTTGTATTATTTTAGGTTTTCCAACTCTAAATTTAAGGTGTGCTGCACGAGAATAGGTCACAATGTTATTTAAGGTTTATTAAACATTATTAAATTTAGGAAAATTGTCGGAGCAAATAAAAGTGCATTGAAATTTGTAATAAAAAACAATAAATACGACCGAAACAGAAAGTTTCAAGTAGGCACCACAGTAGATACTATCAGAGAATTGACATAATTAGTATCGTTCGGTTAAAATCATGATTTATGTAATGGTATATTATTTTTAGAACTAAATAACCAACGAGCTATAGATACTTCTCCTAGTCCGTAAATAACACAGTTCCAGTTTTTTATGTAGGTGTTAAAGTTGATTCTGAAGGCTTTAATTTTAGTTTAAGTGCTGTCAAAACTATTTTTTTTTTATTCCAAAATAGTTTTTTTGTGTGTTAAGGTCTTGCTTTTGGTCTTTCAACGGTTTTTATTTTAATATGCTGAGTTAATAAGTAATCTGATCAATGTAAAACTTGGGCACGTATTTTTTCAGACCTTCGTCTTTCCGTTGTCAGGTCGGTTACCTAATTGGACACATTTTACTCGATAGATTTTATTTTTGAAAATGATGCCTTTTTAAGTTATTAATTCGTTTATGAGTTTTATGACTGAAATTACTGCTATAACAAGAAAACATGGTTTATTTTCCGATGTCAGGGGAAAAACTCCTACATCAAATACTTTTTGTAAAATCCAGAAAACCACTGATTCACTGATTTTGCGTGCAGGCAGCGCGCGAAGCGAGCGTTCTAATGTGACCTTTCTGACAAGATACTGAAAAGTTCAAAATCACTCAGTAAGATTATCGTGCACCATAAGCCTTAACAACAGAAGCTATATTACTTTGAAAAAATTCAAGTTTACTTAGCACTAAAATTGAAGCCTCCCGTCAGAATCAACTTTAATACCTACATAAAAATGTGCCTCAACTCAGTTATATTATAGGTAGGATAGTTTGGAGATTTCCTTTAAAGATATCCTGTGAATTAATGTATAGATAGAGCATAGAGGTTGGTAAAGTGCACAGTCCGAAGCGCCGGAGGTTGCGTTCCGCAGTTTACCGGTGAAGCTTGAAGCGCTGCTTTTGGGTCACTTCCGGTGATTTCCGTTTTACGTCCGTCCGTCACTCTCTGAAATGAATATTTCAGTAACTTGTGCATCAAATTTTACGAAAATGGGTAAGAGTAATTTTATAATTTCCGTAGAATTTGTAATCTGGATATGAGTGATTTATTTGGAAATATATTTGCCTTTTACATCAAACTTGCAGTTATAGTTCTAGCTAGCGGTTTAGCCGTAAAAAGCTGTTAAATGGTGTTAAAAGCATTACAATCGGTACTATTGGCCTTAAGACCTTACTTACCAATGTAATTGTTCGTGTTCGAACGTTCGTTTGTGTTCGTTTTATTACAGATCAGTATTTATTGTGTAGTAGTGGATACTATGTCATACTATAACAGCTATAATATTAATCTAGTCTTACCTACAAGTACGTAACGTAGTACGTAAAGTTCACATGAAATATATATTTAAAAAAATATATTTCTTTTAAAATAATTATAATCGACTGTGCCATTTCAAAACCTAGCAAGGGCCTCTGGACACATTTTACAGGAGAGCCAAAACAGCTTCAGGTTTCACGGACGACGCTCTCTCTAAACTCGCCCATATGTCGGTGCGTTAGGGTTCACGCATTTTTGTTTGGAACTCAATTATTTCCTAAACTAAGGGTGTTCGCGGGTCGGTAGGGTCGGTAGAATATGTGGTTTCATTTAATGGTAGCAATCTTTTTACACTCGGTATAGGGTGATTTATTGGTAGAACAATTTAAATGTTCAGTTTATCTACTTAAATTAACAAGATTATATAAACAGGGTGACATTTAATTAACTAAGGATGTTTTGGGGAATGATAGTGCCTACTGAATATGAACAACTTTCCCAAAAACACATAATGGTCGGAAATGAAAAAAAAATCTTCTCTCAGTACACTGATCCGATCAGCTGGTTATAATTATAAGTCACTATGGGGACCGAAATTTTTTTTCGTTTGCGACCAGGTATGTTTCTTGGGAAAATTTGTTTCTAATGATGGCTACTATCATTCCCCGAATTATCGTCAGTTTATTAAATGTCACCGTGTATTATTAATAAAATAAAACCAGCTTAATAATTAAAATTAAGTTTTATTAATAAAAGACAAACAAAATAGCAATCAGTCACAAAGGATTTGTTGACCTCTTGTTACCAACTCAAAATGACCTTTTGTTTCACTCACTATTAGAACATTTTTGCAACCACGCTATATATATTTTTTTAATTTATAAGCCAATTTATTCTTGCTCAAGGTTTTAACTATTGTTTACAATAAACATGCTATATACTTAGCTAATACTAATAATATATACAATAAAATAAAATAAAAACCACTGAGTAGAGCACAAAAATTTGAATCAAAAAATAAACTAGTTATGAGGTCCAATATGACCTTGGCCTCCCTCATCGTTTCCTTTGCTATTCTGCAGGTAAGTTCTTCCCAGATTTTTTAATTTTTCTGTCTTGAGCAACATTCATCCAGTCTGTACGTACTGCGATCAACACAATTTCTTCTTTCCAGCGTCTTTTCTGCCTTCCTTTTTTCCTTTTGCCGATTTGTGGTTTCCAGCTGGTCAGGATTTTTGTGCACCTGTTAACTTCAGACATTCTTGCTACATAACCTGCCCAATGCCATTTAATTTGTAGGGTTCCGTAGTCCGACAAGGAACCCTTATAGTTTCGCCATGTCCGTCTGTCCGTATGTCCGCGGCTTAGCGCAGAGACTATTAATACTAGAAAGCTGTAATTTGGCATAGATATACCTATAAATATTAATCACGCCAAAAAAGTGGTAAAACAAAATCTCGAAAAATATTTTTTTTAAGGGTACCTCTCATACACGTAAACTGGGGATGATTTTTTTTTCTCGTCTATCCCATAGTGTGGGGTATCGTTGGATAGGCCGTTTAAAAACATTGTGGGTGTGTGAAAACCATTTTTCGATTTAGGGATCCGTTGGCGAAATATTAAACTTTAAAGTGAAAATTTTAGTTAGAGTGGAGCGTCCCCCCCCCCCTGCTGGCTAAACGGTTGTTTATAGAAATGTTAAAAAATTCACTGAAGTTGTATATACAAAGGAGAACTATTACAGCTAAGTAGGCTTTACAGGTTTACGAGTACAGGTCGCGCCAAACTTTTGTTCCCCATATAATGTATGGGACCAGAAGTTTGGCGCGGCCTGTATTAGTAGACCAACTTATATGTACCGGGCAACTACGGAACCCTACATTGCGCGTGGCCCGACACGCGCTTGGCTGGTTTTTTAGAATGTAATCACTTCATCGATTTTTTTTATGACAACTACGGTTTTATAAAAAATGAAATTTTACCATATGTATCAGAAATAAAAATAAAAGCAATGCCAATAGGTGTGATACTGGTATCCGTCTTTACCTACTTGCTAAATTATGTTGAGCTGGCCACGGAAATCGATCCCCAATAAAGACATTCCAATCTGCAACATAATTGTAACCGATATGGTCAAGTGTAATTGTTATTTAGGAATAATTTAGTTTTAAATTTTCTGTGGGAGCACAAGACCATTCCAGGAGTCGTGCACACTTCCCAACCCATAGTTCCGGCAATGATCATGAATAATATTCTTGATTTGTCCATTAATTTGGAAGCAACTCTAAAAATACCTGATAATGCCGGGTTCTTACGATTCTCATCAAGATTGAGCGACAAAAAAAAAGGATACGATTGTAGTGATCCGACAGTTGAGGTTCCCATAATACAGCCTGCGGGTGCGAGGGGGTCATCCGAGGGTTTAGAGCAGGACGGAGGAAGTTCCCGGGGGCTAGATGGGTGCGAGCGTGAGAAATATGGGATGCTGGGGTTCCTTATTCATCAGGAGAGCATGGATAGCTGAGAGGTTGTATAAGGAACTCTAAGGATATGGACGTCTTGTCCTTGCCCTTTAGGTGGAGCTTTATTTTGCACTTTACAAACCGGTTGAAAAGTACTCAGCTTTTATAAAAGGGACCCATGCGTAACGATACTGAATCAAAATTTTAAATTAATTTTAAATTCTGTAAATATTATATGGTGATTAAATAATTAAATAAAATGGATTCTGATTAAGTCATAAACCTGTAGTCCTGACTTCCGTCTTTAGTATTTTTGTATATATGCTGTTTTTGCGTTTACTCACAACAATGACCTTTGCATTTTTGTTTATTTACTTTTCCGTAAATTAGTTAGTGTCGAGGAAAACAACCTACTAATAGTTTACGGTAGTGTCGAGTAATACAAAACTACTCATTGTTTTATAAAACACCTTGGACACTAAGGCCTAAAAATTATACATCTATCTATAATAATTTAATGCACTCGTCCTTGCAAAGAAAGTAAAACCTGGAAACTGCCAAGCAATAAGGCATAGCACTCGCCATAAAAACGTTGGCACCGTCATAAACGCACGAGTTAGCAAGGTGTGGTGGCACTCCCTGACATTTATCCGTAGCCCATAAAAAGAAATATCTACCAGGGTAACATGGGAAGAAGGCTTCATTTTGTAAAGGCCTCCTCGCCGCGCCCTATGTTTCGTCGGGCTGGGAGCCACCGTCGCCGCCCGCCGCTGCCGTGCTCCAGTCTACTGATATACCGCCCTACTAACCCCTTTGTTTGCAATAAGATTGGTGTTGCAATGATTAGACATGATAGATCCTCTAATAGGTATATATATTTTTTGTTTGATGGGCTGAAGGAAAGATTCTACATAATAAATTGTATGACAACTCCAAAGGGCTGATATAGCGATTTAGGTAAGGTAATGTGATAAACCGAGGACTTAAGGGGCCTATCTGTTTAAGTTTTAAGTTCCGTTATTGATATAATGAAGTCGATTCTGAAGTCTTTATTTTTAGTTTTAGTGGTGTCATAACTTGAATTTTTCCAAAGTAATATAGCTTCTGTTGTTCACACTAAACTATTTTCGAATGAAGAAAATTTAGTTTTGACATCACTAAAGCTAAAATTAAAGCCTTCAGAATCGGCTTTAATAGCTTCTTATTTATTATTATTTAGCTTAAATTTTTAATAAATGTACCTTGAATAAATTTATCCCTCTCTATAAATCAGGTGACAAGGAAGACCCTTCCAACTATATGAAATAGACTTGTGTTTGTTTTGCCGGTATTGTATTGAGTAATGTTTTCGAAAAATTCGTTTTATTCAATTATTCCCATCGATTCGGTGTAGCATGACGTATCTTATTTGACAGTATAAAATTTAATTTAAGCATTGTGTATTTTTCTTTCTGTATCGAAAAGACAAGGACAGGATTCTTGGGAAGAAAAGCAAGATACGTTCAGAGCAAGAGTATTTTGTAACCTCTCAAAAGCTATTGACGGCGTAAATTGCATAACTATGGAGTTAGGGGTAATTCTTTAGTGTTATTGAGTACCATTAATATATTATTGTTTTATAAAAACCTCTGCCAGTGAAACTATTCCTAAAAAAAAACAAAAAAACAGAAAATTATGTTGTTTTTATTCCAACATTTTCTGTTTTTAGGAAGTATTGGTTTAGAAGTTTTTAAAAGTGGTATATAACATGTTTGGCACCATAATTTGTTTTTTTTTCGGTCGGTACTTCGAACTATTATAACTTCGAACCTTGAAAAAAGTAGTTATGGCCTAATCGGTATTGATATATGCAAACAAAAGGGAACGTAAACCTGGCGTTATTGTTGTGGGTGATGGGTACTGAGCTATTTTAACCTAATTACAGATCATTAATTTTACGTGAAGCGGCGGCGGTAGCTCAGGGGTAGAACTTTTGAGATCCAGGTTCGATCCCCGGCCGGGCATGCACCAATAAGTTTTTCGGAATTTATGTGCAGAGTATTTAATACTTACTTACCCTTGCTGAACGGTGAAGGAAAACATCGTGAGGAAACCTACAACACGAATATTTAATAATTTGGCCAAGTGCGAGTCAGACTCACGCACAAAGGGTTCCTTACCACCACAAATTATTGGTACGGAACCCTAAGAACATACATATCAACAATATAGATGCTATACAAGACATAAGGCGACAAAAACAAGGCGTTAAAATGGTATCACCTGACAAACAATTTAGTACCCTCTGAGTACGGAACCCTAATTTTATTATTTGTTGTTTTGTTTAGAGTAGTTATGTACAATAATGTGTGCAAGTTTAAAACTTGTATGTATTAGGTACCGTCTTTAAGATAGAGCTGATACAAAAAACATTAAGAATGGGTTTCGGTTTTTTTTTTGGTTATTGTTCGTTGTACCACAACTACGGTAACGCTTAATTTGTGAAAATTTAATCTTTCTACCTATTGCGGCTGAACCCGTAGACCCCTGTGACAGACGGACGGACAGGCAGACAGCGGAGGCTTAGTAATAGGGTCCCGTTTGGCAACCTTCGGGCACGGAACCCTAAAAATAATAATAGACTGAGAACGTAGCTGTTTTGGAAACGTTTCAATGGAATTTTGAAACTCGCGTGAAAATAATACTTGAAATATGTTCTGTCATATTATATGTACAAGGCCCGGAAAAACGGTAGAGACTTTTATGATGTTATATTTCGTTTTAATAGATTAGAATAATAAAAAAATATATATTCAATTCATTTTTAATAACTATATTTTTATTAGTAATTTATAAATTTTTATTAATACGATTTTTATAAATAATAATTATTTTTTAATAATTATATTTTCATTAATAATAAATTCTATAGCAATGAGAAAGGATAAAGATTTACCCCCGATTTCACAATTGAGAATTTCTAGTTAAGTAGTGCTTAACTTTCAAATGCAGCGCTGTGATTGGCCAATTCGTCACTTATGTATCCACTTAGCGAGACTTTCTTAATTCAGAAACTGGCCTTTAGTGTCCAGCCCAAATATCAAGGATAAGTTTCAATATATAAAAATATATTTATCAAAGCTCAAATTTTACATGACATATAAAATATCTTAGAAGAAATATCTGGGAATTTTAGATGTACAGGAGTTATGACAAAATTTCAAGCAATATTAAAAAGAAACCCAGATTTTATTCTAATCAAAGATATTCAGACAAAATTAACACAGAACATTTTCTGCATATAAATGGATCCTCAATCGACAACATTAGATACAAATAAATAATTGGTACAAAACAAAAACCATTTCGAGATATTGGCTTTTTGAGCATTATATATATTTTTTAGAATTAAATTATTATCAGATAAAGAGATTTAAAAAATATTGGATGGATTCGATTGATGGTTCTTGGTGGAATATCATCTTGAATAAATTATACACAAATTCTTGTACTTTTATTCCACATATATTTATTTTTATTCTAACTTAGGCTACCGGTTTCGTATTACACATCATCGGGCCAACAAATTATTAATTATTTAACATGACAGAAAGAAAACAAAAGAAAACATTTTTAACAAGCAAATATAAAATAAACAGAGGTGAATCACCACAGCTTGCGTTTCAAAATGGGTCTACGCCAAGGTTAAATCAATAAATAACGGCAATAAATATTTTGTGTTTCAATATCATTTTTCTATTATATGTCAGGATACACTTCTAAAAATTAAGTCAAATAAGTTAAAAAATATAAAATATAAACTACAATTAAACATAAAATTTTGATTGATTAATTAATAACATCATTTAAAATATGTCAGAAGTGGTGAGGAATTACATTGGTCAAACAGGTAGAAAATTTAGAACTAGGCTTCATGAACATGTTAGATCGTGGAAAAATAAGAAAAATGACTCAACATTTGCGGAACATCTCAACTCTTCAAATCATTCCTTTGACCCGACAACTAACATGAAAATAGTACACAAAGCTAATAAAAGTGCAAAATTGAATTATTTGGAAGCCCTAACAATAAATAAAATTATTAATAACGATCCAGACAGAATTTTAAATGACCAATTAGAATTAAATTCCTCACCACTTCTGACATATTTTAAATGATGTTATTAATTAATCAATCAAAATTTTATGTTTTATTGTAGTTTATATTTTATATTTTTTAACTTATTTGACTTAATTTTTAGAAGTGTATCCTGACATATAATAGAAAAATGATATTGAAACACAAAATATTTATTGCCGTTATTTATTCATTTAACCTTGGCGTAGACCCATTTTGAAACGCAAGCTGTGGTGATTCACCTCTGTTTATTTTATATTTGCTTGTTAAAAATGTTTTCTTTTGTTTTCTTTCTGTCATGTTAAATAATTAATAATTTGTTGGCCCGATGATGTGTAATACGAAACCGGTAACCTAAGTTAGAATAAAAATAAATATATGTGGAATAAAAGTACAAGAATTTGTGTATAATTTATTCAAGATTTAAAAAAAAACAAAATTTTGGTAAGCACTGGATTTTAAAAACAATTGCCTTTGCTTTCAAGTTCATTCCGTATTTTAAAAAAATAACTGTCATGTCATTGTGACTTTTGACATTGACAGCGAACATAAACATGCCAAGTTTTTTTTTTAATAATCCCTTGGCAATCAATATCGAGTTTGAAATCCTTAGTTGCGACTTACGTGTTTTTAGAATGAGTGAATAAGAAATAATTAAAATAAGTATTAAAACACACAATAAAACATGATAAAAATACGTGAGCTTTATTTTTACGCAGACTTTCATTATAAATATTCAAAACAAATGGTTACCTGAAATAAAATGATGTCGATTCCGGCCGATATTGAACATTTTTATAAGATCCTAATTATACTTTCAAGTTACGAAAGTAGAAGCCATGATACTAGCTGCTCATTCATTAGAATCTTTCGGAATTACAGACCTTATTTATATAAACACCCCTTTAAGACCTACAATAATAAGTGAAAACAATTCTAGATAGAAGCATGGATACCATGAGGGTAGGTAGTAAAGTCGATTCTGAATGTTTTAGTGCTGTCCAAAGTTACATTTTTACAAAGTAATGTAGAGTCACGTTTCGCAATGTTTCCACCAGTATATCATCTTTTAGTGTGACAAACCACTCCTTCAGCCAAAGTAATATAGCTTCTGTTGTTAACACTAAAGAACTATTTTGAAATGAAGAAAATTTTGTTTTGGCTAAAATTAAAGCCTTCAGAATCGGCTTTAATGTTTGTATTGCTATATAACAGACAATGATAAGAAAGGAAAAAAAAATGTCAAAAACTTTATGGCATAGGGTATGAATAGGGCACCGCTAAGGTAATATAGTTAAGATGGAAACCGCATTAAAATCTGTTAATGTTTTAACCGAACTACATACAATACAGAGCAAATCGGCCAAGTTCAACACTCGTAAGTATTAAATTGATAATAGAGGCCTCCCTAACTAACGGTGAAACTGCATTAAAATCCGTTCAATGTAGAAGACGATTTTCCAAATACAACTTATTAGCTGACAAGGCTTTTTGATAGGTCTTTGTATAAAACTTGAATGTAATGAAGACCACGATCGAAGGTTGGGCTCTGATGGTGAAACCCAGGGGGGGTGGTCAGATGGAAGGGGGAGTGATAAATGACTCGTCCAGGGTGTTGGGGCCGTTGTCTTTATTGCCTGAAGGGTTGCCTGTTTATATTCGATATTGTAGCGATGGTATAAAAACAGTGTGAGTCGTTTTGGAAAACTTCCACAAGTGTTCAGATTTATTTTGTCCTCAAGTTTGCCGGCCGCTATAAACGAGGTTGAGACGATTTTTCGTTGAATTTCGTGATTATATTCAAAAGCTTTTATTGTAAAGATTTTATATGCCGTTTAGGTAACGTGGGCACAAAATGAACGCCAAACACAGATATCTCTAAATATAACAGTGCTCTAAATATCCCGTTCCGTTTTGCAAAATAAATTTGGTTCTCCGTACCACAAAATAAGAAAAACTTCTTAGGATCCTTCTAGGATCAGTTCGCTATCCGTCTGTCAAGACCCTTTTTCTCGGGCCCTGTGAATGATACTAAGTTGAAATTGATACAGATACTTCAACTCATTTGTGCGGCTTGTATATACCGGGTGTAAATAGACTGCTACCATTAAATGAAACCACATATTCTACCGACTCTACTGAACTAATTTTCCCAAGAATCATACCCGCGGTCACCCTTAGTTTGGGAAATAATTGAGTTCCAAACAAAAATGCGTGAAACCTAACGCACCGACATACGGGCGAGTTTAGAGAGAGCGTCATCCGTAAAATAGCTTTAGGTTTGAGTACATAGCGCCGTGCGCACAAATGAGTTGAAGTATCTGTACCTAAAAAAAATGTGATGTAAAATGTCCTTTACGTATTCAATGTCATGCAAATTGGCAACTTGGAATACATAATTAATAAAAATCACTTACATTATCCTAAAAATAATATTTATTACCTGACCGGTTTCGCCTTTATGGCATTTTCAAAGGAATAACATAGTTATAAATAATCAATAATGTTAGTGTCATTGACTACATGATGTAAACAATGTTATGAAGATCTAATTGTAACTAATTCTTTTGAAAATGCCATAAAGGCGAAACCGGTCAGAAAATAAATTAATTCGTGGTAACTAAGTACAAGTGTTTTTCTGTTTATCTGTAACTAAGGTTATTATTTAATAAACTAAGGTTTAATTATTAACTAGCTATATTATAACCACATCCAAATCCCCTCAGTGGTTCTCCAGTTAAAACCACATAATATATACATACAGACAGACAGAGACAAAAATTCTAAAAGTTGTAGTTTTGGCCTAAGTACGAGTACAATAATTATTATTTGCGAAATTTAAAATGAAATGGATTATTATGACCCGTCGTGTTTCGGTATGACGTCATTAGTAGCCGTACCGGGGAGTAGCTAAGTTGCGTAGTAGCAGTCAATGTTCCGTTACCAACTTACGTAGATTTTTGTGGAAGTCCCTGGAAGGACTGATTAACGCTTCGCTTGCTGTCACTTATTATGATAATCCATTTCATTTTAAATTTCGCAAATATATTCAATGTCCACAGACACGACTTTTTTACTACTTCATTATAAGTATAGATCAGCGTTTCCCAACCATATCCAGCTACGGACCCCTTGGAAATCAAGTATATCACCAGGGATCCCCTTAAAAACAGTAATAAAACTCGGATCATTTATTTATATTACTTAGTACTTCCAAATATAGAAAAAGTACTTTTAGGCTACGAGACTTGTTCCGTAGGAATGATGTTACTACTAAGTTTTATCTTTAGGGTTGTGTAGCCGAAGAGTACCAAACGCGATCCTATTACTAAGCCTCCGCTGTCTGTCTGTCACAGAGGTCTACAGCTTCAACCGTAATTAGTAGCCAGTTGAAATGTTCACAGAATAGATTACTATGCTGTAACCCAAGTAGACCCCTGTGAGAGACGGACAGACAGATATCGGAAGCTTAGTAATAGGGTGCCTTTTGGCACCATTTGGGTACGGAACCCTAAAAAGCAGTCAAACCTTGAGTGTTATTGAGAATTTTACTAATAGATTTTCTTAAGCCGTTTACAGGCCAGTAATATCAATAAGTTCTGTGTTAAAGGGATCTGATATACAATTTTTACAGTTTTACAGTTTTTGGTGGTATTTATTAATTGCTTTTATATAGTCCAGAGATGAGCCTCCGGATCCCCACGAATATAGTACTCGTAGGCCCTCAGCCTCAGGGGTCCCCAGATCACAGATTGGGAAACATTGGTATAGATAGATGTAGACAGACTCAACTCCTGCCTGAGTGGGGCAAAAGTTATGTGGAGGAGCATGTATTTTCGTTTAAATATTTATTTCTGTTAGATTATAAATTAATTTAATACTTTTAAATATTAATTATGTGATCTTAAATTAATTATTTAGAGGCATATTTTATTGTATACCTTAACAAAAATTATAAATAAATATCATAGTTATACTTATAACGATCATCAATTCATCAGTTAAAACCAATCACATAGTAGGATAATAATTTTATTTTCCATTCGCCCGATGACGACCCCACTGAGGGGTCCAAATATTACTTTATATTTTTTCTGTGTGCTCATTAATAAAAATAAAACTAACAAATAAAAGCCATTAAATGGTTTTTTAAAGAAAATTATATTTATTAAGCTATTATAGTATAATAATGAGATAATAATAAATTTATAGAGCTTTTTTTTCTATCTGTACTATTATAACATTCTAAATCTGCTGTAATGGGTGAAGCTCCGCGCAACGCCGCGCCGCCGCGCCCTTTCGCAGCGGGAATCACGACATACAGCGATACTGAAATAGACATGTACACAGAATAATACGGGTTATTCCCAGGCCTCCAAAATCTATTGCTTACAAAAAATTAATCTTCATACAATGATTCCCGCTGCCTCCAAAAACAAATTTGAAGAAACTACCTAACTCTAATCCTATCGCCTCCAAAAGCAATTATTTACATGTTGTAGTGATAACACTTTACGAGAAATAGAATTTGGTGCTAAAAAAAGGATTTGGTAAAAAAAGGCTGAAATACCTTGTTAAAAGTATAATTTAAATATCAAGCTTAAAGAAACTTAACAACGAAAAGAAAATGAAAAAAAGGTATAAAAACAAAATTGTAGAAAAGTATATCGTCGAGCCCTAAAAATTTTACAATAAAACTTAATTTAGTAAATCACCTTTTTTAAGGTTTAGAATTTTCTAATATAGCTAAAACGACGCTTTAAGCTTATTTTATTATAAATTTGATTTTTGATTGATTTTCAGAATTCTTTATTGACATAATACATTTTTTATACATTGTTAACTTAAATAATAACAAAATTAGTTAACAGTTATATATAACACTTGAATGTTTTTATCAGATTGAAACACCTACGAAAAAAACATAACAGCATTAGTGAGCTTGAGCTATTTGAAACATAAGATCAATAAAAGATTAACTAGTTACTAGTTATGTACGTCTTGATAACAACGAACATTTGTTGCATGGGAAACTTAAAGTTAACAACTATATAAAGAAATACAGACACATGTATTTTCTTTAATAACCATATTGCATTTGGATTTCTTCCGACTTCGTCAAGCCCAATTAGTCCGGTTTGGTCATGCCTGTAAATGACAGCGAAATTTGTCCGGAAAGGTCAATAATCACAGGGTTACCAAATTTTACCCAGTAGATCCATTAACTAGATCCATCATGGATCCAGTAAGATTTTATTTTCTCAGTAGATCCATTCTTTCTGATAAGGGTTTTATGACAGATGTCAAAAGTGACGGAAAGTATGCGTTTTAAATTTCGAAAATAAGTTTTTTTTGGGACATATTAGTATAGATCCATGACTAAGAATGATCGATAAATAATGTCCTGGCGTCTGAAAAGAGATTGCAGTTTAGTGCACTGACCTCTATGATACGGTGGTTAATTGTCTATTTACTAATGTCACTGTGATTGATTATTTTATTTGATTTCTGTCAAAAAGGGCGTTCTAAAAATACAAAAGTGAAATTTATTTTGGAAACGAACAATGGAAAATGGTGTGGAAATATTATTTGTGCCAAGTTCGAAACCTGGTCATAAACTTTTGTTATATGGTTGTTTTATATTTACCCTGAACCTAAGAAACAAAAATGGTACCTCCAATTGGAGATGCAAAGACAGGAAATGTAGTGGCTCTGCTACCATGAATGCACAAAGAATGGCTGTTATACGTGAGTCTAAACATAAACATCCTCCGCAACCAGCTCAAAAGGAGTTTACCATTCAAATGGTACTATGTATGTAAAGAGAGGATAAAAAAAGAATTCGGCCCCATACAAGAAATTTTTGAGCAATGTATGGAAGTCGAATATGTTCCTGATTTTAGTAGCGTGAAATTGAGTCTCCACGAATTAAGGCTTAGAGCAAACAATATTGCAACTACAAAATTCACAAATGTAGAAGATGTCTTTTGCCGGAACGACTACAAAGCAATTTATTATGCAGTGATGGTGACAAAGAAAAAATTTTGTTGTTTATGACCCCAGAAGCAAAATTCGTATTTGAAAAAACAGGAGAGCAAGTGTATGGAGATGGCACATTTAAATGTGCACCAAAGCCGTTCTATCAAATCTACACTCTTCATTTGGACTTCGGTGAAAAGTATACTGCACCAACAAACGTGTTGCCAATGGCCTGTGCGCTTCTTCCTAATAAAAAATAGGAGACATAGGTAAGAGTGCTGAAGCTCTTAAAAGAAAATTTACCTCAATGGAAGCCAAAAGTTTTTAAAATTGACTTTGAAGCAGGCATGCACAACGCGATTAAAAAAGTGTTTCCTGGAGCGAAGGTGACAGGGTGCCTTTTTCATTTTGCGCAAGCAATAATTAAATAGGGCAAGTCATTGCAACTGACCTCTGAGGCACACAAGAATTTTTTGTCATTGATTTGTCAAATACCTCATCTGCCTGAAACGTCAATTCCAGGCTGTCAATAACAGAAAATCCACCCCCTGGTAAGCAGACACAAGCTTTTATCAGCTATTCTGTCGACCAATGGCTCGCAAACAAAATAATGCCATCCATAAGCTGTTATCAGCAGAAACACAAAACCAACAACGTGGCAGAGGGATTTCACAGCAGGCTAAATAAGCGTATCCGGCGGAAACCAAAATAACTCCATTTCATTGATTTGCTGGGTAAGGAAGTGAAAATGCAAGATATAAAAATAGTAAAATAAATCTAAAAAAAAAATTTTAAAAATCCCTGAAATATAAAAACTACTTCTTAAACACAATGAAATCAACAAATTAGTATAAAATTGCATCCACAACAAAATTTCAGTCCTAAAATGTTAAAAAAATAGTCATTTAAAAAATAATTAAAAAAAGCTTTACAAAAAAGTAGTACCTATATTATATTTGTGAGTCTGTGACGAAATTTATTAATATGTTCATGGGTGTTCTTTTTTTTTCTTTAATTTAAATTATCTGGATTTACTACGATTTATTAGGTCCTATGATTTAGTATCTCAAGATGAGTTATCTTTTATTTCTTTATTAAACATATGTTATGTTATGACAACCTTAATGTGTTTTAATTTGACGCCTTGACCACTCCGGACAAATTTCGCTGTCATTTACAGGCATGTCCAAACCGGACTAATTAGGCTTGACGAAGTCGGAAAAAATCTGCATTTGTACTACTTACGTAAAGTAAAGAGTAGTGCAAGTGCAATAGTGAAAACAAGTGTTAAATAAATCATGAACAAATACTTTATTATATAGGTACCTAGACAAAAAAAAATACGGTAGGTTCGCAAAATTAAAATTTATAGGGTAGTATCAAGGTAATGAATTAGACCGCCGCGGCCGCCGCGCCGTGTTGTCGGGCGAGCGCGTACATCAAGCAAATTTGACCCGAATCGGCACCACACGGTCAGAAGTAGGAAGCAACCGGGACGTCGGGCAACTACTCATCCAACAACAAGTGATGGGGTAGACGGTAGCGGCTGTATTTAAAATTATAAATAAAAAATAAATAAATTTGAAATTAAAAGTTAATCTTTTTTTTTGGGATCCCAAGAAATATCGCGGAAATACAAGTAAATCTTAGGCGAGAGAAAATATACCTTGATGCGTGAAAGTTTTAAGAGCTGTCGTTATTCAGCCTTACATAAGGAAAGAAAATGACCTAAACAGAATAAGATAATTACTAAACTACCAAGAACCTGGTTCCTTCCTGAGGTCGATTCGGCAGGCCTTCTGGTATGGGGTGGTCCCCAAAACGCTCGCTCGTAGTTAGCCAATCCTCACCACGCCGTGAACTGCAGCCAGACTCCGCTATGCGAGAGGATTGTCTTCCAGATGTCGTGGAAATGAGTTCGTGTTGTGCATCCACACAAGATACCAGGAGGATGGTGTGATTTTGAAATTGTATGTTACTTTTTAAAACCCTTAAAAAGCCTGAAGGGTCGCTGTAAAGAGACAAAACAACAGAATGAAGAAGTGCTCATGAAACCCGAGCAAGGAAACTAACGTTTTGGAATAAGGACAAAAGGGATTTTTAGAGAATGAAACCAAAAGTACAAAAATCTTACCAGGAGAAGAAGAGAAAAGGCTTGAAAATATACTTCAAAGCAAATGTATCCCGTGTTACGAATCCAAGGGATTAAAATTCAGAAATTTATTTAGTTTATTTCGACGACAATACTCTTCAAAATGAGAAAAACAAACAAAAACCATGACAAGATCTTCGAATTTTTAAATTTTGAAAATTCTGTAAAAGAATCAAAGATAAGGAAAACCTAAAATCGAAGAAAAAAGGTTGAATAACTGTAGCGAATGCTACAATGTGTCATAATTTGCAGGGCCGGATTTAGGGGAGGGCAACCGGGGCTGAAGCCCAGGGGCCTCCACACAAGAGGGGCCTCCACAAGTTTTTATTAAATGTTGTACACTAATTGTTTTTTCGAATAAATAACTCACCGTGTACATATTTTTAACTAACAATACATAAAAACACAGTAAGTACAAATTGCATTAAGATGTGTAAGGGCTCATGATGTTTTTTTTCTATTTGTATTGGCTTTATCCATGAGAACTATATTTTTCGTTTTATATTACTTTTTTAAGAAATGTAACTATACTGATACAGAGAGCAATGTTGAAACACGAAATTTTTACCACCCACCTTACTTCGTTCTTGCCCAGGGGCCTCCACACCTTAAAATACGGCCCTGATAATTTGATGCACTAAAAAAAGATTTGTCGTCTCATTTGTACGCTTACGTATGAAATCGAATAAAACTTAAATGACTTTATCTTTTCCCCAAACTATCCATCTTGAGATTTTGTTTGATCTGTTTATTTAAAAACTACCTAAAACTAAATATTCAGAAATCTTTTCTAAGCTTTACTTTTTATCGTAATTAAGAAAAACGAAATTTACGCCACAGTGAACTGACGCACAGTCTTTAACAAAAGATATGATGAAAGGTTGTGTTATGCACCGTCAACACGCGTTGTCTAGCGGCCATTTGTATGAATAGAGATAAATTCTAACTCTGATTTGATATATCTGTTCTGCCTTT
The DNA here is from genome assembly GCA_910592155.1 of Ypsolopha scabrella. Classification (NCBI taxonomy): domain Eukaryota; kingdom Metazoa; phylum Arthropoda; class Insecta; order Lepidoptera; family Ypsolophidae; genus Ypsolopha; species Ypsolopha scabrella. The sequence continues at coordinate 13,507,733 of OU342969.1, read as the reverse complement.
ATGTACAACACATATTTTTTGGAGGCGACGGGGATGTAATTATAATTTTCATAAATATTAAATTGACTTTTTGGAGGCAGTGGGAATACATTTTTATAGGCCTGGGAATAACTTTACACTGACAGTAGGTGTTGGAATAACCACTCGTCTATACGAACAACTTTTACTAAGGAGCCAATCCTAAAATCGAAAACAACCGTTCAAATGTGAATAGAACCTTTATGTGCTGTTATGTAACTTAGTGTCGATACATATTGTCCCGTAAACACAAACTTATTTCACGTGTAGTGCAGTATTTACTAACCAACTTGACACTTACGATTAATTAAGTTTATTACAACCTCTTGAATAATGAAATACAGATAATTATCTAATTTTTTAATATAAATCCCACTTGTAAACGGTATTTCAAGTTACTAAGTTGACACAGAAAGTTTCGTTTTTGTGGGGAGCCAATTTGTATGAAATTGATAACTTATAGGGCAATAACTATTTTTTTAATACACCTGCTCAAAATATGATAGATTACGTGCCTGTTTAGCGTGCGTACAATGACATATTTCGCACTCGTGCTTTTTGTTTTTACTACCTACTGAAACCATCTAGTAGAAACCAGCCACATCATTTAGTAAGCATTTCTTAACCTTTAAAGTCAACCTTTGTTTTACCAGATACTATATAATAAGATGAGTATTTTCAAACTTTCATATTTTATTATTAAATATATTATGTACGTTAAATTGTAAAAGATGTTTTAAAAATTGAAAACTATTTTAGACGCCATAATTTATATTATATTTTAACTATCTAAGAAATTATTATTAAAAAGATTTAAGAAAGAGACATTGGTCTTTGTAGTACAGATTGGCGCCAACCAGACTGCTTTTTCTTTAGTCGACTTGTATTGTATCTGTTTTGATTTGCAACAAAATTGCTTTTATTTTATTATTACATGTAATTTTTCCCAGGTTTATTAAAAAACGTCGTTTAATACACGTGCGAAAGTGTTGATATTTCCCGTCCCGACTGTTTTTAGCCTCGACTACGTCTCGGCAGAAAGTCAATCGCGTGACTCTAAATATCAACCTTTTCGCACTTGCATCAAAATGTACTATTTCAATGCAAGTGCTCTTAAAGACGTATGTTATGTGCTTCAAAACTGTTGTCAAAGTCAACTTTACCCACAGACATACAGACTAAACCTACGGATTAAATAGTGTTGGCAAGTTTCCATACAAAAACCAAGTGACATTTAAGCTACATGGTACGAAGAAACTTATAAAAATTGGTTGTTTTGGCTGGCTTATGCTTGAAACATATTTGTTAATACCTAAACTAATCTGTCGTATATATTTTGTTTGAAAACAAGCAATGTTTATAGGTATATCTAAAAGAGCTCGTAACTCACTGAGCTAAAATTGCTTAAAGTCGACTCTATGCGTTTAATATTAATGTTTGGTCTGTATGTCTGTGACTTTACCACACTGCACAATAGTGTTTTATTTTGATGTTATTAAATTTATTGAAAAAAAGTTGCCAGTCTTTTCTTATAGACATGACAGAAATGAGCTACGAACGAACGCATCACTGAAAGCAGGTTCAAGTTGGCAACTTGCGTGCAAAGAAAAAGAAAAAGAAAAAGAATGCCCGCCTAAAGTTCATTTGGAGTATTTATTGTTTGTTTCTTTAATTACAGTTCATTTATTTACTCACACTATGCATTGAAAAATGTAGTATTATACTCATGGGGTAAGGGCAATAACTTAGTCCTTACCGCACTCATAGCATAAGAGTATCGTATAATATTTTATAGCACAAGTGGGGAAAATGCCGAAAATGTCATTTTACGCACGGTGTGCTATAAACTACTATTCGCGTTAAGTTGGAAGTTTAATGGGGGCCGTACCGTAGACTTCTGTAGTTTTAACCTGTTATCTCTCTGGGCGTAGCCATACATAAAATTACATTATTTTTTTTTAAACTGCTGCAAGCGTATTAGAGAATGATCTTCTGTTTTTTTTTCACTATCCACTATTTTATCTGCATCAATTTTCAGAGCCAAACCGTTCAGTCTGTTTTCACTCGTTGAGTTGCTCCAAGTAGTTTCTCAGTGTCTTTAGGCTTGGACACAGATACGGTAAATAAATATTTACACTAATACGGAACACATTTGTTAGTATAATACTAATTTTACTAAGTTGAACTTGTTTCTTCGCATACTTAATTGATTAAATGGGATCTAAGTCAAGTTTTCGACCTTGTTTCGGTATTTGTTTAGTTAAAGTTCTCGATTCAAATTTAAAAATTCTGTAGTTTATGATAGTTTATTATATATATTTTATCATGTATTTTTTTCGGAACATTTCGGGGGGAGGGGGAGTTGAACCCCCAAAACCCCTCCCTGGCTACGCCCGTCCTGAGTCAGTCCTGAGGAAGAGGGTCTTGACAGACGGACAAAATAGTGATCCTATAAGGGTTTTGCTTTTCGTTTTAAGGTACGAAACCCTTAATAATAACGGTTGTTAGATACATTTTAGTCAAGTTAGTAATTTTTTCTATGGAACAGGTAATACATTGCGTAAAGTCGGCATACAGTATTTTTTTCGCGATTTCTTTGTTGACGCTATGCTTAAAGTTTTTTGTATAGAAGAGTATGATGATTAATGATTAATTTGATGAAAAAAATATTCTTTTAGAAAAATGATATATACCTATACATTACGGTGAAAACTTCTTCAAGCAATTTAAAATTTCATAGACTAAATTCATTTCATTCCTATTCGTATACATCTTTTTTTGTCATTTCTCCTAAGTGTCTGATTAGCAAACTGCCTATTAAATTTTTTTATGGTAACTAGGCATATTTTTATCAATTTACCTTTTTGACGTTTTACCCTTTTTACCAACTGAAAAAGATAATTACACAAACATTTCATATCTTGGTGTAAGGAATATCAAACAGATCAAAAATATGTATATTGATTGGGAGAACCAAGAACCATAGAATTAGCGTAGCGGTATATACTCGTAGTATAACAAAATACTTCAAGTTTATTTTTAACGATCTGGCAATAAAAATAATGAATGAGAGATGATTAAAATAAAACAAAGATAACTCGAAGAGCAATGCACTTGATACTGCACCTGCGATGCATCGTATCTGACCGAGTTGAGCGGCCATGATCGCGTGACGTCATCACCCCCGCGCCCTCCCCCCCATTAGCATCGGTGAATGCACTTTAGGAACCTGCATACAAGTGCATCGAAGATCTTCTGGCCGCTTTGGCAGCCTGGTAGAGTGGCCGCGCGCGACGGGCCAGAGCCGCGACCACTTGGCAACCCGACCAAGTTGACCGTGGCCCAGATTCACTGACCACTCGTTCCTGATTCCAGGCGATTTATGCAGTGGAGATAAATAAAGCGGTTTATTTGTGGGTGTTTTGTCTGCGGCTTGCTAGTCCGCTTCTGGTTTCCTAGGCTTATATTTTATCGTATACGAAAGGCTGGCTCTTACTCGATGCATTTACATTTGATTGGGAGTTGAATAATTTTATATAATAACAACGGTAGCGGTCAGGTGGTAGGATTTGCGACTCTCAATCGGAAATTCCAGGTTCGATCCCCATTTGGGAGAAAATATTTTGAATATATAAACTGAGAAAACTGAACATTAATAAAAATAAAATGAACACAGTTGAAATAATTATTAATCACGTAGTAGAGAGCATACGGACATGACAAAAAAGTATATCTACAATGACACGGCTGTTGCTGCTGCTAACGTGTGGTGGTGTATATGCACCAACGGAATTTCCAGCTCCACAACTCAAATCGCTCTAATAGGTCTAGGCACTATAGGTCCTATTCTGAAGGCTTCAATTTTAGTTTTAGTGCTGTCAAAACTAAATTTTCTCCGTTCCAAAATAGTTCTTTAATGTTGACAACAAAAGTTATATTACTTTGGAAAATTTCAGTTTTGACAGCACTAAAACTAAAATTAAAGCTTTCAGAATAGGACCTAGGTCCTAGTATATCAAAGTGTGGTCTATGGAACAAGTGTACGCAGTGGCACAGTTCTGATATGGAATGCCGTTTATCCCCGCAAACTGCTACCCTAGTATCAAATAGAACCTTGTGTGAAATAAAGACGCGTTAGCATTTTTTGTTTACGGAGCGGCACGAGCGTACTCCGCCCCCCTGTCCCCCCACCTCAAGTCCGGGACCACCGGGGCCAGGCCTTCTGCTCATTTCGACCTAGGCTACATGTAAAAGATTACAAAGATATTAAACTCGTTTTTGAATAATAATTTTATTTTTACAAGCAAAAGTCATGCGAATGTCATGCGAGCAGAGACAAGACTCTGTTTAGCTAAAAATAGTTTTAAAATCAAAAATCATCAACCTTCGTACGATGCTGCGTACACTCGGTAACATTCCGCCCCCAGTTTGAGGGTAACATACTACCCAATAACATTTCCATCAGTAGGCAGCACCGCTAAACGAACAACAGGTCTAACTAAACTACCATTCATAGTCTTAACAGTCACTACACGAATTCGTCCGTCTTTACCCGGATGTACAGCACTGATTACACCTTTTGGCCACACATTACGTGGCATATTTTTGTCCACAATTAACACCATGTCTCCCACTTGCACTGCTGGAGATTCTTTCGTCCACTTGGAGCGACCCTGCAACGTTGGTAGGTATTCTCGCACCCAGCGATGCCAAAATATATCCGCTAGAGCCTGCGCTCGTTTCCAATGTGCTCGGGCGTCCAGGTCTTTCGCATCAAATCTACCCGGAGGTGAAGTCCCTGATGCTGTCCCCAACAACAGATGGTTTGGAGTGAGCACAACCGGATTGTCAGGGTCCGTTGTTACATAGGTTAATGGTCGACTGTTGATCATCATTTCCGCCTCTAGCAACAGGGTATAAAGGACCTCCTCGCTCGGAGCTCTTTCCTTGAGTGTTGCCTTCAGGGCATTCTTCGTCGAGCGCACCAGCCGTTCCCAGCAGCCACCCATATGTGGCGTCATCGCAGAATTGAACCGCCACTTGATGCCGCGCGTCATCGCCTCATCTTGCATCTTACTCGTGTCAAGTTCACGAAGCGCTGCACGCAACTCGTTGTTCGCTCCAATAAAGTTTGTGCCTCGATCGGTAAAGAGCGTGCTTGGTTGACCACGGCGTGCAATGAAACGCCGCAGCGCCAGTATCGCAGAATCAGCGCTCAAAGAAGCAGCCAACTCCAAGTGTATGGCACGAGTTGCCAAACATGTAAATAGGACACCCCATCGTTTCTCTCTGCGCCGTCCTATTTTCACCTCCATAGGGCCAAAGTAGTCCAGACCAGAGTTGACGAATGCTCGTCTCGTATCAACAAGTCGTTCAGATGGCAAATCACTCATCTTTGGCGTAGTTGGTGTCGCACGTCGCACGCGACATTGTTGGCAGCGGGACGCTACAGCTTTCACTGAAGTTCTCAAATGTGTCACCCAGCACTTCTCCCTCATATTATTAATCACAGTCTCGTGATTGGCATGCATGGCAAGTACATGATAATGCAGCACTAATAGACGGGTTATAGGATGCCGCCCGTCTAAGATGATCGGGTATCGAGCGCCAAATGAAAGATTAGTCGCAGCACTCAGTCTTCCTCGCACACGTAATAGACCATCTTCAAAGAGCATAGGGTCGAGTCGTACAAGTTTGCTGTTCGAGGGCAGTGGCATACCAGATTTCAGTGCTTGTATCTCATCTGGAAAAGCCTGAGCCTGCACGTGATGCAGCAGGAACTCCTCCGCAGCAGATATGTTGTCCACAGTTAGAGCCTCTTTTTGTTGCTTTCGGCACCGCTTGAAGAATGCAAAGACACGCGCAAACACCCGCCGCACTCGATTCCAAGTAGAGTACTTGTTGATATCCAGCAGCTCGGCCGGCTTGCTGACGGTCACGTGCACGCGCTGTAGCAGCTCAGTTTTAGCCATGTCTCGTCGTTCTTCAAAAGGCCACTCCTTCTGCAAATTCCAGAGAAAAAAAGGAGCAGAGAACCATATACTCTCACTACGTTTTGACAACTTAGTCGCCTCATCCGCCGGGTTGGCGGCAGAGGGAACCCAGCGCCAGTCGCTCACACTCGATTTACTATCAATTTCTGCGAGACGATGCGAGACAAACTTTTGATAATCGCGTGGATCAGATCTGATCCAGTGTAGTACAGTCCGCGAGTCAGTCCACAAGTATTTTACGGTAATATTAAAGCTTAGCTCTTTTTCTACAAATACTGCCAACCTACATGCCAATACCGCAGCTTGAAGCTCTAGGCGTGGTATCGAAACAACTTTAACCGGTGCTACGCGAGCTTTGGCCGCCACCATTACAACACGCCTACAATCACATCCGTCCAAGCCAGCAATGTATGCCACTGCAGCATAAGCTAACTCACTTGCATCTCCAAATACGTGAAGCTCGACTGCTTCGCTACTTATTCCGTACCACCGTGGAACTCTAAGCTCAGTGAGCTCCATCAACTGGGCAAGCCATCGACGCCACTCAGTTGCATCATCCTCTGTTATCTTTTCATCCCAGCCTATACCTGACCGCCATATGCGTTGCAATAAAATTCGAGACTGAATTACAACAGGATATAGGAATCCGAGAGGATCAAATACACTCATTATACATCTAAGGTACTCACGTTTTGTCGGATCTCTGTCACCATTCACCAACTCAGCTGGAAGCTTCTTGAATGACAGATCAAAAGCCCATGAGTCTTCATCAGGTTTCCAAATCATGCCCAGCGTGCGCTCTGTACTGTTCGGACTTTTATCTACTACTACCTTATCAGTAAGTTCCGTTTTCATTAATTCACGCAATTCCGCCGAGTTTGTGGCCCATCCTCTGATATTAAATCCACCAGCGGTATGAATTTTGGAAACATCACGTACCAGTTCTACTGCTTTGTCTACGGAGTTGACAGAGTGGAGATAATCATCAACATAATGATGAGTCCTGATGGCCATCACAGCATCTGGGTGATCTTTATTGAACTCACCTGCATTGCGATTAATAATATAAATCGCCGTAGTTGGTGACGATGCAGCACCAAATATCATGGACTCCATGATGTAAGTCTCTGGCTCCTGGGTACGATTCTGTCCTCTCCATAAGAACAACTGCACACCGCGGTCTTCTTTCCTTATCTTTATTCTAAGAAACATATCTGCTATGTCTGCGGTGAATGCTACCTGTCCGATCCTGAAGCGCATCAGCACCCCCATCAAAGAGTTCATAAGATCTGGCCCACTCATAAGCATGTCATTGAGTGCTACGCCACAGTACTGAGCTGCTGCGTCGAAGACTAAACGCAGCTTTCCTGGCTTATTGGGGTTTACTACCCCAAAATGAGGTAAGTACCAAACCGGCCCTTCATACATACCTGGTTGTAACTTTTTTGCATATCCTTCTGCTAATAATCTGTCCACCTGCTTTGTGTAGGCTTCGGCATAAGCCGGGTCCTTATCCATTTTTCGCTTAATACCTCGAAGTCGGTGAAGTGCTTGCAGCTTGTTATTTGGGAAATTAAGATCATCCTTCCGCCAGAGTAGCCCGACTTCCCAGCCACTACTTACCCTTCGACTGGTATCATCGAGTATTTTTTTAGCCCTTATGGACTCATCAGATTGACGGGACGTTTCTGTTATGCCTATAGCTTCTAATTCAAACTGCATTTTTACCATGGCATGTAGGTCAGTAAGGCCTTCTACACTACAAAAGACTGACTCGCAAATAGCACTTACACTTTGTGTTACTGGACCATGAATGACCCATCCTAACTGCGTGAGCGAAGCTACTGGCTGCCCGGACCGCCCCCTGCGCAGCTCCCGGTTGACAATGAGCTCAAAGTTGTCTTGACCCAGTAACAGCATTGGCTTGGCGTCCTTCAGTTCCCTAAAATTCACATCAAACAAGTGAGAATTTGTTTCTATAATTTCCGACGACACGGACTGGGAAGGTAAGTCTATATTCTTCATGGTTCGCACTGCTATTTTATGTGGCTGTCCATTTGGGCCTCTTATTTCAATGACCAAACGCTTAGAGCTCTTATCTTCCATGATTTTACCTCCTGCACTAATAATTCTAAGAGGCTCTAAGTCTCCGGCAGCCCCTTGGACATAACTGTCATCAAGCAGAGAAATCGTTGCACCATCATCCAATAAAGCATAAGTCTGATGTTCTGTATTGTCGATTACTACTGACACAGGTAATATCTTTAACAATGCTTTCGCATGGTACTCACCAATATTTGAAACCGCCTCAGAGTTTAAACGTGGCGGCTGTGCACACTCTGGTGTCTGTGCAAGCTCTGTCTTACCATTCTCTGCCCGGTCAGTATGTAGAAGTGTGTGATGTCTTGCCGTACAGCTTGCACAACGCAGCTTTGACTTGCAGAATTGTCTCGGGTGCTTCCTGTCAATACACCTAAAACATAGTTTATGTTCCCTAACAAGGTCCCATCGTTGAGAAACATCTTTAGCAGTAAAGTCTTTGCATTCACTCAGTCTGTGTTTTTTATTGCACAGAATGCATAGCCAGTCCTTACCACCACTACTTACGGCTACTTCCACTACCTCGGAGGTAGTATTCACTTTGTGAAATCCTTTAGCAATAGCACCTGTAGGCCTACTCACACTGTCCCGTGGCTTTCTAACACTCACGGACGCTTCTTGCGGACTGGTGATGACATATGATGCACTTTGTGCTAGAGAAGATATAAATTCAGCCAACACACTCAAGTTCGGAGACACTCGTAAGTCCACATTGCTCACTTTGTCCTTTTGCATTGCAAACTGTCCGTAACTTGCCCTCTGTGCAGGTGTCAACTTGTTAAGGCAGTCCGCTACCAACTGAGGGTTGTTTACATACCCGTCCGCCTTAATATTTCTCAATAAAGATACTGCATTGTGTACAGTCGAAGCCATCTTCCGCAGATCTTTACTACAATCGCCAACTCTCGGTAGATCGCGTATTTTATTCAAAGCGCAGTCTAGCAACAACGTTGGATGACTGAAATCGTTCTCTAAAGCCTCCATGATCTCTTCGGGGCTCGAACTTGTTCGCAATAGATCTTCTACTGCCAACTTCGCCTCACCTTGTAAGGATACGCGTAGCCTCGTAATATTTTCCCGTGGCGTAAACTTGTAGCGTTCGTTGGTATCTCGATAAGCTTCTATATAAGCAATCCAATCAACAGGGTTGCCGGCGAACATGGGTAATTCGTACAATTGTTTTGATATTGGTCGTTTTGGTCCCAAACATTGTAGAGCATCGACCAAGTTTTTCAAATCACTGCCGCCGTTGTCACCCGCTTGACATCCAACGGTGTCAAAACATTGAGCTCTGCCGTCATCTTGATGACGTATGCCACAACCATCAGCGCCCCTTTCGAAGTCGTGACCAAAATCGAAACTATGGTTGCTGTTCCCAACATGGTTGCGATTCTCATCTTCATCTCTCGATCTTTGACATAATGGCTCACTCTGCACACCTCCGACTGCCCCCCGCAGAGTTCCAGGGCCGGCGATCTTATTAATGCACGACTGCAATGGCACCGTTTGAGGCGCGTGTAATGGCCCCGTTCGGTGCAACCATTCCTCTACACGCTCGCTCGCCTTGCACGGGTTGCTGCATACTAATCCTCGTGCATTTTCTTCTTCATGTTGTGCTTCTATTTCTGCCTTGTCCAACTCTAACTTCTTCTCTATGAGTCTCTTCTCCACTTCTGCCCGCTTACATGCCGCTTCGTACTCACATCTGGCCAACATAGCGCGTTGGGAAGCCTTCGAAGTCGCTTGTGATGTCTGATCACTATCGCCATAGACCGAAGCCTGCTTACCGGCGGCATTCTTTCCCGATTCAGACATCTGTCTCATCATACTTCTTGTGACTATTTTATCCGCGTTACTTTCCATCGGCGTAATTTTTACGTTTATGTTACGTTCAATATTCGGCTCGATTTTTGACCAGCTTTTGTAAAAGATTACAAAGATATTAAACTCGTTTTTGAATAATAATTTTATTTTTACAAGCAAAAGTCATGCGAATGTCATGCGAGCAGAGACAAGACTCTATTTAGCTAAAAATAGTTTTAAAATCAAAAATCATCAACCTTCGTACGATGCTGCGTACACTCGGTAACACTACACCTGTACCAAGTTTCATTCTTCGGTCACTATCGGATGGGTCCATGTCAACAGAACCTCGTGTAATACATGTGAACCATTGGTTGAGGTACTTAGTGCATGCAATATTTCCCTTCTCGATGATAATAATGATGTGATGAAAAAAAAAACAATTTACTTCTTTATGCTAACAAGATACCAAAACTTAAATAAAACAGAAATTAAATAATCCTAAAAAAAAACAAAAACACACATAACAATCACAAAAAAAATTGCCTCCAGATCACTGCCCTGCGGAAGAGTGCCCAAAATACTGGCCGCGTTACCTCTCTGTATGGCAAGACTTATACGCTGGCTCAGATAAGAGCCAGCCCACCGGTCGCCACTGGTATCTATCAGGTTGACAGAGAGGTCCCTGATAAATTGTCGCGCCTCTGGACCCCATGTTCCCATTGTCTCAACCCCAAAAGGCGTAAACATGTAGCTTGAACAATGAAGGAATTCAAATATGAAATCGTAGCAATTTTTTTTTCAGTTATTATTTTCCATTAAGTGTATATGAAATACATATTTTCATAAACTGCAATAAAGAGGCTCCCCAAAACAATTTTTTTTTATCTTAAAAACTAACTACTCTTTACGTAATATCTGCTTGAAGAGAAAATAGTTTACCACCATTTTCAGTTTTTCGCTAAAATTTCGATTTTTTTGTATGGAAAGGCATTTTAATTTGTTGCAAATTAAATTTGAATTCTTCATTCTTAATTTATACGAAAATGATATCAAATACAACCATTTTAAACAAACACTTTTTAAGATGCCAATCGATCCTGTTTCTTATAAGGATCAAAAGTCTCTACTGGACCGACTGAGGTTTGAGTACTAAACAAACACTTTTTATGATGCCAATCGATCCTGTTTCTTATAAGGATCAAAAGTCTCTACTGGACCGACTGAGGTTTGAGTACTAGAAATGCCGGAAATCGCAAAAAACTTTTCCCATACAGAAATACAGGAGGCATAAGATAACTACAGTTTTTGTCAAGATGGCCTCGTGGCTTACTGTACCAAGAAGCAAAAGCGCCTACCTAAGTAGAAAATCATCATAGTTGCATCGATAATCTTTTACAACATTAGAACTGAAACAAATAATAATAAAATAAATCCTTTTAATATGTATTTTAGACACAGACAAACATAACTTACATTTAGATGATCTACGAAATAAATTTCTCAAAATGACCGCCGTTTTCACGAATACATAAGTTCACTTGTTTTTGTACTGAGCTAGTAGCAGCCGATAATTTTTTTGGATGGATATCATTTAAAATCCTTGTTAATGCATCTTTCAGCTCCTGAATACTGTTTTATTTCTTTTTGTAGACTTCGTTTTTAGGTAGCCCCACAGAAAAATATCGAGAGGCGTTAGATCGGGGTTGCGAGGTGGCCACTTAGTTGGACCATGTGTACCTATCCACTGTGACCCGAACTGCCTATTCAAACTGGAACGCGTAAGGCGGCTGTTGTGTGGCGGAGCGCCATCTTGCTGAAAATGAATTTTTCGCAATTCTGACAGGAGCCTTTCATCCAACTGGTTTTGGAGATTCTCTAAAATGACGTCGTTATGCACGGCAGAATTAACAGTACCTTCATAAAATTCCACCATTACCACTTGGTTTGACATCACGCCAGTCTAGTTTTCTCTAGACCAATAGTGGTGATTTCGTCGGTTGTACATTCCATTATTTGAAAAATTTGTTTCGTCTGACCATATTATGTACTTAAGAAATTCGTGATGTCTACTTATTTTTCCTCTTAGCCATCTGAGAAAGGTAATTCTTCGAACATTGTCACCTGGATGTCATGCTTGAACTATGCGCCCCTGTCGATAGGGTTTATAACTATAACCGTGTTTTTAATCCAAGTGACTGGGAAACACCCACTTCAAGAGCGACATATCTGGACGATATCTCTGGATCAGATTCCACATAGGTTAAAATAGCAATCTCCGTGTCTATGTCCAGTACACGAGACTGCCGCACTAACTTCTTTTTGAATGAACCATATTCTTTGAGATTCTTCAAAAGGTTTGTAATTACCTTTCTTGATGGTACTTGTCGCAATCGATACTTAATTGCGTACCACACCAATGCAGATTCCGTGTTCTTTTTATTTACAAAATACGCTTCCCAAACGTTTGCGATTTAAAGACATTTTTTAACAAGAAGTACATAAATTACAACTGACAATCTAGAATTTTCTCAGCACAAACATAAGAATGACCTGATGAAACAGATGAAATAACCGAAGAATTCGAATCGAATTCGAAGTTTGAAATTATAACTTTTTTTTACTTTCCTACTTTTTCAGCCAGTATTCTTTATAGCGGATTATGGCGGATCTACCCATAACAAAAAGTTTGGCTAATTCAGAGGTTTGACTCTTTTTCCGAAATGTATGGGAAAAGTTTTTTGCGGTTTCTGACAATTCTAGTACTCAAACCTCAGTCGGTCCAGTAGAGACTTTTGATCCTTATAAGAAACAGGATCGATTGACATCAAAATTTTTTTGTTTAAAATGACCATTTTCTTGCTGACTATACATTTTTTCCAAAATCTGTAAATGCAGTTCAGAATATCTTAGAAATTTATGGATAGTCTCCTATAAGCGTTTTCCTGTAACTATAACGGTTAAGGTACCTGCCCTTACTGTCCCGTCTCAAAAAATCAGCCTGTATATGTACATCTTGAAAACAAAACTAATTTAGAGCTTTTACAGCATACTTTTACAGTCCTAAAATCGGGTTTGGCCGGTAACATAATATTTTGTAATAGTAGTTTATGAAACTGGTACATAAAAAGGTTATTAAAAACACGAGTGTCAGTTTAAAAAACAGAGTACACGAGTGTTTTAATACCTAGTTATGTATGGTTTCATACACTATTTTATCTAAAGTCATGCCTAACAACCTGTTTTCATAATCTTGAAAAAATTTGTCGTTAGCCAATTTTGATTTTTCTTGTAAAAGCTCGTTCTAAAAGTGTTCGTAATTTCCGTCATTATTTCCAGAATGTCAGGTGGAGTCAAATTATCATCACTGCTGTTAGTAATTTTAGGGCAAAATAATACTTTTGATTTGACCCATAAAACCACAGTAAATGGTAATTTCCACGTAAGCTATGGCGCCAAAATCGAACAGTCAATCACGCATGTGTACGCGTTGCGTGCGTCGGCAGCCATAGACAATGCAGGCCGAAAATAAAATGAAATTGTGACCTCCTCTCCTTTGTCACGCCGCAATATTATTTAGTACGTGTTAGAGAATGTTATATAATAACCTCATTGGTATTTGATATAAAGCCTCAGACATGACTGTATAAGCTAAGTTCCCTTTGCCTCCCTAGTTAGTATCATGTACTGTAATCTCAGAAAAAGTTTTTTTATAGCATTATGTTGTTCGGAGACCTATACTATAATTTAATTTTTAACACATCTGCTCAAAAGATTACGTGCCTGTTTAGCGTGCGTAAAATGACATTTCACATTCGTGCTTTTTGTTTTTACTACTAACGTACTTTTAGTAAGCACGTAAACCTTTGTTTTACCGGACACTCTAAAACTGTTCAAGATGAGTATTTTCAAACTTTTATATTTTATTATTTAATACCGGGTGTAAACGCAAAGGCAAGAATCCTTTAAGGGTGTGTTAGTATGATCGGTAAAGATATTATTTTAAATTCTGGGATCTCTAAATAAAGTAGCAGTACCTCATAATAAGACGATGGTCTTTACTCAAAATACACTAATCGCGTGGACACCCTCACTGGTCGCTGGCCACTCGGATGAGGGGTGCGGGTTGCGGGGTGCAATTAGGTATGTGGGGAGGCCGGTGAGCTGCGTAGCCATAGCTTAGAAAAATGATGGAATTTTTTGTGAAAATTCAAGGTATATTTTTTTCTCGTTGGCATCAGAATTGTGTATACTTTCATTCCCTACAGGGATTCTTGACTTTGCATTTACAGCCTGTATATAATGTATGTTAAATTGTAAAAGATGTTTTAAAATTTCAAAACGATTTTAGACGTCACAATTGATATCCTATTTTAACTATCATAGGAATTATTTTTAAAAATATTTTAGAAAGAAACATTGGTCTTTGTAGTACAGATTGGCGCTGGCGCCAACCAAACTGCGTTTCTTCTGTCAACTTGTATCTGTTTTGATTTGCAACAAAATTGCTTTTATTTTATTATTTCATGTAATTTTTCCTCGGCAAAAAGTCAATCGTGACTCTAAATATCAACCTTTTCGCACTTGCATCAAAATGTATTATTTTTTGTGTTTTAGAGACGTTCATCAAAAATATTTTTCTTTATGCCAGTAGTTTTGAGTTCGCAATGAGGATTTTACGATTTGAGGTTGGATAAAGATGTATTATGAAACTCGTGCACCGATTTACCTTGCCATCAGAGAGGGTATGTTTGAACTTCATCCTCCCACCTGTTTGATCTTCTCTCGTCTTCTGTTATCGTATGCTCCCCTAGTGAATCGAATTCAACAGAGTTTAACCCTTTCCTCTCCTAGCATTGCTCACTGCCTATCTTACATTGTTGCCATGCCATTCGTGCTTTTGCTCATGAAGAGAAACATTGAATATGAACCCATTGTCAAATCACTTCAAATCAATTTAGGAAGCTCAGGCGCTCAGGGTTGTCATTCTCGAAAAGGGTTTACTTCAAAAAAGTGCGAGCGGGAGGCCTTTTATTCTGTCAGAGAAAGAAAGGACGGGCGTTCTCTCGCATGACACCTTCTTCGGTCTATCCTACCTCAGTAAGTGGGCTACGCCGTTGCCATAGTGACACCCACGCAGTTGTGCCTTCGCCCCGCCTACCCTCATAACCGCATTCCTGAATGTCTCCTGAATATGTGATCCTGGTCGTGGTAGATTGTGAGCTTTCAGGAAGGGAAAGTGCCTGAGTCCTCGCCTAAGGAAGCGCGCCCTTCGTATGTTAAACTACTGCGGAATATGGTGCCCTGTTACATATTCGATCTAATTACGCATATCATTATGGTCGTCTTTTTTGGAGCGAGCGGCAAAGAGGTGTTCACTGTTCAGGACTTGTCGAAATTATCTACGAAATGGGACTTTCACTATAAAACTACCATGTTTATTATAGCGTTTTTTGAATATTTAGACGCAAACTTTATGCTGTTTTTTTATTTTGTGTAATATATATGTTATTTCAAATAAGTGGTCTGTGTGGGCGTATGAAAGTTGCGATATTTAACTTAATTGATATTATGTATACCATATGTATGTAATTATAGCCGAATAACTGGTATTTACGGCCAAAATTATTGCTGTAATGAATAAAAATGTAAGACATCACCTTACATCGAATCTAATAAACGTCTATGACATTAAATAGTATAATTCTATTAGATTGCTTAAATAAGTCTGTGTAACATAAGAAATACAGTAATAGATAGATTACTTAAAACTTTTCATTCACACAATACCCTTTAAAAGTATCGTACAAAATCACGCAAGCGCTTTTGAATCTCGATGCGCCTTTCCGCCCCCCACTTAACATCCCTCAACGCCTTGCTTCTTTCACCTGCTATCCCGAACTGATACACTGATGCATATAGCTTTCCTATTAATGGTATATCGATTTCTGGTCACAGTACCTCCAGTCGAGCCATGAGACCTTGGTATTTTCCGAACGGTTCGACATTATCGGCAATCGCCGATACATTTCCGATAACTGTTTGAGGTATCGACAACTCAATGGGAATCCATTGGACCCATCACTTCAATACATGGGCGTGGCAACTTATATAATTTACATATTATTAATAAAAATAGATTGTTTTAATTAAGTTTTAAAATTAAGTAATCATAAATAATGATGAGTATGAAAACTATTTATTTATTTAAAGTTAAATAATATTACATTATTTGGTTGGTGATCAAATAAAAGAACCATTCATCAAAACAACGTTCCAGACCGGATATTGATTTTTCAGAAGGGATGCTGAAAACATCCCTTCAAACCTCTGCCGCCCTGGCATCCAGTGAAAGAATTTCCGGTTTCCGTTAAGTATATCCGGAATCCCGGAATCGTTTCCGTTCCCGCAATTTTTTTTGTTATTTAATTTTTTTAAGTAAGGTTAACTATGTTATGTTTATTTGCTTGTTAACCTAGTGCTATTATGTAGATTGATAAAATTTAATCGGCTTCTTATATTCAAATAATAATAAAATGTATGTATAGGTATGTATGTATGTATTGATCCAACATTTTTCAACAACGAAGTCGTGAAGTGCCAAGCCATCTTGAGTGCCGCTAGGCGGAACCGCAGCAGCACCGCGCACAATGATACCAGGGTATCAGGGATATGTAGAAGATCGCCTCGAAGCTGTAGGTAGAAATGGCGATACCTAACACATGAACTTCAATATGCCAGCTAGCTCTAGCTGTTACATAAATAGTTCGTGTCTGTACCACATGTACAATCTTTGACACTATTAGAACTAGGCACGTGCTGTGCGTAGAAGCGGAAATAACTATCTGTAGATTATTTATAGATAAGACTGAGCGTAAACTGAAAATTATTTCATTGAGTTGACACGTCATGGGTAGTAGGTACTTACTACTTTTCTACCAATTAAAACATAAGCTAGTTTCTTGATATCTAATAGTTAGCTAGTAATTGTGTAAAGTAATACGACAGTTATATAATAAAGCCGATTCTGAAGGCTTTCATTTTAATTTTAGTGCTGTCAAAACTAAATTTTCTTCATTCCAAAATAGTTATTTAGTGTTAAGAGTATGGCATACCCTAGGAAAAAATGTTATTACCCGTCTCAAACAAAAATTCCAATGTCAAATACTTTATTATCTTTTGATAGAGGCGATTATTGGTTAGCTAACTAACCTATTTGTCTAGGACGCGTAATACTAATAATTACGCGCGAAACAGCAGATCGAAGGGTTTTTAGCTAATACTGAAATATTTTGTAGGAAAAAAAATACTGGATTTGTGTAGAAAACCTTTATATTTCTATTACCTATTTTATGAAAAAAAATCAAGTTGATCTCTTAAGCGCGTTCTTGAAACGAACGTTTGAAAACCAAAAAAAAGGGTGCAAAATATTTTTTTTTTTACAAAAGTATAAATCTTAGTACATTGTTTATAAGTAGATCCCCAAGATAAAAGATCAATAAATCAAATTAATTTTTTCCAATATTAAGATACCCTTACTTTCGTCAAAAGAAACCTCGAAAATCTGGCCTTTTTCATATTCTAGGGTCAGGTACAGCCTTAACAACAGAAACTTTGTAAAAGTTTTGACAGCACTAAAAATATTTTTTTTTTATCCTTCAGAATCTACTTTAATATCACTATACGTACCTATGTAATATAGAAATACTTACAATGTATTATAATCCCCTGTAAAATCGTTAATTTCATAACTATTTAATTTGTTATTAGTCATAAGATTTCCGGGTGTCGATGTCTCCCCAAGATAAAAATGGGAAGGCTTTCCACAAGGATCCGTTCTTAGCCCCGTTCTCTATAATGTTTACACAGATGACCTTAAATGTTATATTTGTTACATAAAACATGATACAAATTGCAGTCGATAATAAGAATTCCGGCCTAAATATTCTTTCAACATAGTTTAGAATCCCATGACTTATCCCTTTCTGCTTCTATAAGTGTAGTAGGTAGTTGTTTTTGCAAGAAAACGCATAATTCCAGGGGTAAACATTCTTTGTGGTGGTCCTTCTATCCCTAAACAAAGAAGCAAAATTCTTTGGTAAAATATTGCACTCAAAAATGACTGCTAATTTGCATATTAACCATATTGTCAAAAAATGCGAACAAAATATCAATATAAATATTTTTTACAATTAAACTAAGTATCAGAAGTTTACTAGTTTGTAAACATTCACACTCACACCTGCAATTAAAGTATCTTTAAAAAAATTCGACGTAATCCAGGCCAAAAGCTTACGACATTGGAGCCATGAAAAGAATCCTTAACGCATTTCAAGTCAAATCACCTGATCCACCATTAAATGTCAGAAGACAATTTTTGTCGGACCGTAACCTTTTAAAAAATTGACAATTATATCAATCATCGCAAAACTTCGTATTCTGGCTCTGCATAATAAGTAACTTACATTCAAACGCCTACTCACCAAACAAAATCATTCTTTGTTTAATGAAAAAAATAGAAAGCTATAAGCTATAATATTGTCAGACGGCACAGATTCATTAGAACATATTGTTTGATTGCCCCATAAGCTCTCCTTCTCTATTAGACCTTCTGAGTCTTAACAAAGTCACACTTCCAGCTAGACTTTCTTATTTCTTTGTGATAAAGATATGCCACTATTATTAACTGTATGCTTAATTTTCAATAACTTCGCTTCAATATCTTCTTTAATATCCCTGTTATTATCTAACTGAATATTAAACTTTTGCGAATTTCACAATTATTTTTTCCTCACATTTGCTTTAACTTCACAAAATAATAAACAAATAAAGTTATTTTTGTTAATAGATTTTTAGTAATCAATTTCACCCGAAGCTCGAAAAAAAAGAAAAAAGTTGAGGTGTTATTATGACGTCATATTATTTTTTATGTAAAAAAATTTTTTGTTCCGAAACCTATCGTGTGTGGTATCAAACGAAGGGGCTTTCTGGGCCAGTTCTAAAAATATATCACATAATTACATTTCATTCACTTGTTTTAAATTTAAATCACAATAATTTTCAAATCATACCAAGTTTGGGGCCCTCCAGATACGATAAGGTTAATTATATTTTTTGGAAAATATATCTCAATGATACGTGATATCCTCATATCGAACATAAAAAAGCAATTTTGAAAAAAAATAAACATTTAGTACTTTTTTTATTTTTCATTATTACAAATAATATTACGCACTACTGGTTGAAGATTTTCAAGTTGAAGTGAGTTTCGACTTTTAGTCTATATGTATAATGGTAATTGAACACAATGAGTACTGGCAGTGCCGTGACCCTTCATCTACTGCTCCTAAAAATAAATCTAAAAAGGGAGGATGGACAGCAAATCATGGTTTCTAAACCTCTTCTTTTTTTTAAAAATTTATATAAATCTTTAAAATTAAATTTAAATTAAATTCTTTAAAATAATAACAGCATGTTGAGTACAGTTCCATCCATTAGTCTCGTAAAATTCTGAAGTTTACTGTCACACTTTGTAATAATGAAAAATAAATCCATCCATCCATCCATCAGCCTGTTTCGTCCACTGCTGGACATAGGCTTTTCCAGGATTTCGCCACTCTTGGCGGTCCTCCTGGAAGAAATGCCCATACTCACACACGCTGAGCAGGCGGGTTGGTGAGCGCGGTGCCGAAACCCTTGCACCAGTGACGCCGCTGCCCGTCACCAGTCTAATTTATATAAGGCCCGGCAATAGCGGATGGATATACCGCCATCCATCGGTCCCAGGCTATGGTGGGCCGCCTGGTTTTTTTGCCTGAGAGCTGTCCTCTTACTCTCCCCCGAATAACTTCAGGAGGGTTTCCGAGTAAGATGGTGGTACCTCCACAGTCGAGCCCGGCATTAGCTCTACCACCTAGTAGAAAAATAAATAAAAAATACTAAATGTGAATATTTTCAAAATTGCTTTTGGGGTTTGATACGAAGATACGTATTATTTGAGGTATATTTTACAAAAAAATATTCAAGCGTATCTGGAGGAGCCCGAACTTGGTAGGTATGTGCTTTTCATTTTATTTATTTAAGGTTACAAACAGAAAACATAAAACACAAACAGACCTATAGAACCATAATAATATTTATACACAATTATCGAGTACATACTCAGATATTTCAATTTAAAAAAATTTCAATTGTTAAGTTTATAAAAAGTATAGTTATAATTTGATACAAATTTGAGACAAAACACAAAATCGACAATGTATAATTAACAAATATTTATCATTTATAAATTATGAGGTACACATAAAACTTTTATACCATTCCCACTCTAAAAAGCTTATTTTATTCACTGAAAGCAGTAAATAAAAAGGCCTTTTAATCACTATTTTGGTGTTTGAATTTAGAACACACCATATATTATTATTCGTATATTCGAACTCCATCTCAATGCTTATACAACCTCCTTGCGCAAAAAATACTCGATACAAACTCTTTCCGCAAGGAATATTCGACATACAAACTCTTTGGGCAAATAACTCCTCGAGATTTGATTGGTCGATATTTGCGACAAGGAGTTTAGCATTAGAATAAAAACTGTTTTGTGTTGTTTCCTGCTATTATGTACATGAAAAAAGTAAATTGGCGCCATTTTTAATAGGTACTGTATGTAAGTTCTACGAACACAAAGTTTAGTGTTACTTTATAATAAATCAGATTGAATATGCATTCAAGTGATGAAGAAGATGTGTTAACACCTGAGTTTATGAAAGAGAGGGCGGCCGATATAGTAGAAAACTTGCTACCCAACAAATTACAGCTCGTTTACATCAAAGCCTATAATGAGTTTTGCAAATGGAAAAAAGAAAATCAAGCTTTAGGCACATTTTCAGAGTCTGTTTTCCTAACTTATTTTAATGAACTGTCGATTAAATGTCTTATTTTCGCTTAAATTATTTCTTTTTCTCGTAGTCATGATATAAAGTATAGTATGCAACTCTTGAATAAAGTACGGATTTATATTGTGGGCCATGTATCACTCGCGTCGCTCAGGATTCTAACACTTGAATCACTCCCTACAGTCGTGATTCAGTCGTTAGAATCCTTTGCTTGCTTGTGATTCATCTATGGCCCTCGCTTTAAATCCGTCCTTTATTCACTAGTTGCATAATATACTATTGTTGCCTTCATCTTGAAGTAAAATATATCGATGTCACTGAGTTCGTCGTTATACCGGTTGAAAATGAAACCTCTAGCTATAACAAGGGAAACTGTTCTATGTTCGAAATAAAAAATACGTGTTTTGTTACTTTTGTCATGATTCATATTTAAAAAAAAAGATATCGACCGCCAAAGAAGCACTTATACTTATACTCCGGTAACAGAGACAAAACCTATATGTACATAGCCCATGCTTATTTACCGCCGAGCATATGTACTGTCTATTGTCAGTCACATGTTGCACCGCGTAGGTTTGCCATTTTTTCGAAATTTGGTAAAAAAAAAACTGAAAAAAAACTTTGTTTTACGGTTTTGTGTTCTACTAGTGATTCTAGACCATAGAGTTAAATAAATCTAGTGACGTAATTTTCAACCTGTATAGTCTTGGCTAACGGGAAATAAAAAGATTTTGGGCGTAATTAGTTATATTATATTTATATTGCTGTGGAAATTGAAAGATTCACAGCGTGAGGGGGGCGTGGAATTTTAAACGACAAGAGTTCTAACAAATTAGAGCAGTGTTCATAAGTTTATGTTTATGTTTTTTTGAAAATGATTTTCATTTTAATTTAAAACAAGTGAATTAGACTCTGCACTATTAGATTAATATAGAATGTATAAAAAATAAATATTGTTCTACTATTTTTGGTACCATGCGCATTATTACAGCTATCCCGTGATTGCTCCTGCCTACGCACTCCTTTGACTTCAGCACCTTAGGCTAATTTAAAAATTACTATATTTTATTATTCTAATACAGTAAGATGTCTTTGATCTTATTTATCATAGCTAATACAATACTGAAAAAAAAAGGTTACAGTCCAGATCTTGGCTCGGATCGCTGTACGCTGTCAATGACACTAAAGATCATAGGATACGGAATCGATTTCGGAAGGTTATTACATAATAAAAGCCCGACGCAGTAGTAAGTAGAATTATTATATTATCATTATCAATCACATAGGTGCTGCTAAAGAGTATTTTTGGTTGTATATTGGGATCTGTGTAACCATAAAATCTACACATATTATCTGCCCAGCCACGGCCATCAACTGGTCTTTAAAATTAATATATGTGACGGTCTGACAGACTACAGAACGGTCGGACATAAAACCATAGTCTACCGAAACCAAAAGCAAAATATTCTGTAGGTATATTTAGAAATCCCTTATCAAGTCGCCCAAGAGAATGCGTGTTTCTTGCGTAGTATCAACTCCGCTGATTGGTCGGAGACGGTCCCGCCCAGTGCGTAAACGTACCTTGAAATTCGAAAGGCCCTTTGATCGGCCCTTTTTGTCTCCTCTCTTCTCATGTCTTCCTAGTCACCTGTGTTATATTATAAATAATTTAAAAGGGCTCCTCAATAATATTATTGATACAACAAACAACATTATATTGATAAATCGTCGTCGTAATTTACAAGACCCTTTATTTAAACACATACAAAACAACAATACTACATTCCTTTGTTTTAAAATCACATTTAAACAAAACGATAAAACTTGGAACAAATGCTCGTGATCTCTTTATCTTTATGAGACCTGCCTCTTTTGTTAACAGTAATTAAAAATGTAAATTAACGAAGGGCAGGCTAGTTTCTTCCTATGACGAAGGTGTAAAATGGTTCCTTGCAACAAGAAATAATGGGCATGTCACTCCCAATGACTTCGTGTACCAGGGACTCGTGTATCTGAAGGAATTTGTTCAAAAGGGCCTTCTTACCTTAGCATTCAAGAGGTGAGTACATAAATACAGGTTTGGACTTAAAGCATAAGATTTATATTGTAGCTCATCAAAGAAATGTATTTTTAGGGCCCTTCTTTGCTGCATTCAGAAATCTTGCTAGTAGAATATTCTAAGTAAAGTTATTAATTATTAACTATAAAAAAAACATACATACTACTAATATATGTAGGTAGAAAAGCCATCTGGAACTTAAACAGCACACGCAATTACATTTATGACACTAATGTATGTACATACATACTTTATTTTTGCATGGAGCAAGCAAATAATCTAACGATATAAACACGCCTCCTGTCCGATCTTAGGAGGTAGCTCAGAAGCTATAAGCCGTTAATCCAACATTTAAGCGAGGTTTATTTCCTTCACCAACAAAAACTGCCCTTAAGTCATTGACCTAAGAATACATTTTGTACAATTAAAGTGAGCGAGTGGGGAACAACCTGCTGACAAAGATGGCCTCAGCTAAATCGCAGCTACTAGGATCTTAGAAGTGCAATGGAGCTTTCAAGGTACGATGAAAATTTAGACTGAATAGACACATAATAAAGACAATACACAATATGTTTTCATGCATTTGCTACACAACTATGATTATGATGTACTTTTATTGTAAGTCTCTGAAGATTTCTAATTACCGCAACCATAAAAAACAAGTGCATGATGACATCTATCGATAGTGTTGTTAGTAAGAACCAAGTCTTGCAAATTATTATTATGTTTAAATAAAAGGTAATGTCTTATTTTTTTGTATTTTCTTTCCATTCCCACCTAATTATCCATGACTAGTTTTTATGACATAAATATTTCTAAGTTTCGCCTCCCTTAAAACTGCTGTTTCATCTGATTACGAAAAAAAATTGTTGAAAATTTTAAAGTAACCTGTTAAGGAGGAGTAAATTCAGCTACTGGATGGAGTGACGATAATTAATATCTGGGTAAGGTAGGTAGGAACATTATAAAAACATAGATTATGTACTTATTAAGGTGGCCATTATAGCACTCAATCGTATTTGTGATCTCCTGATTTTGCAAATTGCGATTGCGAATATGTTTTCGTAGCACCTGTCGTAGACTCGTAGCGGATAGACAAAAGACATAAACGCGCGCGCGTAGCACATCTACGAATGTGAATGATGTAACGTTCTGTTGCTCATAGATTTATTTACAGTACTTGACTATTTAACCATAAAGTTTATAGACACTACTCATTCATTTAGCAACTACTGTTTACGGAATTTTGTAAAGGTGGTTGCGACCGTTCTTGTTCCCAAACGCACAACTTATGATTGTTTTTGTTTTTGAATAAAAAATATTATAAAAATAAATGTGATTTATGGCACTACGCGACAATATTTCAATGTCTATTAGGGTTTTCTGGCAAAGTTTTGTTATTTTATGCATTACTTTGTAAATGAATAGGATAATAATTTTTTGTAAATTATCTTACAATCTCGACATTAAACTATTAAACTCCATGTCACAAAACGGGTGCTTTTGGGAATTCGTTTACGGTGACATCCATCAGACTCTGGAACTCGCTACCGCACACGATTCGCGATTGTCAAACGATCAGCTTATTTAAGAAGAAACTTAAGGAGCATGTTTTTATCTCGTAAATATATATTTATATTTGGATATGCCGATTTATATACACAGTATTTATGTATGTTTATGTTCTTATTTAAAACATAATATGTATTATGTAAGTACGTTTATGTAGGTATATGTCCATTTATATACACAGTATTTAAGTATGTGTATTAGAGTTTTTTTTATATTAGTTTTATTGTTATGTAATATACCTATATTATACTTATTTATTTAACGAGTTATGATGCTAGTTTTAAGTCGATATTGTTTCCAAATTTGTTTTCCTTTTTTTAAATCATTTATGTATTTTTCTTTATGTGTGCACATAGGACTATGCACTTTTTTACTAACATGCCCATACCACCAAGGTTTTGCTGTTAGAAATCTCTTTCAGAGATAAGCTCGCCTATAGCACATTTAATTTAAGACTACTTGTATACAATGTGAAATTTAAGTCATTTTGTTAACGGAAACTGGTGATAGTACTCGTCCATATGAACAACTTTTACTTCGAAGCCAACCCTGAAATCGTGAAAAAAAAATCAGCTGTTTCATACATTTGGGTCGAGTAGGTATTTAACTTTTCTATGGAACAGCTGATATTTTTTTCACGATTTCAGGGTTGGCTCCTTAGTAAAAGTTCATATGGACGAATACTATCACCAGTTTTCGTTAACAAAATGACTTTAATTTCACGTTGTATATTAATAACTGTGTGCAATAAAGAATATGAATATGAACTATTGTCGCATTTAGTTAGTGCCTTAGATCGCATTTATTGAATACTTTTTATTCAAATACAAGAAAGACAATCATACGGAGCGGGAACCGTCGCGTCGCAACCACCTTACACCTAAGTTCTAATACTAAAGTTTATAAAATACGATATGTCTACGAAATCCGTCAAGGACATGCACTTTGCAAAAGGAAGATGTGAGTTTACACATTTTAAACACCGTGTCTACACATAAAACCCACACAAACAAGTTGCACCCTAAGCAACACAGATGTAGACGCCATGTTCGTCCCCTATCCGCACGCATACAGGCACAAAGTCACCCCTGTTGCCTCGGGGTGCAACACACGCGGAGCCACATATGTGGAGTTCGAGTTCCTACTGATTCCTGCGAGCCTGGTACCTCGTGCCCACATGTGCAACCCTTCCCTACACGTGCTCGCCCAAACATACACCGTGTGTGCATGTAGACACATTCATTTTACCTGTATGTAGTTTTAAGATTAGAAAATAAACGATGAATATGGATAGTATTGTTTAGAGTAAGTTACTATAATTTTAATAACATGTAGAACACGTATTATTGATACAATACAGTAAGAGTAATTTATTGAAATAGTGAATTTTATGTCATAAACTTGGTTTTTAATTTCACACCACAGTGGTGTGTATTAGAAAACATACATAACAGTGTGTGTTGTGTGTATGCGCGAGCATGTGATGCGTACGCATAGTGTGTCCGTCCCTCCGTGTGAACAGTGTGTTGTTACTCTTACTTATACGCGTACCCATACACACGTGTACGCAAGTTTTATAATCGAGGTACAGGCATCCGATAAACACAATTCACCCGAGAATAACCGTCATATCACAACAAATGCGTTTTTTAATATATAATAAATAAACTTGCGTCATGCGAAACGTCATAATCTAAAAAAACAGTTTGCACTCATGCAAAAAGAATAATATTTGTCTGACCCACATTTGCGCGTGGTTTTCGTGTCGCGGTGTCAACGAACGGCCGCCGCGCACGCCCCACGACGCAGTGACATGCGTCAACAACGACCGATGCACCAGGAGTTCATACACAGTCAAGAGCTCACCTCCACCAAGCACAACGGGCTGGAAATCATTTTCTCGGTCAACGACGACGACGGCGCGGTGGCGCGGCGGCATGACGCGTTCAATCGCAGCAATGAAAGATGTGTGGAAACCGCTAAACAAATGACGATCTGCTGTGGAATAAACCAATAGGGTCGTTTTAGGTCAAAAGAATGATATGTGGATCGGTGTATTGCTAGAATTCGTTTGGAGAAAATATACATACGTAAGAAAGTAAGCACTCTACAGTCTACACTGCAGGTGAAGTTATTTTGTGAAAACTCTGTAAGGCTATTCAGACTGTTTATGCTTATAATTAATATAAAAATTGTATTTCATTGTGCTAACCGTGTTTAACTTGAGACATTATGATGATCGCTAATTAGCAAGCATCTTCATAAAGTCAAAACCAGGCTTCTAACTCAACGCGAAAAAAAGTTATTGCCATTTACGTAATCAATTTTATAGTACAAATTGGCTCACCATGAAAACCTATAGGGTACTTCCAGTTGACTTAGAAACTTGAAACGTCTAGGAAAAAATCTAAAAATTACCTAAATTTTAATTATTTAAATTAAAAAATACAGGACCAACTTAATTACACCTTTTGGATACATAGAGTTTAATATACCGTAAGTGATAAGTTAAGATGGTAATTATTAATTGCTCGTGGAATAATTTTGGGTTTTAAGCGGGATGTACGGAACCCTCAGAGTCCTACCCGCACGTGATCAGTTTTTATGATGAGTTTGGTATACCTAGGTATATATGACAAGTTGAGAAGTTTTAAAAACAAAAAGTTTATTAGTCATAAAAATTAAACATACCTATTCATGTACCGAAAAATTTATTTTCTTTTAGCCGAACTTTAAAAAATTCTCTTTCATCGATTGGATGTCAAATAACAAATTATTTCAGAGAACCCAAAAATTATTTAAAACCCCTTAACCCCGACTACTGTTACCGTTTAAATCTTTTTCAGTCACCTGTCTCGGATTTTTAGCTCAATTTGTCGAACAGACCCTGAAAGTGTGATCTAAAGACATGACGAAATAATAACGGTTTTTAGCTTGGCTATGAAAACCTAGGGGTATAGCAGAATCTCTACTGCATTTACCATTTCTTCGGAATATTTTGTTTTCTATCTAAGGTCAATGTAAATAAATATATTTTTTATTTTACAAGCATATGGCCTTAAATTGTTAAATCGACTGATGACGACTCCATTGAAGGAGTCGAAATATATCGTATATATTTTTTCCCTTTTTTAGTTTCTCAATTGAGATTTTTTCTCAATAATAATCCATACTAAAACTATCTAAGGTCAGGGATAAAACACGTCACGCCACTATCTTGTTTAAAGTTTTTGTGTTATATTTTTTTATCCCTAACAATATAGGAAATTCTATAAAACAATCCTTTTTTTTTGCCAAGAGATATTCCAACCGCAAAGTAAAATGCTAATTGAAATTTCTCTTTTCATTGTTAATTTAATAATGATTTGAATTATTTTTAGGTAATTCAAATAAAATAGTCAAGTACCGTATTATTCAAAATAAAAACTGTAATCAGCATTGTATTAACTTGTACGAGTACAATAGACGCGGTAATATCTTTCCTCTGGACACATGTTACGAAATTTATAATATTTTCCAACTCAACATTTTTTGCAAGTATTCAAAATAATTTTGTTTTTTACAACATTATCGATGATTTTTTACACCGGGTGTAAAAGCAAAGTCAAGAATCCTTTAAGTGTGTGTTAGTATGATCGGTAAAATATAATTTTAAATACTGGGATCTCTAAATAAAGTACCAGTACCTCATAATAAGACGATTTTCTTTACTCAAAATACACTAATCGCGTGGACACCCTCACTGGTCGCTGGCCACTCGGATGAGGGGTGCGGGTTGCGGGGTGCAATTAGGTGTGTGGGGAGGCCGGTGGGCTGCGTAGCCATAGCTTAGAAAAATGATTGAATTTTTGGTGAAAATTCAAGGTATATTTTTTTCTCGTAATGACATCAGAATCGTGTATACTTTCATACCCTAAAGGGATTCTTGACTTTGCATTGACACCCTGTATAATGATAGTGACAAAAAAACTGTGAGCAATAGATTTTGAGGCCACGAGTTCTACGAAACTAGCCAGAGCAAATTCATCCTAAAGGATACCGCACATGCCTACGATTTGACACTAGAAGCTAATTTACTATGTAACATAGTAGTCGCTAATTATATTTGTCAGTAGGTATTCAAAAGATTCCACCTTCTCGTAAGCAATAAGCACCTATTACCCAGTTTCACAGAGTCCACCTACTCAGTGTTTCGGCTCTCCTAGTACCGCATCAGCAACTAGCAAAAGGGTTAAATTATCCAACAAGTAGACGAGCGAGACCGGCGCGGCGTACCAACTGAGCTATCGCTGTTTATAGACGCTTGATTGTGAATAATGATTTATTTAATCCTCGGGACTTCTTTTATGACATTAAATCTATTATTGATAAATTGCTGCAGCTAAATATGTTGTTGCTTTAGCGATTATGCATCTTGTTTCTTTTGTGGTATTCAATCTACTACTATTGATTATTGCTGCAACAATTAAGCCATGTTTCTTTTGTGGCATTTAATATACTATATTCAATTGATCATTACTGCACTTTAGCTAGAATCTCGCGAGATTGTATTCCCTAATCTTGTCTTTTTTCAATGAGATTCCATATTATGGAGAATGCACAACGAAAGAAAGAAGTATAGTCTGTCAAAAAAGTGTTGAAATGACAATTAAACTTTAATGAACTTTATTGAAATTTAAACGTTCAAGTAGTATAATTTAAGTAATATATTTATGAAATAACAATGTGGTCAACTCGATTTAACAGATTTTGTACTTATTTGTTTGGTGTAACCAGGCGAAAGAAAAATAGTTTCTTCAATATTAATTTCAACAGTTTTTTGACAGACTGTACCGCATTATTTCTAGATATAAGAATAAAAATAAAATTTTAAAATTCTAAATTTTAATGTAAATAAAATAAAATTTATTTATGTAAAAAAATGCTTACTAGTACATAAACAAAAACCATATTAACAAAACTTATTTCGAAAAATAAAAGTACCGACTTAAATAATTTAGATAAAAGCAGTTTCGTGTCTGAGTCAGACACGGAACTGATTTTATCTAAATTATTTAAGTACATTTAAATGAGTTTTTTTATATTGTTTTTGTTAGGGACTGAAAAACGGGTTATAAAGTTAAGCCATAAAAAGTGTTAACCCTTTTAGAATGTTAACCGTCAAACCTTATTTTGGTGTGAACTGGATTCGTCATTGGGTTAACCCTATCTCACTTTAGGTCAAAGTGAAATGAATTTTATTATCAATGGGTTAAAGACAATAGTTTTTTTAAGGATATTTCCCATGCACGTAAATTGGGGATGAATTTTTTTCTCGTCTATACCATAGCGTGGGGTATGGTTGGATAGTACGTTCCAAAACATTATGGGTGTGTAATAGTACATTACGATACGAGGTTTTATAGCACACCGTAAAATGACCACTTTACGCACGCTGCGCTTGCGTAAAGTCGGCATTTTCCGCACTTGTGCTATAAAATATTATACGAAACTCGTGCGAAAACGTTTCATCGCTCTCGTATCATAATGTACTATTTCGATTTAGGGATCCATTGGCGAAATATTAAGCTTTAAAGTGCTAATTTTCTTTAGAGTCAAGTGTCCCTCTCCCTGCCGGCTAAACGGTTGGTTGTTTATGATTATGTGGAAATGCTCACAGAAGTAGTATATATAATGAAGTTAAAAGGAAAACTATCACAGCTAAGTAAGCTTTACAAGTAATCCATTTGCTTTAGTTTGCCGTATATCATTATTTTCCAGAACTTGATTCTTATAATAAGTGAAGTAGAATAAGTTTTCATCAAAATCGGTCCCCGGGGCTCAAGAGTTGTTTCGCTACTCGAATAAATCAATAAATATCAATTCAATATAATATATTATAATACGCCAACTTGTATTAGATCCCCACGAAATGTTTTCATTCTCAGATGAATAAAAAGTGTCTCCAGCAGGCCTAGCATGGTGCCACTTTAACACCATTTGACAGTAAATCCCATATATTACAAAATACATTTTTGAAGTAACATATTTCTTTTAAATAATAGTTTTCTCAAATTTATGATAAAAACCTTTTTATTAGGGTTCCGTACCTAAAGGGTACCAAAAGAATTGTTATGGTGAGACTCCGTTGTCCGTCCAACCGTCCGTATGACACAGCCTCATAAAATTGCTAATATTTTACATGCCTGAACTTGTTGGATATTGTAACGGTGGTCACTTCGAACAGCTACTAAAATAAATTAAAGTATGTGAAAACAATGCATTTTGTTCATTTGAGACATCATGTTTCGTAGAGCCATTTACTGCCTAAGGCCTACACAATCGATATCTAAATAGAAAAGTTATTATTTTTTTCAAAACAACCGGGTTCGTTTCCCGAGGCGAGTACAGGTTTTTTTTTAATGTATGAATGCAGTTTTTCTTGTTATTAAAATCGATGACATGGTTCCTAAGAACAGATCTTCGTATGTCTTTTAGTTTCAGACTTTCCCATACTGACCGATTTAAATGAGACACACTGGTGTCGATTCGGTGCAACACAACTTAACTTATTTGACAGGGCTAACCTTATTTTAAGCATCCTGTCCTTGTCTTTTCGATATAGTAAGAAAAAGACAGAATACTTAAATTAAGTTTAGTCCTGTCAAATAAGTTAAGTCGTGTTACACCGAATCGACACCACTCTGTATATAGTATACTCAAACAGCTACAGGAGCTTTCTTGCCGTCATTTGGACCGGATCCACGTCAAAGGAGAGGAGCAGGAGACTAGTTATTTTGTTCTTCAAAAAGGGATCAAAATCCAACTTAAGAACTGTAGACCAATCGCGCTCCTGCGCCACACCTCCAAGCTGTTCTCAAGAGTTATCATGAATCGTCTCGCCCAACAATTAGACGACATCCAACCTAAAGAGCAGGCTGAGTTTCGAAAGGCTACGGCACTATACCACATTCACACGCTTAGGCAGATTATACAGAAAAGCCGAAAGTATAATCAGCCTTTATGTGCACCATTTGTGGACCACAAGAGAGTCTTCGACTCCATCGAAACTTGGTCTGTTTTGAGTCCTTGCAGCGATGCCAAGTTGACTAGCGTTACGTGGAGATGCTAAAATATCTGTAAGACTCTGCTACAATGTCTGTCCAAGTACAGAGTACAAAGACAAGACCGATACACCTCCAGTGCGGCGTGAGGCAAGGAGACTTTATCTACTACCTAAAACCGTTTACCGCCTGATAGACGGTCCAGGTGTTGGCTGGATGAGGAGGACGGAGGACTGCAAAGAATGGCGAAATATTGGATGGCCTAGCCAGTGGATGAACACAGGCTGATGAATGAATGGATGGATGTAGTTCATACTCCACAGAAATTAAAAATAATAATAAAAATTAGGGTTCCATTCTCAGGCGGTGCCGAATCGTTTATCAGGCGCTACAATATAAGCGCCTTGGCATTTGTCGATTTGATGTTGCTTTGGCATCTATAGTGTTGTTATTTACCATGAAATTTTTACGGTTCGATAACCTGTATTGTACGGTGGTACGGAACACTTTTTTCACAAGTCAGACTCACAATTGGCCGGTTTTTTAGGGTTCCGCACCCAAAGGGCAAGAGGAAAAATTTTTTTCAACAACTCCGATGACACTGTCGATGGTTACTGGTCTTTGGACGACGTGGCAGTTGGACATGATTATACCTATAGTCTTATCCAAATTCACCCGCAGGCCCATTCGTCTGAAAGAAATGCTTAAGCTGCGCAGCAATTTCTCCAGTTTCAGTAGCGTTTCCGCCATTATGACTATGTCATCGGCAAAGTGAAGGTGTGAAATGTACTCTTCATTCACGTTTATGCCTCGTCCATTCCAGTCTATTGTCTTAAAGACGTCCTCCAGCGTGGTGGTAAACAGTTTTGGGGAGATAACGCCTCATGTATTACGCCGCACTTAAGGTGTATCGGTTTTGTTTGTTACATCCTGTACTTTGGCTGACAGCGTAGCGGAGTCATACAGATATTTCAGCATATCCACGTAACGCCAGTTAACTTGGCATCACTTCAAGCAGTGGTCTAATTGCTGTAGCCTTTCGAAACCCAGCCTACTCTGGGGTTGGACGCCATCAAATCGTTAGGCGAGACGATTCATGATAACTCCTGAGAACAGTTTGTAGGTGTGGCTCAGGAGCACATTTGGTCTATAGTTTTTAAGTAGGATTTTGAGCCTTTTTTCAAATAACAAAATTACCAGGCTCCTGCTCCACTCCTTTGGCATGGACCCGGTACGAATGACAGCAAAAAAGCTCCTGCAGCTGTCTGAGTATAGCGGAACCTCCAGCTTTCAGAAGTTTGATTATGACGCCGTCTTCGCACGGTGCCTTTTTGTTTTTCAGCTGTTCAAGCGATATCCTAATCTCACCCATTTCGATATCCGGTAGTCCATCAGTGTGATAGTGAATTAACGTTTGTCGTCCTCATTGCGAGCAGTTGGTTTAGGAACGTGTGAAGAATATGTGAGCTTGTGAGAGATGGATGGACAGACAGAGGAGGCTAAGTAATAGGATCCCATTTGACACTCTTAGGGTACGGGACCCTAAAAAAAACTAAATGATGCATTCAATTGTAACTACAATAAAAAACAATGAGTATTGTCTCAATTCCTTCGTGAACTGATAATATTAAAAACCTTGGTATATCGCAACCATAGACCTAGCATATACCGGGTGTAAAAGCAAAGTCAAGAATCCTTTAAGGGTGTGTTAGTATGATCGGTAAAGATATTATTTTAAATACTGGGATTTCAAAATAAAGTACCAGTACCTCATAATAAGACGATTTTCTTTACTCAAAATACACTAATCGCGTGGACACCCTCACTGGTCGCTGGCCACTCGGATGAGGGGTGCGGGTTGCGGGGTGCAATTAGGTGTGTGGGGAGGCCGGTGAGGTGCGTAGCCATAGCTTAGAAAAATGATGGTATTTTTGGTGAAAATTTAAGGTATATTTTTTTTCTCGTAATGGCATCAGAATCGTGTATACTTTCATACCCTAAAGGGATTCTTGACTTTGCATTTACAACCTGTATAAGGTACTACAATAATAAGTGAAAATAATTCTAGATTGGATTATGTATCGTTAACAGATTACATTACAGAGGAAAAAAAAATTTTTGGTAAATTTATTTTTCACTTCCCAGTACAAAGTGGTTCAATCAGCTGACTAAATTTCTATGGAAAGGCGAAAAAAAAGATCGCGCAAAAAATATTTTTCTTTGGAATGTGGTCTATTATTAGGGATACTCTATCATCTCTTGAATTTTTTTCACTTTGTATTGTTGGACCTTACCTATATATACACAACCACTCGATTTAACAAAAAATCACACTAATATTATAAATGCGAAAGTTTGTGCGTGTGTGTGTGTGTGTATGTTTGTTACTCTTTCACGCTGAAACGGCTGGACGGCTTATACCCTAACTTAACACATAGGCTACTTTTTATCCCGGAAAAAAGCATGTCGTTAAACCGAAATACACGCGGGCGGAGCCGCGGGCAAAAGCTAGTGTATAATAAATAACCAACTTTGTTTGCCTTTACATAAGGAGTAAAATAAGCTTAAAAAAATTAAAATCGGACCACTGGATACCGAGTTATATTTTAACAAAAAATCTACCAATTTGGCGGCCATTTTTAAATATGGCGACCAAACGACCATGATCTGGACCATGTGACCAATTTTTTTAAATACTCCTTTATGTGTTTAACAAAGGCCCGCAACAAAGCTAGCGCCTTCACTACACAAAAGCGAGAAGATAATCGCCGTCCCCCTTCAGCGTCTAAAAAGCTCATCAGAAGGAGAAAGCGGCTAGCGACAACGGTACTGGAGACGCGGGAACCTACCAGGGTAGCAAGACATGAGGGTAGCTCGTAGAGACAAAAGCTCTCGAAAGCTCGCACGCGCGGCAAGGACGGAGTATCTACCCCTCCCTTTTGGTTGCGTGCGTTCTTTATCGCTGGCTACAGAGCGACCCTGCCCTTTATTTTTATTGTGGGCGGCCATTGTTGGATACTGACGCCTTGAATTTTGTTCAGTTGGTTAGATCTTTATTATAAAGGGATAAGATTCAAAATAAACGATTTATATAAATCGGTGAGTCTGCTTTAGAGGTAAAGCTTTAAGGATGGTTTGTTTTGATGATAAATTGATTCCACGGTAGCAAGCTATGTAACATTCATTTTTTTTATCAGGAATATTTGAGGTTTGAGGTTTATAAAACGTTTTAACCACACGTAGTTATCATCCTCGCTCTATTTTATGATAACTTTTTACGGTTACTTATAAAGTTATGTAAATAATTGAATTACAAGAATTACATATATTTGTAATAAAATAATTAATAACAAAAACTACTGTTTTAGTTTATTTATTTACCTGCATATCTGCGTAGCAGGTACTTATCTCAGAAATAAGTTATCTTTTGCACACGGATTCCTAATAAAATTATTTTTCTCAAAAATAAATTGTAATAAGTATTACCATTACATACTGTAAGACCTACCAAAAAATACTTCATCCTGGCGAGCTACATATTAAAAGTGTCCACGAAATCTGAATAACTGTCCAGGAAATTCGTATGAAAATCCATTAAATACCGTAATGTTCACAGAGTATAATTCATATGTTTCCTTTTTAAAACTATCCGTGTCTATGTTTTTTAAGAGACTAAGGAGGTTTTTCTCGTTGTTTTTTTTCTTAGTACTTAGCGTTCCTCTAGATTGCGTTGTCCATGAAGGCTAGAAGGCTGCATGGCGGTAAATACCTTTGCCCAGCTGGCAATAATAAAAAAAAGTTGCGTTAAGGCGGGAATTTATGTTTCTATAAATTTTAGTTGAAGGTATTTTTTGTGCAAATAAATTACAAAATGAGCTCAAAAGCGGGCACTGATATAGATTATACTCCACTAATGCTTTACTGAAGAAATCAATAACAATAAACATGATGACTAATCGCCCAAACATGAGCAAGTAAGTAACTTTGAATATTTCCTAGACAGTTTATTTTATTTGATATAATTCATTATCATGAAAAACATGAAAATGTCTCATTTTATTTTTGAGAAAAGCACTATACTTGCTTTGACCATGAATTAGCAATCCTAGTCTCGTATATACGGGATATACGGGCTCGGACTTTTAACTTACTCGTCCAGGATTGCTTATTTCCTGGTCTTAGCAGTAATGTACTAAAGGTCCGTGCTTTTGCATTTAATTTTATGCATCAAACAGGCAAAAATCTATTAATGCAGTAGAAGCCTTGCTTCTGCAAATTTATGAGAAATACTATACACCTGACTAACCATAAAACCAGTCTTACTGAGGGTCTGCCTGTGCATTGTTTATTAGGGATCGTGCCCACTGCGCAAGCTCGATCAGGTCATTGCCCGGGAGGTACCCAAGGGTGTGGATTCACTTGGAATGACGTCAACAAGTATCAGGATATCAGAGATCTCTAGGAGGCGCCGCGTGTCCTTTCCCTTTTCTCGGGATTCGTGAACGTGAACGTGGGGCGGGGGCGGTGGAAGGATATGGTTTTATGGCTGACGGAGGGCAATTCGTTACGCCGAAACGACCAAAATGACATCGTCCTTCACTAGGATATAAGATCCTGGAGAAGCCGTGGCGGGATACCCTCCCTTCTGGTATGAAATATTATCAGTTCGTAAAATTTGTGTAACATAGCTCGATCACAGGTTAAATTCACGCAAATTCTTACATAGGAGCACACTGTTTTTTTTTTCGGAACTGAATAATGATGTTTATATGAAATACCCTGTACCTACAAGTATGTAGTTTCGAATTAAATCAGCATGCTGTATAACAAAACAACATTACCAAAACCAATTAAAAATATGCCATGAAGACATATTTTTTTAATCATTCATTAATAAGTATTTCTCAAGTTCACAAGATTTGCTGCGTCTGTCCACAATCATTTTACTTTAATTAAAGTTGAATCATCATTCATCAGATTCATCACTTACAGTAGTAGTATATGTAGCCTTTACTTTATAGGGTCAGAATGGAAATTTAAAGGGTGTAATTCACTGTAGATCGTAGTAAATAATTTGTCTAAAGACGTAATATAAGTTTATCGTCGCTAGTTAGTAAATAAAAACTACTGCTTAGCAGGCATTTGTTTTGTTTATAAACAAACAAGAGTCGAGAACAATAATAATAATTGGTGATTGCTTGTTTAAATTTTAACATAAACTTTAACAAAATAAAAAGAACAAACACATTTATGATGAACCATTAAAAGTTGACCAATCAGAGTCCAGCTGACTGTTAACGCAAAACAAAACACAAAAAAATCAAATCCTTATCTTGGACGAATTCCCAAAGGGACGAAATATCCTGCGGAGTACCAGGATAACACGAAAAATGTAGAGTTAAACGTAAACGTAGTTATTCGTCCTGTCCAAGGATACGGAGCGATGGCAACGACCGCTCACTTGCCCCGATAAGTGCAGTTGCATTGCAGAATATTGCACGTCATCGGCTGAAGTGCATTGCTCTTTGCTTGCACTACGTCAGACAGACCGAACAAGTCAGAGTTATATAGTTAAATGGAAATTTAGTTTATTCGATGTTTCACAATAATTCACAAAGGCAAAGTTAAAACAAAAAAACCTAATACTGAAACTAAATCTCATAATTGGCTACACAAAAGGAATACGTATTTAGTAGGTTAGGTACTAATACTTGGTTACATTTAAGAAAAAAAATGGATCTGGCTTAACAGATTTGTATATTTAATTATTACACTTACGACCACCCCTCAACAACAACCAAACAAATAAAAAATACGACGCGACGCTTGGAAGCGCTTTCCAACGCATACTTAAAAAAGTTTATTCTAAATGTGCGTAAAAAAGTGCGTGTGCGTGAGAACAATGGATTGCCCCCTTTTTCTACCAGGACAATATAGGCCGCAGGGAGATGGGTTTTGGAAAGGACTACAATGAACATTGTGGGGGGTAACAATGTAATGGCGGCTGGGACGTGTCTGTGTACTGTTTGACAACTTCCTTTTTTCAGGTGTGTCTTGTTAAATTAACTCTTGTTTCCCCAAAATAAGGTTTATTTGTGATGGTTTTAAGTTGAGATAAGTTTGTAGGTCCATTTGGACGTATGCATCAGCCAATCAACGAGACTTTTTGACACCATCTTAAGTGCCCTGTAGAGGAGGCTCCTATATAACACTATACTACATATATATATATTATAGTGATTCAGGAATCAGGACTGTCCTAGCCTCCTTTGGTCATTCTCCTTAAGACGGCTATGACTGTTTTTTAAATAAAAAAAGGGTACCAAATAAATGTGATTTATGGCACTACGCGACAATAGTTTAACGTTAATTAGGCTTTTCTAGCATTCAGGAATCAGGACTGTCCTAGCCTCCTTTGGTCATTCTCCTTAAGACGGCTATGACTGTTTTTTAAATAAAAAAGGGTACCAAATAAATGTGATTTATGGCACTACGCGACAATAGTTTAACGTTAATTAGGCTTTTCTAGCATTCAGGAATCAGGACTGTCCTAGCCTCCTTTGGTCATTCTCCTTAAGACGGCTATGACTGTTTTTTAAATAAAAAAGGGTACCAAATAAATGTGATTTATGGCACTACGCGACAATAGTTTAACGTTAATTAGACTTTTCTAGCATTCAGGAATCAGGACTGTCCTAGCCTCCTTTGGTCATTCTCCCTAAGACGGCTATGACTGTTTTTTAAATAAAAAAAGGGTACCAAATAAATGTGATTTATGGCACTACGCGACAATAGTTTAACGTTAATTAGGCTTTTCTAGCAAAGTTGTGTTATTTTAAGCATTGTTTTGTATTTAATCCTGGGCAACAAATATAACAAAGTTTAAATCATGATGCTACAAGACCCATAATTTCCTACTTAGTTATAATTATATGTCTGTGATAATTTCACATAATAATTCAATTCAGTGTAATTTCGAACTGACGTACATCGGAATTTTGAACATCGAAATTCAGTAGCGGAGTCGTTTTAATGAAATATAAATGAATATGAAATGATATAAATAACCTCCTACAATAAATTATTTAATAAACAATAAATGATTTATAATTAATGAAAATTATTTTTAGAATTATACAATTATAAATGAGTATTAACTAACAATGTACCTTTGAGTGAAGATACATTTTAGGCTTACACAATTAATTAGTACAACTAAGAGACATAGTATAGCTATCTACATTGACTGCACAATACACTGTTGGTTGCTAGGGTAGGTATACCGGTAATAGACTGCTACCATTAAATGAAACCACATATTCTACTGACCCTACTGAACCACTTTTCCCAAGAATCATACCCGCAGCCACCCTTAGTTTAGGAAATAATTGAGTTCAATGCGTGAACCCTAACGCACCGACATACGGACGAGTTTAGAGAGAGCGTCGTCCGTGAAACAGCTGTTCCGGTGCAGCGTTCTAAAATAGACCTTCCTCCTACGAGATAAAGTCTTTGAGTTACAGTTGAATATCTTTTTCTCTGAAGATTTTTTGTTTCGAATAGTTGTTCAGTATGGTCAGTAGAGTATGTGGTTTTATTTAATGGTCGCACTTTATTTACACCCTGTATGATGTATCGTTAACTGATCACATTCATCAAATAAATTTTCCCCTTCCCAGTACAAAGTGGTTAAATCAGATTATGTTTAAAATGGAAATATGAAAAAAAAGTGCCCGCAAAAAATTTTTTTACGATGGGAAGTGGTATCTACTCTATCACCTGTAAAAAAATATATTTTTAATTGTAGGACCTTATGTCCACTGATATACATAATATCAGCGAACCCTGATTAGTAGAGATGCTAATTATGTTTTTCGATCAAATTAAATAATGGATTGTCAATAAAATTGCAGAATTTAATTGGTTAAGTTAATGTATGACAGAAGTATTTTATTTTATTTTAAATATTTGGCCATTTATCTATCGCAAGGAGATACAAGTTAACATTATATCATTGCGGTATAGAAAAGCAGTAGAAAAGTTACAATCATGATGGGACAAGCCCCACCTCCCACTTAGGCGACGAACAAGGAGACGCGGGGCGTCAAGCGGCGCGGTGCGCGTAGCAGGCCACCGGAAACACAAACATACACCGATGTATGGAGCGCGCACCGCGCCGCCTGACGCGCCGCGTCTCCTTGAACGTACCCTTATACTTACACCGTCTGTCCTCGCAGACGAAGACGGCCTAAAACAAACAACAAACCGCTGCTACGGCCCCGGCAGCGCGGCGCGGGGCGGCGGCGTAGATCTTGGCTATTTTACGCAACGAACGACACACGCTATAAGTGAGTACGTGCCCGGTCGTTTCTCTCCCATACACACATCGCAGCCACCTTAGACGCGATCCATGTCCCCCTCGGGGCACTCACTAATAAAAAATATAATATTATAGACCCATAAACTTTAAAAAATAGACTATAAACCTTTATTGAGGCTAGGTACTCTCTGTCCAAGGCCAAAAGGGAAACAACAAAAATCATCATTAAAAAAAAGTGAATATGGATGTAAGGAGCTCTGAACCGGGATTCGCTAACCGGGCGGAAAAAATTCACAGAAGTAATATATATAATGAATTTAAAAGGAAAACTATCACAGCTAAGTAGGCTTTACGGGTTTACGAGTACAGGACGCGCCAAACTTTTGGTCCCCTATAATGTATGGGACCAGAAGTTTGGCGCGGTCTGTATTAGTAGACCAACTTATATGTACCGGGCAACTACGGAACCCTACATTGCGCGTGGCCCGACACGCACTTGGCCGGTTTTAGTGTGTTTGTGTGGTTGATATTTGTCAACCCTACGCATCTAAAACGTTGCTAGGCAACGCAAACATTTTATTTTCTCTTTGTTTTAGGACACCTATACTTGTCCACAGAATTATAATTAAACTTCAATACACCCGACCGGTTTCGCTTATAAGCATTATCTAGGGCTTTATAAAATAAATAGCTACAATGTTTACCTACATGTTTAATGCGTGCGATGAATGTCAAATAATTTCCGAGGGTATTTTAATATTCGAATGACAAAAGCAAGTAAAGATGGATTTATATGCAACGTTGTTTGTTATTAGTATGGAAAGCTTAGATTTTATATCAACAATCAAATCTGAGTTTGATAATAGAGTTGGTGAAAAAAGTGATTTCACATTGCAAATTTACACATGGTGGGAATTTATTTTATATATAAAAGGTATGTAATAAAATAAATGAAGTCAAGCAAAATACCAATTAAATGTCAGTTATGAAAGGAAGTATTGTATTAGTGTGTTATAAAATAAAATTAATGTCAAAAATTATAAATTGGTAAAGATAAATAAAATAAAAAGAAATGTCAAAACTGTTATTCAAAAGTATATCTGTGTTATAAAATGAGTGTCAAAAAGTTTGTAAAAGTTGTGTAAATAACCAAACAGAACATTATATTGTTATATTTAAGTCAACAGTTAAGCTGTGTACAGCTATATTTTTAACGTTAAAGTTGGAACATTATGCGAAAAAAAGGTTTTTTTTTCCTTCACCGTGAGTAAGTGGATAAGTATACAAATGCATGGGCATAAACTTTTGGTGCTTGCAGCGCAATCGACAAGATTCTAACCCGAGTCTCAAGATTGATCAATCCGTCAGTCTACGGACTGCTTTGTGCGAACAATTAAGGCCTTGTCTTAGGGGTTTCAAGGAGTTAAAGATATGCTGATTCGATATACCTGATCAATGTGAAACTCAAACACATGTTTTTTCAGACCTTTATCTTTTAGTTGTCAAGACAGTTACCTACTAGAACACATTTCACTCAATAGATTTCATGTTTGAAAGTGATAATTTTTTCAAGTGATAAATACCTTTATAATCTGCTATAGCAGGAAAACATAATTTTAAAATTAAAGATAGAAAATACCTGCAAAATTATTTTTTCGCTAGAACCAGAAAAACCTCTAAAATTCACCGATTATGCGTACCGGAACGCGCGAAGCAAGCGTTCTAATCAAAGATCTCGACTTTCTGACAATATATTTACCTTCAAAATTACTCAATAATATTGTCGTGCCCATGGGCCAGGCCTAAATGTTATGGTATCTAGACACGCGGCAGCGTGTCAAGCCATGTTCTATCTAACAGAATGGCGAGCGGTACCGTGTGTAATATTACACGAACCATTTGGAGCCACTCTTGACCCCCTCATAACTCAAATACTATTTCACATAAACATGTCAAATTTGGCTCATATATTGAGACTTGCGAGATACATATGTGCTCCCAATTTCATAAACACACCTCAAACAGGCATTTAGATATTAACGTCCAAAAATCGTCAAATTTATCACTGACTCACCTATAGATAAAAACTCTAACCCAGTTCCAGATGACCTAGAAAGCTCAAATTTGGCATCCAGATAGGTAGTTGGATAAATACAAAGGAATTAGGAACACTTACTTGTAGTTCCTATAGTAGAGTATGTATGTCGTAATTTCTGTACAAAAAGTAATGATATCCCATCAAAAACATAAATGTGAAATGAGAGCCAAGTTCATGCCTTGTTTGTTGACTTCATCGACAAAAGAGTTGAGATCTAAATGGGTGCCAAGTTCAATGGTCAGTCCTGAAATTTATTTATAAAAACATAAAATATTTTATAACAACTGCATGGCGCAGTGGCGAGCGCGCTACGCCTCTTATTCGCAGGTTCAAATAGTTCATCAAAATAAATACTAGCCCGAGGTTTTTTTTTATTTGTCTTTCGTGAGTTTCTAAATTTCTAATTTATATTTTCTACTTTGTACCCTAAATAAATGTTTACTTACAATTTTCATGTAGATTTTTTTTGAAAGTAAAACAATATTTATTTTCTTATTGAACAGTACTAAAATTGAGGAAAATTTATAAATAAAGTTGTTTCCAGTATGCGAGGGCGCGCTGAGCCGCAACGCAGCGCAGGCGCAAGCTACGAGCAGCACGACCCCCCTCACCCCGCTGCCCACGGTGCCCGCCCGGGCTCCCGTGACCAGCCACGTGGAACTGTCCGCGGCTCCGGAGATCTGCTCCGAAGCGACCAACAGCCCACTCGGCAGACTGCGGGCCGCACTCAAGAATATGAACTATACGCAACAGAATGCGTTCTATGGCGGGTTCATCGTCTTTTATACGGATGAGCATTTGGTATGATTATTTCATATCGTCACGACATGAATCACCGAAGGGGTGGCAGAGGTGTTCCCGAGTGAGAACCGTGACATGCAAGTCACAGTCCACACTCGGTACACCCGCATTTCACTGACGATTGTTATGTCCTAACGTGATGGGTGATGGGCCCTATCGCCGTAACGCACAAATACACGCTTTTTGGGCATGCAGGTTTTCTCATTATGTTTTTCTTCACCGTTCAGCGAGTGGTAAGTATTAGGTAAGAACACAAATATTATGCATAGAAATTCCGACAATTTCAATGGTGCATGCCCGACCGACCGGGGATCGAACTTGGGTCTCAAGATTGAAGGCCAGCGTTTTATTGTCTGAGCTACAGTCGTCACTTATTTCATTGATTTATTTATTTTTAGTCTATTTACTAGATGTTGATAGCAGACTTTTAAATGAAGCACACATTTACATTACTTGAGACACCAATAATGCACATTAAGGAAAAATTCACAAAAAAAATTATGGCTCACCATGCCAATGGCCATTTAACCCTTAAATGCATGAGGTTTCATTTTTGCATGAAATTAAAAACAGTGATAGAAAAATACCTAAAGAATATGTTTTTTTTTTAAATGAATGCAGAATATTTATTTGATTTTTTTTTCAGAAACTCTCTTAAGCAATTTTCCCGCCAAAATGCGAGAAAAAACAAAAAAAAGAGAATTTTTAATTTAAAAAAAACTGAAAGCTGTTGCCAAACTTATTTTTAGCTCATTTAATCATATAATTATAATTTTTAAAATAAAATTATGCATATTACTATTTTCGAAAGAGGTTTTTTACACTTTTCTATGGAAATTTAGTCAGCTGATCAAACTTTATATTGGAAAGAAATAAACAATTCGGCCAATAAAATATTTTTCTCCTTAAGTGTGATCAGTTAACGATACACAATCTACCCTATAATTATTGTATTGTAGGATCTTATAATATATTTAAAAAAGACACATTAATTCCCAAATAGGCAAACACAAACTTACTAACGCAAACTTGACAGCAAAAACCTCTTATTCCTTGCAGAGTGAAGAGCCAGCTCCGGAAGAACGTCGCTTGGAATACATCAGCGGATGGGACGGCAGTGGCACGGCCGCGGTGCTGGCTGAAGGCGGGGCCGCTATCTGGGTGCCGTCCGGCGACGTGAAGAGGGCCAGGGATACCGTGTCGTGCTCGTGGATCGTCATCGATGCCGACAACCCCAGCATGCCTACCATTGCGGAATGGATATCGGTAAGAAACCACCATTAGTCGATGGAACCAAAGTAAGCTCATCGAAGTAGACGTACAATGGTACATCTTACTCAAACGTACGGCTTCCGTAAATGCAATCCAAATACATATTTTCAGCAATCGAATATACCGAACTTTTTAAAGATTTTCCAATTTATTGTGTCGATTTGTGTCCATTCCATGTTCTAACGCCGCTGCTGTCTTGTGTTTGGGCACACTGGAAGCAAAGTGGTTTAACTTTTTACTGATTTGTGTTAATTTTATCATGATATACTTTGTAATTATTTTGTTAATTTAATTACAAATTTTAAATAAGTTTGATAAAATAGTTATGAGGTCCCCTTTTTTGTTCAAGTCCCTCATATCAATTTCTGGTTTCCCGCATATCCGTGAATAAGAGTTGGCAACCCTACTTACACACAACAGATACTCGTAGTTAAATCACATACTTAAATATTTTTTAGATAGATAAAGTTATGTATGAAAACAATAACGTAATTTTGCAATAACGATAGTTCAAATATTTTCAATATCATTTGTTTCATGTTTATAGTATCCCAACCAAAGCTGGAAAGAGTATTTTCTTATTAGTAAATTTAATTATAGCGGAAATTTTTCGGCACCGCGCTCACCAACCCACCTGCCCAGCGGTGTGAGTATGGGCATACTTGGAAATATAGTTTCAATTTGAACCGTTGCAAATACATAGTTTTTA
Organism: Ypsolopha scabrella; assembly: GCA_910592155.1. Lineage (NCBI taxonomy): Eukaryota > Metazoa > Arthropoda > Insecta > Lepidoptera > Ypsolophidae > Ypsolopha > Ypsolopha scabrella. The sequence continues at coordinate 13,463,050 of OU342969.1, read as the reverse complement.
AGAATAAACAGATAAATAGTTAAAATAATTCATTTTATTTCCCAGATTAAAATTTATAATCCCGTTTTTTCTAGCTTCTTCCATCTTACAATCCAGAAAAAAGTTGGCAATCGTATTTGGGTGTTATTTTATCAACAACCCTTTTAAACAAATGTTGACCAGGTGACCCACTACGCTACGATGACAATAAAGAAAATCGCATCCAAAGTCATTTTATGGTCCCTCTGGTGCTAAAATAACGAGTCGTAATGCCAGTTTGCTAAGTCTACAGTCTATCAGCATTTTATAATTCAGTAAACTGATTCAAAGAAGCATTTTGGTGGTCAGGAGCGCATGGGTCGCACGGGCCGCGTCGGTGGCGACGCGCGTCTCACCGGCGTCAGCGAGTGGCAGGGGCTGTCAGGGGCGCTGCAGCGGGAGGGTCTGCAGCTCATCCACGTGCCCACGTTGCTGGACCAGCTGTGGTTCGACGAGACCGACCCTGCCAGGCGCCGGCCCGAGTTCTCGCGGATCGTCGCTAACCTACATCATGGGGATTATACGGGTATGTTTACACGTTTACGGAACACGCTATATCCCCCCGCGCACCCTCCTTCCTCGTCGAAACTACATATATACAAGAATGCGCAAACTGTAAGCCATCTGGGGGCCAATTCCGGAGAATCAATCGAATCGAGATTTCTAAGACTCGATCTAAAAATGTATGAAGTGCGACTGAATAAATGGGTTGTTACGATCGAGAAAGCTAATTCGATAGACTGAGAATATTCCGAGTCTGTCGAATTAGCCTTCTCGATCGTAAAAACCCATTTTATCAGTCGAACTCCATGAGTTTTAAATCGAGTTCTAGAAATCTCGATTCGATTGATTCTCCGGAATCACGCCCCTGTACCTAACTTCACGTCCGCGTTCTGTCCATTTTATGTTGGTTAATTTTTGAAAATTGTGAATGTTTCAGGAAATTCTTTGTGTTGCGATATAGTCGATTTTTATACAAGGGGGGTAAGGTGATCAGTTACACGCGAGATATTTATGTGCTTATGCTTCGAGGGTGTAATTGATCGTCTACCCGAGTTGAACACTCTACTTTTCATCATTAATGCTAGAAAATAAAATTAGAAAATTCATAATAACATAATAAAATGAGATTAGGCGGCACAGATATTTTCCATTGCCATTTACCTAAACAAGCTAATGGTAGTAATAGATTATGTAAAAAAGCCTCGTACGATTTTCAAAACTGAAGTGTCTTATTATGTTAATTATTGTAAAGAAGCCTCGTTCCATTTTCAAACTTACTGACGTTCTAGGGCCGTAAATCCAGTCCTGTGGCGACCTAGGCCGCCTCTTGGGATTCTGGCGTGAGCTGGGCTGGCTAGAATAGCCAGTCCCACTATTTCCACGCACAAAGGTCCAAATGAGAGACTAGGTGCGGAAACCGAGCCCGCCAAGAAGAAGAAAAAGGGCCGTAAATCGCGACCTACTTTCAGAACATTAGACATGAAAAATAAAGCGACGAAACAATAACAGGAAGGGTACAACGTGAGCCCTCGCACATTATCATGTGCTTTCCTTTAAGCGTGCAAAGTGTTTATGTAAATCTTAGGTACGAAGTTTTTACACAGGGAGCGTAATTAATATTGACTGACCTACGCGTTTGTCTCCACAGGTGTGGGTTGGCGTGACAAGGTCTCAACTCTACGACAGGAGCTTCGGGCGGTTGGCGCTGATGCCATGGTGATCACTGCTTTGGACGAGGTACGACTTGGAGCCGGACAGCCTCTAACATATGTCATCCTAGGGATGTCAGTGGTGATCTGGTGTCAACACAAACAGTGGTTCAAACAAAGAACTTTTCATCTCGCCTATTCGAAAAAAGATGATCCAGTCTTTCCTGCAAGAGACTTTCAATGTAGGGGGCAGTAATGAGTTTTGAATAAGAAACATGCATGAATATTGTCCCTTAATGCTCCGTCCGTGTCCAAAGTGATCGAACGTAAATATTGTATGAAAAAGTTACTGGGTTAGAAGGGCGGCAAGAAGACGACGGCTGCTGTATTAAAAAAACAAACGAAAAACGCGCAGGCTACGTGTTCAACGGATATCTGCAAATAATTTTGAAAAATGAGTTCGTCTTAATAGACGGCGGCGAGTGCGGGCGACTAAATAGATGTCAGTATGAAAAGGCCCGCACTCCTGCCTGTCGTGAAATATAGTAGCGAAACTATTATATTAACACCCGAAAGTATAAAAAAAGACGCGTCAAATGTGATACAAATAAATAAATTGGTAGAGTTCAGGTAGATTTGTATTGTATCTAAAAACGTCTGTTATTTCTTTTTCTCTGAAAAGTAGTGTCTCACTCGGCCGCAATCACGACGCAATATAATTTTACCTGCGGGCGACGTATTCGCTGAGTACCTACTTAGGTACTTTATCTTCGCTCCGCTCTGGATTAAAAATAGCGCCCTCGCTGTAAAAATATTATTTTGCTACCTTGTTTGTAATACAATCTACTATTTCAGTGTCACTTTTTATGTCCCAATGAGGTCCCAATATAACATTTTTGGAGTTTTAATTTTAACCACTTAAAACGAGTGTACTATTTAGCGACAGCAAAAAACATGACCAAAGGCTTAATTACTTGATTTCCGTGAACAATTGCAAATTTATGTTTTCTTATCAAAACCTGGCTTACTCCAGGTAGCGTGGCTTCTAAACATGCGAGGGCGAGACCTGCCTCACGCTCCACTCCTGAAAGCCTTCGTGGTGGTCAGCCTGCGCGACGTGAGGGTGTACGCTCCGCCGGGCAAGCTGTCCATGCCGGTCAGGGAGGCGCTGTCCGTCTACAACTGCTATAACACCAACAGCAACTGCACGAGGTCAGTTTTGTCACGTTACGAATCAGAATGAATGAATGAATAAACACTTTATTACACAGAAAATCAAAACAAAAACATGGAATACAAAATAACAGAAGGCAAGGACGGACTTATTCCTTCCAGTTAACCGATGGTATTAGGAAAATGAAAATTTAACAAATTAATTGTTATTTGTGAAAAAAGAAAAGAATGTTCTTCAAGCCTATTAGGGTGATGGCACCAGTCATCGACACATTTAGGACAGTGTTCGAAGTAAACATAAATAAATCATAATGTATGAAACTCAGATCAACTCTAATTGGTGTAAATGATAAAGAATATTTCCAAGAATCAATATAGGGGTTTACAAATGAAGTAACTACAGTTGATTATTAGAAATTGATAAGAATAAAAAAAAGTTAAATCACCAGTTATGGACACCTAGGATCCAGTTGTCCATACCCAGTGACCGACAGTTACCAGTCATAGACAAAGAAATGTCGTGCAGCAGCTAGCTAGTATTAGGTTTTTTCATATGAAATTGGCATTTTAAATGAAAAAAAGAACATGGAATTATATATTTAATCAATCAAAGTTGTACCATTGCGTATATATGCACTTTCGCCATTTCAAAGGTAGTTCATTGATTCCTTTATTATAGAAATTATGGGAGCGAAAATCATTAAAATCTTTGAAAGCGGTTTGGACTGCCTCATTGGAACATGATGATGTACACTTGTACTTGTTTCACAATAATTATATTTATCCCAACCGAATTCGATTTTACACCATTATCAAGCCCCATTGGAATTTAATTTTTTTCTTTGCAAGTAGCATAGTTCCTGGTTGAAGCAAGGTCCAGAGAGTATGGTTGGTGTCGGAGACATTCCAATCGAAGCTCTTCTCATTTACCAACCGTCACGCGTGCAATGTGTGGTACAGCAGTGTCCTGAAGCAGCAGCGGGCTAGAGCAATTCATCAGCCTCGGTTGTTTAACGGCTTAAATTATGGAAATCATGGTTTGCAATTGCTGACAATACACATCTGCCGTAATTATTTTACCAAATCTTAAGAAGCTGTAGTGGATGACATCAAAACTGGTCCACCAAATACTCACCAGTACTTTTTCTGAGTCAACTTTCGCTTGGGCAGGATTTGGCCGGTTCTCCTGGGTTCAACCATTGTGATGCACGTTTTCGATTATCGTACAGGATCCATTTTTCATTCCAAGTAACGATACAATTCAAAATCCTCTCATTGTGCCGATTGAGTAATGTGACGCGGTAGTCGACACGTCTTTGTGTACTTCAATAAATTCACGCGGTACCCATTTTTCGAGCTTTTTAACTTTTCCAATTTGTTTCAAGTGAATTAAAATTGTTTTATCGCTCACACTGAAGCCTGTCGCTAGCTCTGACGTGGTTTGCGGTGGATTTGACGATTGTTTTAATTCTTCGTTATCAACTTGGGTTTCCGGCTGTCTACGGGGCTTTTCCTGTATGTCAAAGTTTCCAAAACGAAAATTATGAAACCAAAAACGTACTGTGTTTTCTTTTGCAGTAGCTGTTCCATACACATAATTTAATCCTTCGAGCCGTTTCTGCAGCGCTGGTGCCACGATGGAACGCGTATTTGTAAATAAAGCGATATTTTGAGATTTCCATATGTAGGGTGGTGCCATCACTCTACTTAAATACACGTATTTTACGAACATTTTAACTGTCTACTTAAGTATTACGGTTGAAGCTGTAGGCCCCTGTGACAGACAGATGGACGCAGAGACAGGCAGATAGGAGGGTTAGTACCTAATAGGATTCCGTTTGGTACGAAGTAGGAAACCCTAAAAACAACAATCTACTTGTGTACTATGTACTGTTACTCGCAGGGTTAACGAATACTCGACGATCTACGCGGACCTGCGTCGATCGAGCGACTGGGTGAAGGTCCTGATCCCAGCGGCAGGAACCTTCCAGCGCGGCGCGTCGGCTGCGATCGCTCAGAGCGTGCCTCCAGTCAAGCGGATGTTCCAACTGTCACCCATCATCTACCTGAAGGCGCAGAAGAACCTCGACGAGGTAAAAGGGATGAGGAAGGCACATTTGAGGGATGCTGTCGCTATGTGCACGCTTTTCGCCTATCTGGAGGGGCAGGTAACATATAATATTTTTTCTCTATATGTTATGTAATATAGGAATTGTACAGCCAAAGTAATTAATTTAGATATTATTAATATTCTCCAGCCATTATTAATGTATTTTATATAATATCAAGTAAGACTTGAACAAAGTAATAAAACAAAATGAATATTAGTTTATTTTATATTGCATCGGTACATAAACTTATAGTCCGATAGAAATGGGTTTGCAACAACCTTTAATTCACAAGTCACTTTTTTCGGTTTTAATAGATAGAGTTAACCATGTTGAAGAAGACCTTATGTTTTCTAACATATCTTGGTCGAGGTGTAAGTATTTTGTATGCGATGTGAATAACTAAAAGGGAAAAAGAGTCACTTTTGCAAACGTTCACTTGTTCAAATATGGTTAAAAAGCATGCTTTATCATTTTATAACAATTTCAACAATATATTATATACATTTTATAAAAATACGAAAATTCTATTTTTATTTTTGCAAAAAGTTATTTAAATTATTTATGTTGTTGAAATTGTTATAATAAAGCATGCTTTATTACCGTCTTCGAACCCATAAACATAGACGTTTGCAAAAGTAATTCGTCTTTTTTTTCCTTTAAGTTATTTACGAGTACGTCGTCAGTTACTAATATCTAGACCTCGACTAAGATCAGTTAGAAAAGTGTACAGTAAGTAAACTAAATATTCACCCAAGAGAACACATTTAACATAAAAAACCTGACTCGGAAATTAAATTAAAAGTATTTCCGCTGGTTATTAATAAAAGTTAGGTAGTTTGGATAAAAAGCTATAATGAGAGCTATCTTTGCAAATAAAATTCATTGCGCTATGGCTAAAAAGAGGTCAGAAGACGAGAAACAGAGCGGAGAAGCTCTTGCAGAGAGGGTAAGGCCGCGCAGTGTCGGACTGGCCATAGAGTAAGGATGGCGTTTGCCTGGCCTATTGTACTATCTATACGCAAAATAGTTCACACACGGAGATTAATTTTCAAAATTCATTCTCTTCGTCTAACGATCTGCAAAACTACCTATTTCATCATTTATCTCAATAAGCGAAGCATACTTTTCGAGATAATAGATTAAAAACATTATTTTTGTTATAAATATTAATTAGAGATAATAAAATTTTGCATCTTATCATATAAGCTAATATTTGCGTTAAAAAAAAAGAATTTTGAGTCACATTCACATTATTCAAAAAAGTCTTGACTATGTTATGATTATGATTATCATTTGGTTTATCTGCCCAGGTAGGTGGACCCTAAAATCATAATGGCATCTGGGCTCCTTAGGCTCAGTCCAACGCGGCGGGCGGAAGTCAGGGGCCCAAATTGTAGCGAAACACACCTTTACTAAAACCAAGACCTTGCAGGTGAAACGCGGCCTCGACGAGCTCTCTGTGGCCACGAAGGTAGACGTGACGCGACAGACCCAAGCGGGTTACGTCGGAGTGTCGATGCGGACGCGCGCCTCCTTCGGCCCGAGCGGCTCCGACCCGGAGTATATCGCCACCAACGCCACCAAACGGCGCATTTTCACTAACTCCACGCTGGTTATACAGTCCGGGGGACAGTATGATGGTAAAAACCTTGTTACTCTTGGAAAATTATCCTGATCTCCGGAACGACAATTTAAACTGCCCTATATATCGCCGTTATGCAGGCAGAACCAAGTAACTTACTAAAAAGTCAAAATGAGATATCGCGGTTACAAAGTTCAGTATGTTAATAATGACCTTTTGAAAACCCTATTAATATTAAAAGTATATACTATCGGTACATTAATTCATGTGCTATAAGTAAGTGCATTTACAGTTCCAAAAAACTGGTGTTTTGTAATAAAATTTGACGAAAACTGTGACGAGGTCTCCCATTTACTTGTTTTTACCTGGGGAGAGAAAAATCTCTATAATTGAAAAACTAAAAGGCTGATAATAATACCAACGAAATTACTTATTGCTTTTATTTATTAAATGCTAATTAAGTCATGAAAATACATAAAAAGTACTTCTTTAATATACTACCAAGTAGAAATGTGTTAAGATACTTGGTTTTACCTCGAGACAATTTTGAGATCTAAAATTTTAAATATGTTGTTCAAAGTATTTGGCATGAAAATTAAACAATTGTGAAACCTTACAATAAATTGAAAGACATAAAAATCATCCAAAACACTCAGGACAGGAAAATACTTTATCCTGAAAAAATCTACCAATTCTTTTTAAAAGAAAGTAACATAACAAACAAACAATTTTTGTTCAAAGAATTATAACGTCACAATAGAAAAGTGTAGCCTAAATTAGGTAGGTACCAACATTTTTTTTTATTTGCAACTTTAAATTAGTCTGCTTACCTACATTAAAAGTAAAAAATAATGACGTCAATTATAATTCAAATGATAACAGATATAAATTCAATGTCATCAAAATTTGTTACATGCTCACTAAGTGAATGCGAAATGAAAAATAAGTTTATAAAAGGTTAATTTAATCTTCCTCAGAATCATCTGGATCAGATAATGTTGGCTCCGGTAGTTTATCTTTTTCGTTATCATCAGCCTTTAGCGACTGATACCACGCGTGGTATTCTTCTGGGATAACGCCTTTGTTGCAAAGAATTAATAGGTCCTTCTTCTTTGCCAAACTAATTGTTAGTGGAGCATCATAAAGTTGTGCAAGTTTATCAGGGATCACTGGGCTCCGTGTACTCACAGTAGAGGTAGATGCAGTCAATTTCCTTCTTTTTGTTCGAGTGCCATATTCGTGTTCTACCACCTGAGTCTGTGGTTCTGTTTGGGTACGTAACGTATCAATTGTACGAAAATTTTCGCTCATATCGTAGTTGTATAAGATCTTCATTTCTCCTTTTATAAATCTCAGTCTCTTAATCTTAAGCCATTGAACTTTTCTCCCATCTGTATCTTTTGTTGTGTTGTGTAAGATTTTTTCAGCAAGATCCTTAAGGTCTTTGAAATCTTGGTACTTGAACTCCTTGACATGATAAGGCTGTTTCTTGATTGTCTTTTTGCCCTTTTTGTAGGATCCTTTTGCTCTCGCTCGTTTAAATACATTTATCCATTCATTAATGGAATAAATTGCGGTGTTTTGTTTTGCAGATTCTATGCTACTATGCATTGAATCTGCCTCCATATAAGTATGGCCGGACTCTAAGAACTTTTGTTCTATTATATTTAGTTGGCCAATTTTTTGAACAGCCCACAACAACAGAGCGGCGACGTATTTATTTCTATTTTGGCCACCACACGTATCAGAAAAGAGACTGACTTCATTCACATTGGGCAGGAGACAATTTGATAGATAATACAATAAAATACTACCTATTTCAGCACTACCCTTTTTCCCATTTAGTTCTGTCCATGTGCAACAATACGCTTCATTAGGTTCAGCACTCTCATAAATGGTCAAATTGTAGACAGTTAATTTCCGTGTATAATAAAGCAATCCTACGTCACCACATGGTATTTGTAAGATTGCTTGCAAATCAAATGTAACAGAGACAAAATTTTCTTCGTTTTGTGCTCTGCTTTTGTCTTTTGACTTCTCATTGTTGCAGATTTCTTTTCTCTGAATATGCTCGTCGTACTCTTTTTTTAATAGATCATTACGAATATCATTTGAATTCGAATATTTCGTACACAACAAGCACTGATCTTTTTTAGGTATAAAAAAGCCCAAATTATACTCCTGGCCAAAAACTCGGCGATAAATCGTTTCAGATACAGGTTCAACGTTTTTCTTCTCGCACAATTCAGCGTAAAGACTGTACATTTTTCCAATTGACAGTGTCTTATCTAGGTACCTCCTCTTTATGTCCTTGCGGACATAGTGGCTCTCCATCGTTGGAAAAGATTCAATATGCTTACGCACCTCTGCCATTTTTTCCGGAGTAGTCTTATTCGGAGGTTCGTGTCGCCCTCGTTGATCGTGTTCAAGACCAAATTGTCCAGACAAATCTCGTTTTTTAACAGCATCTGAAACTACAGATTGTGCAATGCAAAGTGTTGCACAAAAGAATTTTTGGCATACTTGTACTTTTTCATCGTTCAAGAAAAAAAAACACTGAGTCGAAAATGTTCTTGTTGTTTCTCTTTTTCTTTCAACGAGAATAGTTTTCGGCTTTTTTATATCTATATTTGCCAATATGAAGTTCTTTTTGCCAACAAATTCAAGACTCCAATATTTCCTACAAAGACTTATTCTGCACTCTTCAGAAAAATTGTCAGTGCAATGAAATTTACACTTTGAACAGTTAATAGCCTTTGGTACTTTCGGATTCCTTATTTTTTTTCCAGTCTCATAAGGCAATCCCTCAGCACGTCTACTTTTTGCCACATTGACCTTCCACGTTCCAGGTTGAGGATTCCGCCAACGATTCAACGATTTAGTTTTCTTACATGCCGTGTCAAAAATCTCCATTAAAATAACGGTTGCAATAAAAGACGATTCGCATAAGTCATTATCACCAGAAAATTCGTCCGACCCTTCATCCGTCTCATTTCTATTCTCTTTGTCATTATATTTTCTATTCTTAGCTTTCCCGTCCTGATTGTGCTTGTTCTTGTCTGTCTCTGCGTGTGGAGATGTTGTTTCCAATTCTTCATCCTTCTTATTACCCGTCTTCTTGCACTTCTCTTTGTCCTTCTTAGCTTTCCGGTTATGATTGTTCTTATCCTCATTTGTCTCTCCGTGTGGAGATTTCATGTGCGATTCTTCATCCTTCTTCTTATCCGTCTTCTTGGTCTTCTCTTTGCCTTTCTTATTATTTTTCTCTTTATTTTTAACCTCGTCCCCATCCATGAGTTCGCACGTATTGTTGTCATATTCTTTGTGCTTCTCCTGGTCCATTTTGGTCTCCATTTTCATTGTTTCGTCATTGTTGCCGTTCACATTGCTTTTCTTATTTCCCTTGCTTTTCTTTTTCATCGTTTTATTTTCATTGGTAACAGTTGAAATAGGAAAAGTTGGTTTCAGCGATTCTGATATTATATCGTCTAGTGTCATGAGATCATCATCTGAAATTTCCCTAATTTTTTTTTCTGAACTTTTTGCTGGACTCATTTGTGACAAATATAACTCATAAGCTTGTGAAATAATATTATCATCTAATTCAGCATCGTTGAAAGTGCTGTCGGTACCTGAAATATTAACAGTAGCATTTAAATTGGTATTTTATTTTACTCTACTCCCAACAAAGTATATACTTTGAATTAAAACCATAAAATGTTTATCTAGACTACGAAACCCTTCACTGTGAGTGGTTAGACACGTATTTCGCCGGTTGTTTACACTTATCTGGTAATAACCTAACCTCAAAATTAAAAACAGTTCATACATTTACTTGAATGAAGATCTACATATCCAGGATAGATAGACTACGGAACCCTTTGCATTGCGTGGTTCGACACGTATTTCACCGGTTATTTACACTTAACTGGTCATAACCTAACCTCAAAGTTAAAAACAGTTGATACTTACTTGAATGAAGATCCACATCTCCAGGATCGACTGACAATCGTTTTATATCATCTGCACTCATTTTCAGAGCAAGTTACTTTTATTTTTTTATCCAAAAACTAGGTCGCAGCACGCGGCGTGACGAAAAGTACTTGTCAAGCGCAGAAGCCGAATACCAAATGCGCGTGCGTAAATACTTATAATTGGTTTTACCTGCAGGCACTTACCAGCAACACGATATGAAATTCCGTCAGCTAAAATACAGTTCCTTGATTAACTTACTTTTGTGTTCAGACTTGTAAACGTTTGGTTTAAATTTATCTTCTGTAAAAACCAAGTAAGTATTCGTACAACTTTTTAGCTGGAGTAATTTTCGTTTCTTACGATTTTATCCGCTGAAAACTGCTTTTACCAGATCGGTGTTGACTAAAAACGCCATATTAACTTGCTAACAAAAAACGTTAAATCGTTATATTTGCTTTTAATTTGAGACAATTAGTGGGATCAATGACTTATGTCCAGGTAACATAAACTAGCTGGAGAGAGTTTATAAAATTGCACTATTTATTCGGTTTTCAAATTAGTATCTTTCCAACGGAGCGTTTTGAAAGAAAATTGGTTCTACCAGCCGATAGAGCTTAAAAAGCCGAATCCAACCATGGTCTTAACTCGGTTTTCAAATTATCTCGAGATAATTGGTTCTGCCTGCATAACGGCGATATGTTAAACAAGCAGTTACGTTTTTTTAATTTCTGCAAAATTTCTAAAATCGTAAAACAGATAGGTATTGTACAGTATGATCAGCCACATGATTTTAGGTTTGTAGCATGTCGCAAATTACACCTGATTGTGGTTGTCAGATGTCGTCAAGATATCGTCTACTTGTAGAGAAAAATTCCTTACCACGTAATTCCTAAAGACAATTATGTCGAAGGGAAGAAAGAAGAAAATGAATTATTGCCGTGTTAAAAAAATACTTAAAATTAACTAAGCAAAAAGGTTCTACTCGAGTAGAGAGTAATCTATAACTGAAAAAATAAAACAACATGGCAAAAGGATGAGCTCAACTACGGACATACCATCCACACTTTGGATGGCGCTAGTTTTCAGCTACCTCCATTACAATAACATGAAAATGTACGTACGAGTAGTTGGCACTTTATTAATTAAATCGAAAAACAAAAACAATTGACGAACAATAAAAATGATCTCATTAACAGAGGGCACCACCGTGGTAGCCCGAACGCTCCACTACGGCCTACCATCGCGCGACGAACGACGGGCCTACACCACGGTTCTGCGGTCCCTGGCTGCCTTGTCTTCGCTGCAGACGCCCGCGGTCCTCCCAGCAGCCCATGTGGACCCAGTGGCCAGGGCGCCTCTCTGGGCTGCTAAACAGGATTACATGCACCCGACGGGCTACGGAGTCGGCGCTGCGCTCAATAGGAAAGAAGGTTTGGAATATTCCAGGTCATAAATTGCCCTTTTAAATGCATAAAGATAATTACTAAACAATATATTAATAATCTTGTTAAATAATACACTTGTACTTGTCCACAGGATTATAATTTAACTTCAATACACCCGACCGGTTTCGCTTATAAGCATTATCTAGGGCTTTATAACATAAAAAAAACTTAAATACTATTTACACGTTTAATACGTGCGATAATTAATTTATAATCCTGTGGACAAGTACCTACCTACAAGTGTCTTATTTAACAAGATGTATAATAAGTTCCACCAAGTGCTGACAATCACAACCATCAACATATATTAATAATATTATTAAGACGTTCTAATGACCAAGAATTACTTTAATAGGTTCGAGCCGACGTTAGACTAAAATTTAAATCTTAACGTCGAATACATGATTCTCTGTATAGACTTTGAGTCTAAAAATACAATGCATAGAAGGGAATAACTAACTGCAGCGTCCCCTAATGGCCAAAAACGATAAAATCATTCTTGAAATTGTTTAAACCATTTGCAAAAAAACAGATTAGAATTGTTTCAACCGTTCTAGAGATAGCGCCGAGCAGAATTTACATGCATATTAACAAACAATAAACTTCTAACCATCTGATTATCTATTAGGCAATGTAGGTAACTGCCTCCGGGCCTAGCTTTGCCTATGGGCCCTGTGGTCCGTGAGAAAAATTAGTCAAAAAAAATTATTTTGATACTTACGTTTCACAAAGATTTAAGGTTTTTTTTTAAAGGACAATCTATTTTACAATTATTAACTTTCAATAGATCTTATTTCTCTAAAATAACACTAAATGACATTGAAAGACACAGACCATGTTAGAAGAGGGAAGAGGGGCTCCACGGGCCGCATTGCCTAGGGGTCTCTACATGACCTAATCTGGCCCTGCCTCTAACCCCAAGTGCCCCGTTCCATTGTGATTAGTAAATCATGTCCTTTCCTTTCGTCCCAAAAGAGCACGAATAACTTGCAATCAAAAACAAAAATATTTCAAAATATATGTGCCGTGGGCAGATTGTAGAATCGTATCGTAAAGTATCGATAATCTTTCACAAAAAGTCAAAAATAGGTGCGACGACGTGTTAGGTTTAGGTAGGTACCATGAAAATAAATTTGGGGAGCTGAGAGAAGTGGAGCAAATCGACTCCCTAGTTTTAACAGAAATATGCCTATTGCCTAGGCAGATCATGATATGCCCAATTACGATATCCCAACGACAGTTGCATTATGAATCACTCACTCCATTCAGTTTGTATGAAAGTGGCTTTATTTGTACAGATCCAGTCGTCATCGACTACAGACAGGATACAAACTTGCATACCTTCCGAGAAGGTTACTTCATCACTGGTGGTAAGTTCCCGCCTGCGGAATTTTTCCTATCCATAGAAAAACAAATTTTTCGTCGTTAGCCGAAAACACTAGCCGATCATAGAGCATAAATAGTAGGAAAACAGACTTGTAAATTAAGAAGAAAAACGTTTCTAAACATCTTTGTAAGTATGTTTTGAAAATTTAGCCCGTGACTTCCCAAGTGTTGCCTACACCTGAGTAGCTAGCACGAGTAGCTTGCGCTCTCACGCATACCACGTTTGTCAGTGTGCGAGAGAGCAAGAATGATGGAAAGACAATGTATCGACGACGGCGTGCCTGTGCTAGACCCTGGTCTGAAGAATATTTCAAAATGGATCCTACCTTTCAGAACCAGCATGGTACGAACAAGGAAAATTTGGTGTGCGGTTGAGTAACATATTGGAGGTGATGTCGAAGCCTAATGGATACCTCAGCTTCTTCGAAGCAACACTCCTGCCCTTCGAACCGAAACTAATTGATAAAAACATGCTTACAGAATATGAGGTAAGCACTCTTATGTAAAGCAAAACAGAGTACACTCATCAGGTAACCGCTGACTGCAGGGACAACGATAACAAATTTAAAAAAATACCTACCGATGGCTTTTTCTGGGTTCTGCCAAACAACGAAAATTCTTAAGTTTACCTACCTAGTCTCCATATGAGAAAAATTAAGTCCTGGCAAAAACCATTTATCTTCCATTAAAAATCCTGAAGTTTTCATCCCAAGCTCAGCCCAACTTTTTTTTTCCATTGCTTCTCGTATTGGATGTTCTTGTTTGCTATTCAAGCCCAGAAAGCTTGGAAACTCAGTAAAAAAAAAGAAACTGCTTAACCGTAACAACAGTCAGTCTACTGAAAAGTACAGATTGTTATTAACTTAAAATAAACGATCTGATTAATTTATCACCAACTTTATTTGCTCAGATTTGATTTGATATATAAGTGACTTTAATTTATTCAGCCAAATTCTTACTGAAGACTCGGACAGTGCTCAGTAACAAGGTTCGATGACACTTTTTGTGAAATTCGTAAAATATTCTATTCGTGGTCCTTACAAACGCAAGCCCAGCCCCGAGTCAATTACTATGAGACGTCAAGATCTTATTTTGCGAAATTAGCAAAAAGTGTCATCGATAATTTTGTTACTGATATGATCACTTACCAAGCCTTTTTAGTTTGCCTGCATAAATTAAAGTAACCTTCTATTAACTAATATTTAAGTGAAACTTGATTTTTTGCCACAGGAGCTAACAAATATTACTGAATTATTTGTGTTGACTAAACCTATACATATCGTCACGATATGAATCCCGGAGGGGAAGTCAGAGGTGTTCCTCTGACAATAGGTGAACATTGAAAATCAAATCACAGTCCAAACTCGGTACACCCGCGTTTCACCGACGATTATTACGTCCCACGCTTTTTAGGACAAGCAGGTTTCATCACTATGTTTTCCTTCACCTTTCAACGAGTGGTAAGTATTAGGTAAGAACACAAAACAACGCATATAAAATTCCGAAAAACTCATTAATGCGTGCCCGACCGAGGATCAAACCTGGGTCTCAAGATTGAGAGGCCAGAGCCTGAGCTACCGCCGCTTTTTATTTGCATTCAATTAACTTTAAAAAAAGATTTTATTATTATATGCAATCTAAAAAACCTGGCATTATCTGGCCGAAATCCTGACAGGTGCCTAAAATCCTAGCACAAAACAAATCCTAACGTCGGGTAACCCTATCCCTATCAGGTATATAAAGAATTCTTGAAAAATACAATTGTTATAAAATTTTTCCTAACAGATCACCTGGCTCAACAACTACAACAACAGGATACGTCTCACAGTGGGTCCCGAGCTGAAGAGTCAAGGTCTAATGGACGTGTACTACTGGATGATGAACAAGACTGTTCACGTCGAGTCACCAGCTAAAGCTAAGAAGAACATGCCCGGTTCTGCCAACAGTCATTCCGCTATCGCATTTGTTTTGTTTGTGGCTGTTGGCATCGCGTTGGTTTAAACCACGGAGTAGCAAAGATGGAGAAACAGTACGCAATTTTTTTGGCAATATTTTGGTTAGTTTGAATTAGTGTTCTGATTGGCGATGCCTAACGATGGCGCTGAGGACAATTCCATGTTTCATGAAGGACCAAGCATCGCAAGTCCTGTTGTCAGACGTGTGCCAAAATTCGGCGAGTAATTTTACGGTACCTAAAGTTTATGCTCGCTTTCCATGTGGCGTCTCCCCATGTCCCAAGTTAACTTTCGATCCATTAGCATTACAAACGCCCCTACTACTGCACGACTGGGCAGAGGGCTAGAAAATAACTTTAGAAAACAGGCTTCGCTCTGCTGCCGCTATGACAGGCTCAGATGGCGCTACCGACACTAGTGTATCGATCTGAAGCTATTATCGGTCCGCAATCAGAACGTAGTACTAAGTACGAACATGCTATTGACTCGAAATCGCCTTAATAAACAGAAATTTTGCTATTATTTCATAGCAATAAGAGTTATCATTTAGAATTTATCGAGTTGATCTGTACTTGCTATGCAGGAATGGAGCGTACCTTTGACGTCATCCTTACGCAAGTATACCTGACTGTCAAACAAACCCCGATAATTTTAGAGGTTATTAAGAAACCTTAGTAGAACACATTTTAAATGTAAAAACAATTAAAATTATAAGTCAAAATATTATTAAAGAAATGTTACTCGGAAATAAAATTTGTGGTTACCCTAGCCATTCCCATACGGGAAAAGTTCAAAATAGTCCAAAATAGTGGGATCAATAATAAAAATATCTTCGTGCGATCTTTTATCTTATCTCTTCGGGTGACCATGATTTCTTTGGATTTTACGAAAATCTTTGAAGGGCTCCAACTTTAAAAAATAATTATGAGTATGATTTTGAACGGTTTTAATAAAAAACAAAACTACAAAATACTAAATTGTAGGGGTTATAAGTCATCCTGTATAATATAAAATGAGATTGTACATGTACAAAAAACGGAAAGACTATTTCAGTATGTATTGCGACTTCAATATTGTACCGCAATTACTCGTACGTATCTACTTAATATTACAATGTGTTTTCACAATACCTATTCAGTAAAATGAAATTACTTAATAATTAAATTTGTCAAATAAAATTGTTTTTTTAATATATATACTAGGTGAAATTAAATCAACCGACCAAATTCATACTGGAGACTCGGTTAGTCATCAGCAACAAGGTTTAAAGACCATCCAGATGAAATTCGAAAAAAAAAATTTTTGTCCAGTAGTGCCTGCACTAGGATTTGTATTTAAACTAGTCCAACCAGTAAGGGAGCAAAAATATTTATTTTTCGAAATTGGCCAAAAGGATGACTGAACCTAGTTCTTGATCACTAACCGAGTCTCCAGTATGAATTTGGTCGGTTGATTTAATTTCACCTTATATATAGGATAGTTTAAACTAGGCAAATAGTTCAGAAATATAAGCGATCATTTAATTTTCTGGACAAGCTTATTTATTATACATATTATTTAGAAATAGGTCATTAGAACTTTACTTGATGGGTATTTATGCACGTAGGTAATTAATATGTATTTGTAATTTCAAAGCAACATATTTCCCTATAAATCATATAATCTCAATAAGTACTAGTATGCTAATACCTAGGTGGTAGAGAGCTGATGCCGGGCTCGACTGTGGAGGTACCACCATCTTACTCGCAAATTCTCCCGAAGTTATTCGGGGGAGAGTAAGAGAACAGCTCTCAGGCAAAACCAGGCGGCCCACCATTGCCTGGGACTGATGGCGGTTTATCCATCCCCTATATAAAACAGACTGGTGACGGGCAGCGGCGTCACTGGTGCAAGGGTTTCGGCACCGCGCTCAACAACCCGCCTGCCCAGCGTGTGTGAGTATGGGCATTTCTTCCAGGAGGATCGCCAAGAGTAGCGAAATCCTGGAAAGGCCTATGTCCAGCAGTGGATGAAACAGGCTGATGATGGATGGATGCTAATGGTACTTTCCATTCCTTTTCTGATTGTGGCCAGATAATATCTCAGGACACTAAAATTTATGATTATTGTCGTTAATATTTCTTAGTTAGTGGTTAAACCATTATAAATTTGTTTTAATGATATAAGCTTGGTTTATCATTTATCAATCACCCAATAAATTTTCATGCTGTCTATCCTTTCAATACTTCGTACAAAATAAGTTATATGTTTAATATTCTTCTCTGAGAAGCCTGCTTAGTTTTAAAATTATGGGATTTTAAGAAATTTGATAACTTACCTAAGTAGGGAAATATAAAAAAATAATTAGAATTAAATTAATATCTAAGTGTTATACTAACTGCTTTAGAGAGCTTAACAAACATAATAAATTATGCTGCTTGAATCAATATAAATATTTAGTACCTATTATATTCCAACTACAAATTCACGTAAATATACTACCTACCTACTTGTTCGTATATCATAGTTATAGACTCTATGTAAGTTGATTAATGGTGCCTTTTATTCACACTTGGCTTCATCGCACATTTGGTATATTATTTATATTAGTTTGTTTGTACAATAAGTTTAAATATTAAGAAATAAGAATAATTTTATGAATGAGAATGAAGTAACAATTCATATCAAGCACCGAGTGCCTTATTACCGTAGTGTGTATAAAATGTTAGAATGTATTAAATAATTAAAATTGAATTAAATGACTTCATTTTGCGCATGATATAGATCATCTTGTAAATAAATTATTTATAAACATACATTTTTATTTTTACTTATTTTTGCTTAGACATTTTTTAAATAAATGTATTATTTTAGCCTAAGAATAACGCTAAGTAGCTAATATTACATATAACTTTATTGTCCATAAAAAATATCTAAATAAAACCAGGATGGGTTCAGTGAAATGTTTTATTATTTACATTTGGTCCGCATATTGCAGCATCACACACACATACGAGTAACTCTTAGAGCTAACAGACGCCTTTCATTCCAAAGTACGCACACTGATCTGTGATTCTGATTATTAGTTTAATTTATTTTTAATAAAATGTAATAATTTCATGTTAGATGGTGAAAATTGTTAACAAAATTGCAGGAAAATTTGTAAAGCAGTATAAGTTTAATTTATTGTTATCCATTTGTTTTAATTACATTATCGATTTTACTGCTTAATCAATACATCAACTGCAATGAGTAAATGCAATATTTGGGAAAATTATTTTATGCCTTTCAGACTATTTATTTTTCATTTTTTTATGTCAAAAACGTTTTGCCCTCGCAAACCAGTGTGCTTTAAGAGAGTACTAAAGTTAACAATATATTTAATTTATGTATAAATATAAACACATTTTAAATATTTTTTTTATAATGACAACTCAGAATGCTGCTATACTTCTTGATAGGTAACAAAATAAAAGTTTATAATAATTTTATTTTTAATAATACTTTAAGTATATTTAGGAGTGTATAATTAACTCATACATGCCGCAATTGCAAGGTTAATAAACATTGACATTGGTATTTTTTGTTATAAAATTTATAATAATAAATAATGAACTTTTTACTTATACCCATGTCAGGGATTAAACAGTAGGCTAAGAGCCTCATACTATCAGACTTCAGTCTTCAAACTACACTTCTATATCACACGGTTAATTATAAATCACAATTACATTGCACAACAAACGCATATCATTGCATAGTAAAATAGCGATACACATTATGTAAGACACTTCTAATAACCGATGCGTTCATGTGAAAACGTCTTAACTTGTAAACTTCCAAATTAATAAATATCCTATATATTATGTGTGCTACATGGTATTAGCAATGGCCGCTATTTTATATCTACTTTTTTTACAAGTTCACGATCTTATCTTGACATCAATGAAATATTACTGCATCCACACTGCATCTTACTGCATATTTTTACTTGTTCTTAAGAATTTTGACTTGTTTTTTACAATTATTATTTTAGTGGACACGTAAAATATTGATGCAAGATTGCGAGGGAGAATTACTGCTGGCGACATAAAAGGCACGGTAAATGTTTTTCCTTGATATTTCAAATACATAAACGTAAATAGTAAAATGCTCTCACAAGACGGCATCGATTTATACCTCTAGTAGCAAAAGCGTGTCGTAAAGTGCGCCCTACATAAGACGAAGTTCCGTCGTGTTGGTTTATTTATTGGTATATAAACGTGGAACGTAAATACCGCAGTAAATGTGGAGTAATGTGTGTAAATCTCTCTTCATTGTGTATGTTTAGATTGTCCTACTTATCACGTCGAACTCACTTGTTGTGACCAGGGGCAGAAATGCATCATATTTGGTGCGAAGTAACGCAAGTTTCACTTCAAAAGCTCCACTTTTTATTTCAAACACTGCGACAATACCTAGACATAAAACACATAGCCACTAAAACGTGTAAAGTCAATCCAAGCTCTCCCGTGTTAGTCAATCAAATCATAATGGTTTACGGAGCAGTCACATGTTAAATAGAAATAGAAGAATAGACAGAACCTAACTTACAAAATATTTTCTTATTTTAGCCGCTATAAAGAATAAATTTAATAACTGTTTGCTTTGTAGAAGATATTCTGTGAAGGTAAGCTCTGATATAATAATTATAAATGTCAAATGAGGCAGACATACTTTGATATAAAATGCAGGGTATATTCATCTTCTTAGATCTACCATTTCCACCGGCGCTTTCTCGTCTAGCCGAATGTGTGTCACGTCCTGAAAATGAATAAACTATATTTCTACGCGCCAATACAATAAGGCAAGTTAATTAACAATTTCGTTTCTATACCGCAATGATATAATTTTTCTAAATATAAGCATGTATTATACCGGGTGTAAAAGCAAAGGCAAGAATCCTTTAAGGGTGTTTTAGTATAATCTCTAAATAAAGTACCAATACCTCATAATAAGACGATTTTCTTTACTCAAAATACACTAATCGCGTGGACACCTTCATGGTCGCAGGAAACTCGGATGAGGGGTGCGGGTTGCGGGGTGCAATTAAGTGTGCGGAGAGGCCGGTGAGCTGCGTATCCATAGCTTAGAAAAATGATGGAATTTTTGGTGAAAATTCAAGGTATATATTTTTTTCTCGTAATGACATCAGTATCGTGTATACTTTCATACCCTAAAGGGATTCTTGACTTTGCATTTACACTCTGTATAGATCAAATAACGTACTCAGTTGGGACTGATCGATGATAATCTATTATAAAAAAATAAGCTATATCTAGTTTAAATAATTCGATAAAAAAGTAAATCAATTTCAAGTTTTTTTTTTACAAATAAAAGCAACCATTTCGAGGTGTATCATTCTTTACCTGCGTACAAATTATTTTCGCAAATTAGAGAAACTACAATGAGAGCTAACGAAAATAATAATTTTGTGTTTAACTTACATGAAACAAGGGCGGCTCGTTGGGATGCGGATGGAAGCCGGTCTGTCGACAGCTGGCGATGTACTGCATGCCGTAGCTCGGTGTCAGAGCAAAGTAGCCCGTCCTGACATAGTCATTAAATACTTATTTAGTTTTACAACAGGCTACTTATAGAGCTATATCCATTATGAGGTAATGTTTTGTTGCAGACGAGAATCTCTCAAATATAAAAAAGCCACAGCAGTCAAATCTGAGCCTAGGTTTCTCAAAACTGCCCAAGTTTACGAAATTAACGTAGTTTAAGTAAAAACGCACGTTTTGTGGCGATAAAGAGTAGTATTCTTTAATACTAGGTTAAATTAAATCAACCGACCAAATCCATACTGGAGACTCGGTTAGTCATCAGGAACAAGGTTTAATGATCATCCAGGTGAAATTCGAAAAAAAATTTTTTTGCCCCGTTGTGCCCGTACTCTAGTCCAACCAGAAAGGGAGCAAAAAAAATATTTTTCGAAATTGGCTAAATGGATTACTGAACCTAGTCCTTGATCACTAACCAAGTCTCCAGTATGAATTTGGTCGGTTGATTTAATTTCACCTAAATACCAACAGAAATAAATGCAAACCTGGTGTTTTTCATGTTTTATGGATTGTGATAATCCTATTCTATAAATGTATCAGTATTTTATTAATTAACAAGTTGAAAACATGTTGAAAATTAAAACTTTTTTTTACATAGTTGTATCTTTTAAGCCAGCACTATGGTGGTACCGTTGGGTCCAACACGATAAATCCGTACCCCCAGGGGTATGGGCCAGTAGAGTAGTACCGTAGGTCCGACACGAATTCATCTAACTAAACAAAAAGTTTCTTTACAATTTTCTCCGATAGAAAACAAATTTCAAGTCTTACTCGTTATATTTGGGCGCACAAACGATGGCGATGGCTTCGGGCATCATCAGCTGATAGGAGCATTGCGTGTGAAGGTCCACCGATGACAGGAATGCCGTCTGTGTTGGATGAGTCTGTGAAACACATACCTGGGTAAATAGTAGCGCAGTGCGGGAGGGTTACAATTTGGGAGAATGTCAAGATAATAAATAACAATATTGGCCTGCAAGGCACGTATCTAGAGTCAGTCTAGTATCCAGACACAAAATATTAGATTGACGCACCGTGCGACAAGGCTCCCTTGGCGCGTGGATGACATTGAGTGCGGTTATGAGTCCAGAATAAACTGCAATTTTCTACAATAAACACGCACAAACGTCAAAAATCGTTGGGAAAAATGGGCTGCTGTCAAACGTGTTGTGCGGCTAACTTCAGGCCACAACGAACGACCATGCTAAGTTCTATGGGGGTCGGTTGAATGTGTTTATTTTCGTGACCGACATTACAACGATAGCTGAAGGTGATTATTCTGTTGGAAGTCATAACCGCACCCACTGACAGGGTAAGTTGCTGTCAAACGAGGCTTACGTTTTTTTGGAATAGCCGTGTTATTTTTTATTTTTTCCAATAGTCTTGTTTTACTGTAAAGCCTGACCAGTAGAATAAAAAAACCTGCTCCATTTGTTTTTATGATTGCAACACTCATATTCACACACACAAACAAAAAACACTAGACTTTGACATACAAAAAACAACACCACACTCTGACAGCAATTGACATAATGACATTTAAAGTTAGTGTTGCCAGTAGAAGAAATTAGTTCTATTAGTTTTCCGCAACATGGCAAGATTTTTTATTTTCCTGGTTAGGCTTTATAAGACAATAAACTCAGCTGCGGTTGACAGTTCGCCACAAACTGTAAACTTCTCTATACCTAAAGAGTATGCTCACATGTATCCAGCCGAGGGTGATGAGGTTGTGTTGGTCCTGGAAGTGGAATATCTCCTCCTCGTTGTTGGTGCTGCAGGAGTCCGGTGTGCCCGACTGCTTGGGCACTATCACGTGCGAGATCTTCAGTTGGTCCCGTTCCTGGAAGTAATGCAATTTTTAATTTTATTACTTTGACTTCAGGGTAATTCCACAGAAGATATCCCGTTACATTTTTTCAATGTATGTAATAACAGAATATAATAATTATTCAACAATTTAAGAACGTGGTATTTAAATCATATTTTTTAAGTTACCAAGGCACACTAAAATAGGTACCGAATTATCAATACTTTGTCCTATTGTTAAGTTTCACCGCTAATTAGCAGTGCACAACGAAACGCATAAACAACAACATATTTTATGTTAATAGCAACTTTACCGCCCACACAAAAAGGCTCAAATTTGAACGGCAACGCATCCCAGATAGTACTTTTTGAAATTAAAAGCGGTAGCAAGGTTCAGGTGTGGTACAGGTTGAACGATTTAAGATTTTTACATAATTTTTATTATTAAGAAAAACAGCATTCAAGTTTAAAAAAGTTCATTTGTCTCTTTGAAACTTCAATTTAACACACATTTGTTGTTTATTAAATAACCATGTTTACTTATACTTATATAATTAAAACAAAAATCAGTAAGTACCTACAAATACAAAAAAAAAACATTGTATGGTTGCAATCTACGGTAATTATTGAAGTTACATTAAAATTACATACATTACATTTCTGTACCTCTTATTCCCGCTAAATCAAAATCCATAAACACAGCCGGGGTCGTTATCGAGTAAATATAAGCAATCAAAATCCAATAAACGTAGGCCAGGGTCAAATTTATGAAATACCCAGAATAAAACACAGAGAAGTATACAATGTCAAAACTAGGTAGCGACTGAGGCCTGTAGTGCCTGCGTACCATAGACATCTTATAATATTATTCTATAGATCAGTGCTGCGTACTCTATCTAATATTAAGATCCGAAAGCCATTACTTAATCACACTGTAACTGACACACAGAATGGCTGCGGCTTCCAATTTCAAAAATGGAATGGCATGGATTCTGGAATGCGTTGCCGTTAAAATTCAAGCGTTTTTGTTTAAGTGTAAAGTTGTTATTGACATATATTTTGTTGTTTATGCATTTCGTTATGCACTCCTAATTAGCGGTCGAACTTAACAAACAATAGATAACAATGTCATTCATTGGAAGATAAGCTCTTAAGCCGATTCCGACATTTAAAAAAAATCCTACTATAAAGGTGCGACAAAAGTGGACAGTTTTCGTGGAATAACCCTTCAGCAAGATTCTACGAAAAGTAACATCTTGGCGTCGGATAAATTATCGAGATGAAAAGTTATTATTAATTCCTAAAGGTCTTTTCTGCGTGAAAACCAAAGTGTCCAAAAGCTCCCAGACGAAGTCTTTATATTAGGTGACTTTCGTTTATGCAGCCAAATTCATAATGGAGGTTTGGTAAATGATGATCGATAATACTTGTTGCTGATTTCGCAAAATAAAATCTTGGCGTCCCATAGTAATTGACTCGGGGCTGGGCTTGCGTTTGTAAGGAACAGGAAAATAATAATTAACGAACTTCACAAAAAGGGTTATCAAACCTTGTTACTGAGCACTTACTGAGTCTTCTGTAAGAATTTGGCTGCATAAATTAAAGTCACCTTTTATGCAGTTGAAAATCTGTGAATCGGTATCAATAATAGAACATAAAACCGGTGATTATAATCACCTTATATGCACCTAGTCCTGCCATAAGTTCTGTCCCTGTTTTTATGGATAATTCTAAAGTTCCAATAAAACCCTAGAAGGCAAATCTATATCCACAGGAACGAGTAGGTTTCAAACTACAATAAACAAGTGATTGTAATATAATATTATAAAAATATGTATTTTTAACGAGCCTCCAAGTAGCATCTATATTTTAAAAACACGGTTTGATTTTGGGTCTACAAAATTCTATTGGGATGGGTGAAAAGGTTGAATTTTTACGCCAATGATAGGATAGAAAATGACAATATTGTTTATTATAAGCTATAAATCCTCAAAATAATTAGTAAAATCGCTAGGCAAAATTATTTTTTTCTTAGACATCCAATTGACGTGATTTGTTCATAACGGTGGTGCTGTAAAATGGCTCCCAAAATATTTCAAACTCCTTTGTTTTTCAATGTTTATTGACTTATCTCCAAGAGAAAATAGTCAGCTTTAAACCTTACCACAAATCCTAATTGTAAGGGCTATGATTGAAAAAGTTATGAGGTGAAAATCTCAAATTGTGTCGCGTGTTTAAAGATGCCTGCTTCGGACGCTTCAATTATAGTTTTTTTTTAATGGTCACTGCTTTGGGCAGCTATAGTGTTTGATTAGCTACCCAACAAATTCCATTGATTAATTTACTAGATTCAGTCTGGGATGAAGAATATCCAACTTAATGAGAGGGACAGAACTTTAGGCAGGACTAGGTATAATAGCAAGTTACCAATATCCCCGCCAGTATGCCGCAGGTCTCGACGTTGAGCGCGGTGTTGTTAGCGGCGAGACGCAGGAACCGCGCGAGCAGCGCCGACGGGACGACCACCGTGCGCAGGCGTCCCGCTGACAGTATGTCATTGTATCCGCTTTCACTGTTACAACGAACGATCACACTTAGGGAGCATTTCAAAACGTGCGATCATAGTGCAAAATTTCACTCTTTTATTAGAAAGAGACAGATCTATATAAGAGAAAGGGAAAGAAAAATCTGGTTTCACCAATCAGGTGGCCCAGTGTGATTTTCGCATTACCCCAAAGCGTTTCAAAACACTTCCGTGCAACTGTCAGGTAACAGTTCGTTTACCCTCGGTTTAACTCGGGTCAATTTTTGAACGCTCTAGAGTGAAATCGCATCAATCCTAGTGATTTTTGCTCGTTTCTAATCGGAACCTTAATCTATTCATTCGTATTTTGACCCGACCCCCAATATATATAGGTTACACAATTTGAGTCACAGCTTTTGTCTGTGCATAAAAATTAATAGTATAGTCCAGTGGTTTCCAAACTTAACTTGAATCGGGACTCACTTAACACAAAAGGTGAGATTCAGGACCCGCTAATAGACATATCCCCGATTACACACTTGAGAATTTCAAGTATAGAAGTGCTTGACTTTAATATGCAGCGCTGTGATGTGAAGATTGTGCTTGTTTTCTATTTCTATCATTCATATTCTTTGGGAAATGCTGGTGGTAAATTAATTAACAGAAATCGCGTAGAATTTAAAGTTACAGTACGATCGCAAATGCTAATCTAATGGTTACCAACAAAATAAAACTATTATTAATTAAATAAGGTCAGCCGGGGCTATTCCAACTGAGAGGCTATTCCAACTAATTGCAATAACTCCCATTATACCACTAATACATAGTAGTGTCATCTATGACCAGATAGAAAATCATTTTTTTTGTAGAATAGACAGTAGATGGCATTATTTACTCGTCAACTGGTTGACTGACGCAGCCATTTTTGTAACCGCCATTTTTCCGACAGTTGTTTGAGAAACAGTTCCTCGCATTTTCGTCAATTAAAGTGTAATAAAGTATTATTTTAACGTGATTGTTAAGTTTAGTAAAGATATTATAAACGGTAGGTTATTTTCTATTTATTTTGATTTACATTAAGCTGCGTTTTATGCCGTTACCGAGTTAGTTTTAATAACCCCACGAAGTTGTCGTCGAGGGGTTATTCCGACTAATTTATAGTTGTAATATCCCCGCTAGATTTTGTATGAAGTTGAAAAACGTTAGTGATGTCCAGTACGTCGATATTTTTTTCATTGTAATTTTTTTTTATGACGGAAATGTAAAACGTATTACGGCATATGAAAAAAAACCATAGATCGAAAGGCCGAAAAACTATACCCTGGAAAATTTATTTTAATTCTAAAACTATCCTTAGTTAAATGTTCCAGGATATAATTTTTCGGCAGGAGCGTATGACTTTTAACCTAACCTCATAAAATAAGATATACCTTCGTATTATATTACGTACCTTCCAAAACCAGAAATTAATTTGAATAAAATAAAAATATAATTGACTACTATAACACCTTATACAAATAACTAATGTAAATTATATTATTATTAAATATACATTATTTATAATTTAACAACAGATAATAAACTAAAAATACAAAAAGAAAAAGAAGAACCTATGCTATAAAAATAAAACTCGAACTATAAAAAAGTCCACCCCTCATCGTAGCCGTTGATTTGATTTGATTTGATTGAGCCTCAGAAATAAAATAGAAATAAAACAGAATGAATATACCTATATTTTTTGCAACATTTCTGTTAGATAATACTAAATTGAAATAAAACTACACCATATTTTATCTGAAATTTCATACGCGAAACATGTCTTTTAACCAAACATTTTATGAGTAGTTACCTATTATAAAAATTAAAATAAAAAAGGTAAATTCATGTTTTTTTTGTTGTTAATATCGATTATATGAATGTATACGTGTCCCAACACTTCTATCTATGAGGAGTAGTTGGAAATAGTCGGAATTACCCCACAAAAATTGTTAAACTAAATTCAAAGCAAAATGAATCATCTTACGGAACAACAAAGCTCAAATTTACATAAAAGACGAGGCAATCTTGTCTGGCTTTTATTTTGAGACTCATATTCAACAGTAAACGAATAAATATTGCCGATAGTTGACTTTACCCCATGTCGCGGCTAATCCAACTATTTCAATTTTGGTACAGAAATTGTGGTGCTGTCTTTTATTAAATGGGTATTCATTACTTAAGATACGTCAAAAATAATCGCAAATAATGATTTTGTCATTCGAATTCATAAAGTTTGCCATGTCGCAATTACAGACAAGAGTGCTGATGTTTAAACTTTTTGTTTGTCTTTTTTTAGTCGGAATAGCCCCGACTGACCTTACTTCTTTTTTTTCCGTTTTGCAAACTTGCAATCGGTCCTAGGACCATAAGCAAGCAGTTTATTTGAGAGAAATTAATGGCTTGTTAGGCATGCCCTTCCAGTGTCGGGTTGCCTTCATGAATCATATTATTATAAACTAGCTTTTGCCCGCGGCTCCGCCCGCATCGAAGAGATTTTCTTGAAAATAAGGAAAACGAAAGAATATGATTTTTTGAACGACTATATGAATCGGCCACCATAAAATAATAATATATAATAATCAAAGCGCTAATAAATACCAATCAAACAAACCCAAACTCGAAGGGTCTGCTGTTGTCCGTTGAGGAGATCCCGTACCCATCTTCCAGTCCCATCAGCAGACCCTGGACACCATGTCTTACCAATGTACTAATAAAGACCAATCAAATATGCTCAAACTCGAAGGGTCTGCTGTTGTCCGTTGAGGAGATCCCGTACCCATCTTCCAGTCCCATCATCAGACCCTGGACACCATGTCTTACCAATGTACTAATAAAGACCAATCAAATATGCTCAAACTCGAAGGGTCTGCTGTTGTCCGTTGAGGAGATCCCGTACCCATCTTCCAGTCCCATCAGCAGACCCTGGACACCACGTCTTACCAATGTACTAATAAAGACCAATCAAATATGCTCAAACTCGAAGGGTCTGCTGTTGTCCGTTGAGGAGATCCCGTACCCATCTTCCAGTCCCATCATCAGACCCTGGACACCATGTTTTACCAAATTACTAATAAAGACCAATCAAATAAGCCCCAACTCGAAGGGTCTGCTGTTGTCCGTTGAGGATCCCGTACCCATCTTCCAGTCCCATCATCAGACCCTGGTCACCATGTTTTACCAAAGTGCTAATAAGGACCAATCAAATAAGCCCAAACTCGAAGGGTCTGCTGTTGTCCGTTGAGGAGATCCCGTACCCATCTTCCAGTCCCATCATCAGACCCTGGTCACCATGTTTTACCAAAGTGCTTTGGTTTGCACTTTTTCAAGCTTAATGTTAGCAAGAGGTGTGTCAGGATCGTTGTAGATGGAAATCTTTAGTCAGATTAAGCTGATACAGTTTCCTCGTATGGAAAAACAACCGGTTTTATCACGTATAACTAACCATTTGGTCAAGGCACGCCGATAAAGCAGCTAAGCAGCGTTTTTTCTCCCGACATGGTTCACAAATATTGAATTTTCAAACTGAAAACTTACTTTTATTAAAATAAAATATAGCCTATGTTACTCAGCAATTGTGTAGGTTTTTACAAAAGAAAGAATTTTTAGAATCGGTTCAGTAGTTCCAAAGTTTACCTCAAACATACAAACAAACAAACAAATCTTTTCTCTTTATACAATAGTGTAGCAATGTCCCATGTATGTTGCCTTTTTAGGCGTCTGGTTTGGGGTGGTTTACTTAGATACTATACTTTCTGTATCGAAAAGAAAAGGACAGGACGTTAAAATAAGTTTAGTCCTGTCAAATAAGTTAAGTCGTGTTACACCGAATCGACACCAATGAGCAAGTCTGTTTTCATGGCAATACTTAACTTATCATTATCACTTTCACAGCATATTAAACCATCTAAATTTCACAAAGCGCAATCGTGCCCAGTCAGGACTTTCAGACATATGGGCTTATAGAAAACTAGGTACGCATAAAATAACGTAAATCGTACATCCTCGTGCATAAAAAATGGGTTCCATATTGCAGAGTGATCCACTAGAAAATGTGCTTTGACATCGCGTAAGTTCTAACACCGCGTATCTCAGTTTTGACCATTCTCTACCCCGTAATTTCAAAATGCTGATTATAAAAATCACTTAATATTTTGACTTTGGCGATGTAGATCGTCGGTTCATTGATTGCTCGCATTAGACAATATAATTATATTTTATTCGGATTTATTAAATAGATAGAAATTAATTTGAAAAAGGAATACTTCGGTGGAAAGTAAAGCTTGACCCGCCCTAGAAGGATGTATGCGAACCAAATAAGCTACATACCGAAGAAGGGCAAAGTCAAAAGTACCCAGAATAGAAGACTTGGTATCACTAGATTGATGAATGTAGAAGCAAAAGAGGTGTGTCAGGATCGTAGCAGATGGAAATGTGTAGTCTCTGCCTACCAGTGGCGAAGGGTGAACATTTTAAAAAGCGGACAAAATAATCGCCTTACTCAGAAAAGCAACCAAGGAAAACAATTTTCTTTTGTACTTTGCAACGGCCAAGTGTATTTGTGGAAATGTTTGACAAAGCGAAGATCACGGAATAAAGAAATGTAGTATGGATGCCATTTCCTAAACAAACCGATGGGAATCGTGTTATATGGACCCTTTGCCACTGCTGCCTACCTCTCTGGGAGACAGGCGTGAGTATAAGAGTATATGTATGTTAAGGGTGTAGAGAATAATCGAAACTGAGATACACGGTGATAGAACTTAAGCGACACGTTAATAATTTTAAAATTATTGCCGTATTTTTACCTACAGACAGCGCGCGAGTTCATGTCCATCGGGGCCAGAGGCGACGCGCGGGGGCAGCTCGCCCCGCCTTCACCCACCTCGCCGCATTATAGCCTGCAGTCGATTGTTGTCCTTGACGGTTGTGACGCGCGCTTATCGATACCGAAAATTAGTCGCCATTGATGTCTATTCGGTGTAACACGACTTAACTTATTTGACAGGAAAAATAAGTTAAGTCGTGTTACACCGAATCGACACCATTGTGTTATTTTATCGTGAATAAAAATTCGTAATTGAAGTCAGCGACGGCGAAGGACTCTGCTCTGTCGGTTGTCTTTCCATCTGATAGTAACTAAATTGCATTTAAAAAAATATTTTTCTCTATTAGCAATAAACAAGTAAATACATATCACATTTACTTTATTGCATAATTTGCAAAATTACCTTCATCTAAAATAAACCAAATTGACTTCTGTTGTTGACAAAATCGGTAGTAATTATCGACATTACCATAATTGATTAGGTCACAGCACTACCGCATTCCTCAGAATGGAGATGAACTCGCGCGCTATTTGTACATACACGTCGAATTTTAGATTATCTCACTTATGAACATTTTTAAACTTTAGGGATACTGTACACTACAACATAGATAAAATTAGGGAACTTACTGTGTGGGTCTAGAAGGAGGAATGAGAGGGGGCGCGGGCTGGTAGTGACCGGGGGGCGCGCGGGGTGGCTCGGCGGCGAAGTCATCCGGGTACAGAACTCCGTCCACAGCGGGCGCGGACGGAGACACGGGCCAGTGCTCCTGCAACGTGATTCAACGTTGAATGAGGCCGATGGATCTGCTTTGTGTGTTTTCTCTTCTGTATCGTAAAATCAGTTGCCAACTGAGTGCCTATCGTCGAAAACATACATATACTATCGAATTCCGCTTATTTAACGATACGTTCGCACTTGAAATAACACAATTCGTAAATAGTTCAATACCTATTAAAGGTTATTTTGGAAGTTAATTTGTTATCTAATTCTGGTGAATAGCAACCATAGTTGGCAACCGATTTAAAGATACGTAGTAGGCCCGCAGTCCTGGCCATCCTCACCTCGGCCACACCTCACTCATCCTCAGAGAGACAATGAGTAAGGAGGGTAGGTATGTGGAGAGAGTTCTGCACAAATTACTGCTAACTTATCCGTTTTTCAAGTTAAATTCTTTTAGTCTGTTTTAAAATATTTATAGATATTTTAATGATACCTACCATATACTACTCATGATACCATGCAAAAAGTTGTAGAACAAAACAAAACCTTGTGCACTATTAGAATATTTCGAACCAAATGACAAAGTGAAAGTAAAATACCAAGCTGCTTATAATATTTTAGCATCCAACTAAGTCTTGACTATGGATTTCCGCACTATTTTCAAGAAATTAATTAGAATTCCTAACAGTATGCCACCATTCTTTTGGAAAACACAGAAAATTTATTATTGACATCCTAATTCCTGGTAAAGTTTTTTGATGTTTCTTATAAACTTTTATTTAAGCCAAAATTTTATGAACCACAAAAGCTACAAAAATTAAATTACAAGCAATAGAGGCCATTTTGGTAGAACCATGCCTTAAATGTTGTGGTAAAATAAAACTTACCATTAGGGAAAAATCTGCAAACCAACTTTTCATCCAGTGACAGTGAGCATAAATTTAATAATACATATAATTTAGTTGTTTCAGATTTAAAAGTACTAGAATTAATCTTACTGTATGTCTTAAATGAGGTGTGGTATCCTTGCGGTCCTCATCAGCTTGGAGTCGTTCAGCTAACTTTGCATCCTCATGCTCTTGTTGTCGTCGCTTTGCCTCTGCATCCCGCCTCTTTGCCTTTTAACAATGTTATTTTAATGTTAAATTCTCCTTTATTTTATTTAACAATTAAAATATAATCAAACTGACCTCTTGCTCTTGATAAGTTTTGTAATCTTTTGCATAATTCTCCAGGAGCTTTTGTTTCAGTTTCTCAGCTTTCGGCATAACTTCCTTCAACTGAGTCTGGTTCACTGCTTTCACTTGTGCTGGAACTGATGGATATTCTGGATGCTTCCGGATCTTCTCCAAAAATAAAGTCATAAACTTCATGTACAAGATGTAAGCATTCTCCAGACTTCCTTCCGCCAAATAAACATTGGCCATTCTCACCATTTCTAGTCCTGATCGGTAGTATCTGAAATAAGTTCCAATTTTAATATAAAATTTATGTTGGTGCTTTATTATCAATTAGGATCAGAAAAACAAAAGGGAGGAGGAAATAAAGTTTACTAGCAACCTAAAAACTCAATCAGCCTACCTCGCACCTATTTTCCCTTAGTGCATCTAGACTACAACATAACTCATTCATACTTACTTTATAAGCTCAGGAATAAAAGGTTATTTAATAGAGACATACACATTAACATGCGTAAAGCAAACACTATGCCAATATTTTATGCACTACAAATTCCTTATTACAAAGCATACCAACACATTTTCCATCCTTCACTCCCAATCCTCAAGAATATCGCATATTGACTTTTATAAAGTTGGCCACCTTAATCATGCACATAGTCGTAACTAGGTAGAGGCCGGCGGACACGGTCCCCCCCTCCCAGAAACACAGGTGCAATTGATGTAAAAAGATGGTTTATCCAATATAAGGCTTCGGTCCGGTATTGTGCCCCCTTATCGACACTCTGACCTGTTTTTTGGTTTTCATGTATGGAGAATATCTTTATTTATCTTCTTGACAACTTCATGAGTTGAAGCTAGGGCCACCCTCCCCCACCTACAAACCCTAGTAACGCCAAATGAGCATGCAATTGAAATAGATATTTGGAAGTAATACATACCTTCGCGGGGGCACATTATGGTCTACCTCGACCACGGCTCCATAGTTCGCCAGTTGCTTAACTCTTTGAGAAGGTTCAAGAGAAGCTAAATCAACTGGATGCCGAGTACGTTTATCGTCAGCTTGCATTCTGCCTTTGGTCTGTTTAGTTATGGGTTGAATGGCCCCTTATCATGAAATGAAATTTCCAGAGAGCGGAATTACAACGTCTGAAACAAAGAAAATACGAATATTAATTAAATAAACGAGGAACATTTGTAATTTTATAAAATAAAACAACTTACAATCAGTGTTACCAGTATGCACATTTGCTCATGCTCAGTGGTATGCACACCAAAGAGAATATATTAGACTAATGCACTTCGAATTTAGGACGACGCGACGTGACGGGCCATCTGAAAAGGGACGATTTTGGAAGCAAAGGGACGCTTTTTCAATGTTACATGAAATAAAAGTTAAAATTAAGGGATTACCTAATTTGATACCTTTAATCATTTCCTTTTTAATACTTCAGTATTGATTTGACGACTAAAATGCAATTTGTACACAACAAATCAACGACATTAGTTTGTTTTCATCACGTTTTCATGTTTAATACATAAAAATTCTGGCTTGTCCGAAAAGGGACGATGGGTGTTAAGGGACAAAAAAAGGACGAGACGGGTTGATTATGATACATTTTTTCTCGTGACATAATTCCTGCAGTCTTATATTTTTTATGCCTTTACTTGAGTACGTATCTATATGATTTTGTATCATATGTTTTTTTTTAAAGGAATATTTGCTAAGTTTCTTGCCCTTCTTCTTAGCAATACTAGTCGAATGGTGCGGATGGTTAGGCATTATTTTTATTTATGGTTTATTTAGTTCATTTTTCAACACATTGTTCATTGCATTAAGTATGTATATGTAATATTTTTATTCCTATATTTCTATGTTTTATGCAGGTGTATAACTTTATTACATTTTAGTAGCCCAACCTTCGTATTTTTTGTATGTATTTCTCGAATTTATTTATCAACTTATTTGTTCATTGCATTAATTATTTAAGTTGACTTTAATTTATGCAACCAAATTATTACTGAAGACTCGGTAAGTGCTCAGTAACAAGGTTCGATGACCCTTTTTGGGAAATTCGTAAATTATTCTTTTCGTATTTTTTACAAAAGCAAGCCCAGCCCCGAGCCAATTACCATGGGCCGTCAAGATTTTATTTTGCGAAATTAGCAAAAAGTGTTATCGATCGTAAAATAATAAAATATATAAATATGAATATGAATATGAATCGTGTTTCTGATAACTTTCCAAGCCTCCAGTATGATTTTGGCTGAATAAATAAAAGTCACCTTATACAATACCTATAATATTTTTATTCCTAGATTCCTCTATTTTATGCAGGTGTATATTTTATTTCCCGTATTATTATATATTTTTTACATTCTAAAGATAAATATTGTTAAAATTAACTTTGATTTGTAGAAAGTATACTTTATGTATCTATTTTGCAAAATTAATATTTCGATTTGATTTGATTGGAGGACAGTTCATCGCTAAAAAGGGACGAAAATCGATCCTTTTAGGACGATCTGGCAACACTGCTTACAAGGTTGTTTTTTTTTAATCTTTTTCCGGCCTGGATACTTGTCATTTCAGCCATTGCAAGGATGACCCCAGTGCTGCCAATGCCAACTAGGATTTTGAAAAGTAGGTATTTAAGGTTGCGTTCCAAATCACTTTTCAAGATTAAAATATTGCTCGCTGTCAGACAAAATTAGCTCGATGCTGGTTCCAAAACATCTACTTTTAGGTTTTGGAACCGGCATCGAGCTACTTTTCTCCGACAGCGAGCAATAATTTAATCTTGAAAAAGTGATTTGGAACGCTACCTAGCCTAGGTAGATTTAAACCTAAAAGTAGATGTTTTGGAACCAGCATCGAGCTACTTTTGTCTGACAGCGAGCAATATTTTAATCTTGAAAAGTGATTTGGAACGCAACCCTAAATGAGGCCCGTTTTGGCATCTGTCATCGCAACGTGTTTTGGGGTGTGAATCAAACAAATCGGTAACTAGAATAGTCGATTCACACAATAAATTGATTTAAAATTAAATCAGTTTGTGATCATTTGGAATATTTTTATGTTCATTGCTTATATTATAGGTTCTAGATAGAACTTAATATTCAATGAATCAAATATGTGGCCCATAGATAAATACCTTACAAACTAACATATATTACAGTGTATTTATGAAAACAAAATTGAGTTAGTTTATAAACTTTAGTATTGACTAACCTTATTTTTTCCACTGAATTGTAACTATCTCCCGCTAGTTCAGTAATTTAAAGTGCATTTTTTTTTGCATTATTGGTATAATTTATTATAATTATTATTCACAAAAATAAATATATTTTTGATGCACACGCACACTTCAGATGTTTTATATTAAAATTATTTGAAATGGATATTCTCATGTGCCAGTGATATTTTGTAATGTTGTTATTTTGTAATAGAGGTATTAGCTGTACTATACTTGAAAAAAGCGGTGATTGCTGTAAAATACTGGCCAGTAATAAAATATGCTTCATGATGAAACCATTTGCTTCTCTAAATCGCAATATAAAATTTTCTGTACCTACTTATTGATAGAATGTTTTATGATTTTACCTTTACCTGTGAATCGTTTCTTAAATTAAAAAAAACGGACAAATGCGAGTCAGACTCGCCCACCGACCGAGGATTCCGTTAAACACTATATTTTTGGGATTTAATTACAAATGTAGTTTTCAGATGTTTCCCTATACTTGTAGTATGAGACGGTATTACTTGCCAAATTTCATAGTTCTAGGTCAACGGAAAATACCTATAAATTTTGATTCACTTGAGAGTGTCGAAAAATACGTTTTTGCGGCATAAACGGCCGTATCTTTTTTACGTAAACTTAGAATTTTTATTATGTATTCCACAACTTTAAGGGACTATAGATCTGAGTGAATAATGGGTCGACTAGGTACAGTGAGCACTCTGATTGCTGTTCCGTAGCATAATGACAATTTTCAAGTTATATACTGCAGTGAGCACACTTACAAAAAGCGATTGCCGCCATTAAGAGTTGTGTGCTGTCATCCGTTAAGGAGTTCTATGGTGATGAGGCTGGGATCGAAGGTAGGTGGGCATATTGTCAATTTTCAAGTAATACCCTGGAATCAGCACACTCACATAAAGTGATTACCGAAATTTCGTGTTATGTGCTGTCATACACGGAGCATTTCTATGGTGATGAGGACAGGATCGAAGGTCAGGTAGCATAATGACAATTTTCAAGTAACATCCCGCAATAAACACACTGACACAAAGTGATTCCCGAAATATCCGATTATTTACTGTCATCCGTTTAAGAGTTCTATGGTTTCCTGATGAGGCCAGGCTCGAAGGTCAAATGGATATGTCAATTTTCAAAGAACACCTTGTTATCAGCATCCTGATACAAAGCGTTTGCCGCAATATCGAGTGATATGCTGTCATCCATTGAGGACATTTGACGAGTTCCACTGCCTATCTCTGAAGACTATAATCAGATCACAACCAAACTAAAATGGGATCTACCTGGAAGCAAACACTAACAAACTAAAACAATTTTTTCAATTCGTTTTAGATTTGACAGAATAAGGGAGTAACATACCAAAAAAAAAATGAAAAAGCTGCTCCGTAGCTAGACGTCTTAAATTCTTTGAACATAAGTACGAGTACGCTTGTTGGAATAACACGCCAGACACAATTTTAACCGAAATCGAATTAAATCAAATCTAGTGCAGATTGTACACAATGAAATGGTTCACTATTAATATTTTATCCCTAAAGAGCTGTTGAGTACTCTCCCATTACGCCAGTAGACAGTCATTAGAATAGCTAAGATCCATCGTAAAGCCAGCATAATGCTAGGGGCTGGTATATAGACTTACTAATCGCCACTGTACAGCAAGGAGCATTACAAGAGAATGATTCAAGATTAAGTGCTGGATAACCAATGGACGCCATTTATGAAAGGAGAAAAGATTTTTTATGAATAGAACAAAAGATTTCTTGTTGATTTTCATGACATTTAATGCCTTGTAATGTAATAATATATGTTCCACTTGTTTCATTTTAGACAACGATAACTTAAAATACAATAGATTGAGTCACAATCCTTGAAGTATTCTAACACCATATTTCGACTGTGGAATACGGCTTTGTATACAGAAATTTTCGCTCTATCAAACTGTATACTTAAAATTTTGATATCTCTTAAAATGAAGGAGTTACGAAGTCAAATATTTTGTAATAAGTGACGTACATAGTAAAAATTTGTGTCGCATAGGTCAATTTTAAGATTTTAACTTTCTTTCTAAGTCGCAAGTCTCTATAATTATTGGATTTGTGCGTTGTAACGCAGCTACGAAAAGAACAATACCCTTACAACATAAAATCTATATATTCTTTCAATTTTTAATAAGCTTTGGCGTAAGTAGCAACGAATAATTACATTAAGTCCGTAACGACATTTTGTCCGAAAATTAAATTTTAAAAGTTTTGACAAACATTGTCGTAAGTAACAACAAATAAAGACATTTTGTCAGTGACAACATTATGTTCACTAAAGTATTTCAAAATCTGATGTTGAAAGTTATGTGCAGACAAAACGATTCACAAATTACGTCAAAGTTCAAGGTAACTGAGATGTCAAAAATGATACTTACATCTGAAATAACATAGTTGAAAAAATATTCTACGGTGGAAATTTAATTTGTCGTAAGGGACAAACTCCTACTTTACAGAAGGACCGAAAAACGAAATTTTACCTTTAAAAACGTCATAACTTTTTCATTTTTTATCCTATTACGATGATTTTTTACAGATTATTTCAGAATTGCTTCGTCTATAGCAAACTTTTGATTAAATTTCGATAAACACAATAGTTTAGGAGATAAAGTCCCTTGCACATAGTAACTTTGGAAGAGATGTACGTTAAAAAAAATCGCGATGGTATTCTTATATCCTAAGCTTGGTGAAAATAATTTTGGCGTAACTTCCAAACCCATAGTAATCAGAATCGTTTCTAATGTCTAATCTTATATACTATTCAAATTTAATGGAAGTAAGTTACAATAAAAAACATTGGTTCCAATTAAATTATACTGAAAATTTTAGTCGTCTGGAAATAAAAAAACAATTATTGCTTAGTTTAGTTACAGTGGTTAAATAGATTCTATAACACCATGGCTTGGCAGCACTATGGAGTTAACCGACAATCACGTTAGTTAAGAAAGCTATAGTTAAAATAATTTTCTACCGACTTTGCATCTAATGAGACTTTAGGCTATAGATAATATCAGGTAGGTTCGTAATAAAACGTCTGATATCACTATTAAACAGTTTATTAAGACTCACGACACCTCGAAATTCACATGAAATTGTTAGACCTCTTTCTCGTCCCAAACAAAATCGCCATCTTGTCCCTCTCTTATTTTTTGTCTCTCTCTATGTGGCCTGCGAGCTTTTACGGAAACAGTCGGAAAGGCGCGCGAGTTTTGCACTGCAAATTTATAAGGCAAGCTTGTACGCCACAAGGCTATAGAAAAATACACAAAAAAAAAGTTTAGTTCAAAACTTTTTAATTGCTAATACAAAGGTGAACCACACAACATATTGTCAGGTAAGTTACACTTTGTACAGTTAAAGTATGATTTCAGGCAAAGCTGTACGCTGAAGGTAGCATCGACAGTGCAGTGATATTTCCGATTTCTATGTAGTTATATAAAAGAAACAACTTGCCAACTGTGAGTTGGAGTAACTGTGTTTCTTCATGACCACCCTTGTCATGACAAAGGTCAGCGCAAAATGGGTGCCAAGAATGCTCATGCTACCGCAAAAACGACGGTGCGTTGAATGTGCACGTGCTTTTTTGGACCTCTATAAGGATGACAAAGACGATGTGTTAAGCCAAATTGTTACCGGTCACGAAACTTGGGTTCACCATTATGAGCCTGAGTCCAAACAAGACTCTATGCAGTGGCATAAAAAAAGGTACACCACCGCCCAAGAAGTTTAAGGGGTCACAGCACAGTAGGCCGGAAAGCTCATGGCGACTGTTTTTTGGGATGTCGAAAGAATCCTGTCGATTGATTACAAGGGCAAAAAGGCGTCAACGTAACCGGAGCCTACTACGCTTCAGTCCTGAATCGTTTAAAGAAGCAATTAAAGAAAAAAAAGGGGAAAATTTACAAAAGGCGTCTTGCTCCTGCACGACAACGCGCCCTTCCACACGAGTCTTGCTAACTAAGCTTCGAGATTTTGGACCGCCCACCCTACAGTCCGGATTTGGCTCCAAGCGATTACTATCTCTTCCCAAATATGAAAAAAGCATTTCGTGAGATGAAATTTACTACAAATGAAAAAGTTAACTACGTAATTTCCGCCTATTTTGCCGACAAAGACCAAACATTTTTTTATGGCATACGCAAGATCTGAAAAATGTATAAGCGTTCAAGGTGAATATATTGAAAAAGAAAAATATTTCCGTATCTTCTCCTTACCCAACATTCCGCGAACATAAAAACACATTCATTTCATTCTTAATATTAATTTTGATAGTTCCTTCTAGTTATAATTTACAGAATCAAGGAAATGTGTAGTTTTATTTACTTATTACTAAAATGGTAATTAACCTAGTTGAAATATTGCCTTTGCTTAGATGAGCGACTAAATGTGATTCTTTTGGTATACTTTTAGGCAACGCTGCAAGCAGCAGCAACACTACTGTGTACTTTTGGTTTCTATGTAAGTATTTCTAAATATTTGGAGAACATTAGAAGCATGGCAGAAGGATTGAAAACATGGAAATCAGAAATATCACAGCACTGCCGATGCTACCTTCAGCGTACAGCGTTGTCTGAAAATCCTGATATCATACTTTAACTATACAAATTGTAACTTACCTCATAAAAATTTCGTGTGATTCGCCTTTGTATTACCAATTAAAAAGTATTGAACTCAAATTTTGTAATTTTTTTGTAATTTTCTGTACCTTTAAGTCTCATTAGATTCAAAGTCGGTAGAAAAATATTTTTTACTACAGCTTTCCCAACTAACATGGTTGGTGGTTAACTCCATAGTGTTGCCAAGCCGTGGTGTCATAGTACCTATTTAACTACTTTAACTAAACTAAGCAATAACTGATTTTTTTGTTAATTTCATTGGAGCTAATGATTTTTATTGTAACTTACTTCTTTAAACTTGATTAGTATATGTATTAGATTTACACATTAAAAACGATTCTGATTACTATAGGCCTAGCAGTTACGCCAAAATGATTTTCACTTAGCCTAAGGTGTAAGAAAACAATCACGATTTTTTCAACGTCCTAACGGACATCTCTTCCAAAATTATCATGTGTAAGGGACTTTATCTCCTAAACTATTGTGTTTATCGAAATTTAATCAAAAGTTTGCTATACATGAAGTAATTCTGAAATAATCTATCAAGAAATCATCGTAATAGGATAAAAAGTTATGACGTTTTTAAAGGCAAAATTTAGTTTTTCGGTCCTCCTGTAAAGTAAGGGTTTGTCCCTTACGACATTTGAAATTTCCACAGTCGTATATATTTTGTGTTTTTGTCGTCAGTTAAAATATATTATTTTGATGGCGCGTGAGTTATTTGATGAATTATTGTCTAAAATGGGGCCTGACCTTTAAGGAAGTGATACAAGCATGCCACTCATCTCAAATATTATTTGGGTCATTTTTAGTGGATTCAGTCTGGGAAACCTAAGAACACACTACTTTTTTTGGGGGTGCAGGGGCCAAAAGGGGGGGAGCGCCCGCGTTTACTTTGAGCTCATTTACCTTTACTCTGAACCCAATATCCTATGTTTGGTATCGTTTTCAGATAAAAAACGAACGGAGAATTCAGTTTTGCTATAATATTTGACCTTTTATGTAGTTATTTTTTTGAAAAATTATGAAAAACGGAAAATTTCAATGAGAAAATCATTCCTTCCACTTGACACCACTTTGTTGACACCATCAGTGGTGTCATACGGAAACTCTATTCCGTTTCACACCACCCTAGTGATGTCTTGTTTATTTTAACTTGTAACTGTTAATTAG
Source organism: Ypsolopha scabrella (assembly GCA_910592155.1). Classification (NCBI taxonomy): domain Eukaryota; kingdom Metazoa; phylum Arthropoda; class Insecta; order Lepidoptera; family Ypsolophidae; genus Ypsolopha; species Ypsolopha scabrella. The sequence goes on along the minus strand of OU342969.1, from coordinate 13,421,985 downwards.
GTAATAAATAAAACGCACAATAATAATTATGAACTTGCTTTTATTACGGAGTACCTATCCGCTTTTGTAACCTTTTGAACGCCACGTCACTTTCAAATTGAAAATTTCAAGTTACTGTGCTTTGTACACCACGGAACAAACTGTCTAGTAGATAAATACGGATTGCAAGAGTTAATTTCAAAGTAATTAATAATTATTTTATTAATCATTCAAATAAATGGAAACAAAAACAACTAAAATACTTTCCTTAGATGCTAGTTTGGGTAAGCTATCGAAACCTCGTATTTCTGTACGTCGAATTTTTATTGACTGAAATAATATTTGGTTTTGAAAAATTGAAAAACAAACGTACAAAATAAACATACCTATGTAAAATAAGTATATTTAATGGCCTGGTGCATAGTACAGAATGCATATAAAGTGCCATTATGACCAATCTAGGAGTATTAACATATACCTATACTTTGTGATAGCTAGATTGTAACATCACTAATAGCTGGTGGTGTGAAACGGAATAGTGTTTCCGTATGACACCACTGCTGATGGTGTCAACTCAGTGGTGTCAAGTGGAAGGAATGGAGAAAATTTGTATTGCAATAGGCATAACTTGAAAATATTGCAAAAATTTCAGAAAAAAAAACTAGAGTATAGTGTTTTGTGCAGATTACAAAAATATTAACTTTGTAGCATGTTACCAAACAAGAAGTTGACAAAAAACACTTTATTGTCAGGTGGCAGTCTGTTTTGCTTGCTAGTGCCTAGTCAGTGTAAATACTAAGCACCATTACTGTTGCTATGCGGCTATTAGACCATGTTTGGTATCGTTTTCTAATATAGTAAGGATTAATAATTTGGTTTTTATTTAATATAATATAACATTTTTTTCACATCAACGTGAGTACAAGAATCAAAGTAAACACTGTAGAAAAGACACAAAAAGTCGGAGAAAAAATATTGTCAGGTGGCGGCGGTCGCAATGGTGTGAGTGGTGTGTACTCAATATAGTGTTAAAAGGCCTTCCTTAAATCATACATTCTTTAAATTTGTATTGAAAATTTTATTTTAAATAATTTCATCTAGAAGTAGAGTTATTCAATAAAATCCTATTATCGCAACAGGATCTTCCCAGGCCCTCTTCCTGGGGCTGGAGATTAGAAGAAAATATTTGGAGTCCACACTGGTCAGATTTGCCGGACATCGGTAGTGTGTGCCTGGAGCTGACTAGGTGCAAGGACAAAACAGGCTGTAAACAGCGCTGCAACTGCATGAAGCGCAACCTCAAATGTACAGAATTATGTATAAACACGCGCTGGAAACCCGGCTTAACTCGATTTACGCGGTAGTAAAGTTATTAGATAGACAACTCGCACTTAGCTCTGAATAACTATTCTTCTGAGCGAACGAGCCTCGAACGGTTGTGCTTCTAGACTACAGACCATTCATCATAACTTGTCCCCTGAAGTCATGTTGGCATCACTGCTTGTCAAACTTTTCCTGTCATTTTGTTTGTCAGTCAGATTTTTCAAAATACATAGGTAACACTAAAAGTTTCCGGAACTGGCCACTTACATAAACAATATTTAAAAATTTGTTGCAACATTTGAAAATAGAACTCTTTGGCTGTAGAATGCAGTTTGTTTCATCTGACTGTCTTTTGTTTTTACCATGTGGCGCCATTTAAAAAATTGTGTGTCTGCCTCTGCATCAACATGGATTTAACTCGGGAAAATTTTCGTAGTATGATTTTCTACGATTTTAAGTGTAATTTGACAGCTCAACAGAGCATCGCTCGGCTTGAAACAGCTTTTGGCAATGAAGCACCATGCAAGACGACTGTTTATAGCTGGTTTGCAGAATTCAAGCGTGGTCGTATCAATCTCAGTGACGAATCTCGCGATGGTCGGCCGTCCACCGCTGTGACCAACAAAAACATCGATGCTGTGCGCCGTATGATTGAAACAGACAGGCATGTGACCTACCATGAAATTCGCGCATCCTTAGAAATAGGCATGAGTCAAATACAATCAATCCTACACAAACATTTGGGTGTGAGAAAGCTGTGCTCGCGGTGGATCCCACACAACTTGACCGAGGCTCAAAAAACGGACCGCGTCACTTGGTGCAGTGCCATGCTTACCAGATTCAACGAAGGTGCGTCAAATTTGGTGTGGGACATAGTAACAGGTGACGAAACATGGATTTATTGCTACGATCCCAAAACAAAGCAGCAATCGAGCGTATGGGTCTTTCAAGATGAGCCGAAACCAACCAAAGTGGCGCGCGTGAAAAGTGCATCTAAGCGGATGATTGCTTCTTTTTTTAATAAAACTGGACACGTGGCTACTGTTGCTTTAGAGAATCGTCGTACCGTGAATAGTGACTGGTACACGACCATTTGTTTGCCGGAAGTTATTGACGAACTCCGTAAAAATAACCGTAAACGCCGTATCATCCTGCACCACGACAATGCTAGTTCTCACACGGCCAGACAGACAAACGACTTTTTGAAGACGAAAAATGTAGAACTCATGAGTCATCCTGCATACAGTCCCGACCTGGCACCTTGTGACTTTTTTCTGTTCCCAAAAATTAAGAACCAATTACGCGGTCAACGATTTTCATCACCAGAAGAGGCTGTCGAGGAGTATGAAAAACACGTTTCAGAGGTCACCACAGGGGAGTGGCACAAAAGTTTTCAAAACTGGTTTGATCGAATGAAAAAGTGCATAGACGCCAAGGGAGATTATTTTGAAAAACAATAAATTAATATTGTACCTTTAATAGTATTTTTTCATATTCATTCCGGAAACTTATAGTGCGTCCCACGTAATTTGATAAATTATGTATTATTATTGCGTCAGTGCGTCCTTCCTGTGATGACGTATGGCGCTGAGACGTGGTCTCTTACAAAGGGCCTGATCCACCGATTTAAGGTCGCTCAGCGAGCTATGGAGCGGGCTATGCTTGGGGTTCTGATGGATAGAATCCGAAACGAGGAGATCCGTCGGAGATCGAAAGTAACCGACATAGCCTGCAGAATCAGTAAGTTGAAGTGGCAGTGGGCAGGCCATATTTGTCGCCGAGATGATGGCCGTTGGAGCCGAAAGGCTCTAGAATGGAGACCACGTACAGCAAAGCGAAGTGTAGGCCGACCTTGTGCCCGCTGGACCGACGACCTGAAGGACGTTGCGGGGGGCGGCTGGATGCGGAGGACGGAGGACCGACATGAGTGGCGAAATTTGGGAAAGGCCTATGTCCAGCAGTGGACGAACACGGGCTGATGGATGGATGGATGGTATTATGATTGCCAAAGCCGTTGAAAAATAGTGCAAAAGAGATTTTGTTGAAGGTGCGCCTTTTGTGAAAGAGAGAATGCAAACAAAACATCGTGATTCCTCTCGATCAGGTTCGATCTCGAGTCAGTGCCATGACGGGTTAGTAAAATAGGGATACCAGCTTTAAAGATAAAGCCAATTTTATGAGCAAATAATAATTAGCTATTCACCTACTTTTGCAGGCACATCGGAAGAAAACGTTCACATTAAGAGGCCGGCGAAGCATTTGTAGTTCATACAAACGAAATTTGTAAATTTTGTAAATTTAATTCTTAGGGTAGTGTGTGTCTATTCCGATCGGATCACAGAATATCCAGGTTTCCAAATATATATTTTGAAAGGACACTGATTTAAAGACGAGATATAAGAAATTTAAAATTTCCATCGAAAAATTATTTTACTCATATTTCCTGTTTACATCAGAGTTTTTATTTAACATGTATTTGAAAACATAGACACTCCGCAATCCAATCGGAACAAACACACCCTACCTCCAGAATTTGTTTAATTTAAAAATTATTTTGGTATTTCGTTTGCATATCATATGCATGATTCGTCGGCCCCTTAAGTCGCCTGGAAATAATCGTCAAAAACGTAAAAAATGGGAGCTCGACTATTTAGAACAAACGTCGACGAGCTAAATAAAAAATACCGTTTTAGTATAGAGTTTTAGTATAGATATTCATACCATTAGATCATACGTATTGTTTGCAAAATACAAATCAATAAATAATTGATAATTTTTATTTTTTCATTCTGTACATTTTATTTTGATTAAAGAGTAGTCTAATTAATATATATAAAAACGCAGTTAAGTAAATATTATGAATGTGTAGCAGGGTGAATGCTACGTGAGCCATTGGCAACATTATATGCAGTGCTACCATTTCCTAAGCCAGGGGACTTCTTATAGTGAATGGTCTGTAGCTAGACCCGCAGCCTGTAAGATGGATGTATTTAACTTGCCAGTGTCAAACAAATGACTAAGATTATCTACTTTGATTGACCCTCATATATTTTTTGTTTTTGTGGGGTTCCATACCTCAAAAGGAAAAACCGGACAAGTGCGAGTTGGACTCGCCCATCAAGGGTTCCGTAAAAATTAGTTAAAGTTTAAAAAAATCTAAATTAAAATTGTCCGTCTCTCTGTCCGTCCGTCCGTCTGTCAGTCAGGCAGGACCCTTTATCTCGGGAACGCATGGCCTATCGAGTTGAAATTAAAACCATATACTCAGCTCAAGCAACACATGACAGCTGTATAGTCGCCGGACTACAGAATTATTGAATTCTCAAGGCTGTATCAGCTTGCTGTAGAAGGGCTGACTAAGCGGCTACACAGCTCTTGTAATGCTAAATTGGGCCCCAAATTAGCCAGCCCTGGGCATTACAGTGGTTGGTCAAGAGCATTGTAAGAGCTGTACATGTACAAGTCTGATTCCAGCCTAAAACAACAAAAACAACAGTTGATGTTTGTCGAACACCAATAATCTAAATTTACTCTTTAGTCATGCCGGTGCCTGTACAATGGCTGATAACTACACTCTTGCCCTTGGCATTATGGTGGAGTAGAGCTACACCATATTGCAGCTCACATCGTCTAATGAGGCACTTGTAAAGCCGGTATCAAGGTCATCAATTGTAGCATTACAATATAATTTTTATACACCACGTAGAAGCTAATGACAATTTGTTGTCCTTTAATGGAGCCCTCAGAATTATAAGAGGGTCAACTATTTCCGTTAATAAGCTTTAGGCTTCTAAGTAAGCCTGTAGCATCTACGTAGTCAAAGTCTGGACTACGGTGTTTTTAAATGCTTCTCAAATGCTTTAAACAGCCCAAATACTTGTACTAATATCCAGTGCAGCTGTAAGAAAGCTCTAGACTGTATTGCAGCTTGTTAATGGCTTTAATTTTCGCTAATGTGCTGCTTGGAAGGTCTACACTCCCTTGAAGCCTTAGAGTAATTACTCTAAGCTTGAAGCTGTGAAAAAATCAAACTTCTAAGTTAACGTAAAAAAAAGATATGGCCGTTTAAGCCGCAAAAAACGTATATATTTTAATACTCTCAAGGGAATAAAATTTAAAGGGTATTTCCCGTTGATCTAAAACTATGAAATAATACCGTCTTATACTACAAATATAGAGAAAAATCTGAAAAGTGTACATTTTAATTAAATAAGTTTCATACATTTTTATAATTTGTATCAACAAATTTGTACGGAACCCTCGGTGCGCGGGTCCGACTCGCACTTGTCCGGTTTTTTAAAAAATCTATACATTATAGTGAATCGTCTTTCAACGGCTGCAAACGCTAATTCTGATATTCGCAGTAATTTCGTTACCTATACAGGATGGTCCAAATAGTGACGTCAAAGAATTTTCTATAGATTCCTCACACCTAGGTGTATCAGAAAATATGCCATGTATGTTCCGCGATTTTTGGTAGTTTAGAAGTTGCGATTTTTTATGTGTATTTGCGAATTTTCTACCGCAGCGGTTTAAAAAAATCATAACTTTTTGTGGTAAGAATTTTGTACATATTTTTTTTGTAACATAACTGTCTTGAGCCACTCTTCCTTACGTAAAATAATCAGCTACATCCATACGAGTCACCAAAAAAGTTCAAAGTGAAAATTTTTGGATCGAGTTGGACAAAGATAAATTTTCAAAATTCTTTTAAAATTACAAAGTGGATGTTTCATAGGTTCAAACTAATTTTAAAAACTTCAACGGTTTGTCAGCTTACCAAAAAAAGAAAAAAAGGTGCGTCTTAATAGGCCATTTTACGATGATATCGTCTTCCAAAGTTAGATAAGTAAAAAATTGGTTAGAAAGTTTGATTTATTTACAGCTTCAAGCTTTGACTAGTTCCTCTAAGGCTTCAAGAAACTGTAGACCTGAGTATATGGTTTTAATTTCAACTCGATATCTCCACGCGTTGTCGAGATAAAGGGTCCTGCCTGACAGATAGACGGATGGACGGACGGAAAGACGGACAACAAAGTGATCCTATAAGGATTCCGTTTTTTTCCTTTTGAGTTACGGAACTCTAAAAACCGGCGTTTTCTAAAAACAGCTTTTGAAACTTTATTATAGCGTAATGTCATCTAATAATGAACAGAAAATCACTTGTACCCTTGTACTATTCCACAAATGTACAAGTACAAGTAATATAGGTAATAGTACAAGTGATTTTCTGTTCATTATATTTTCCAAGTTCCATCAAATGCCAACAATCGGTAGTATACTATCAACATTCATCTAATAACTACTTTTTAGGGTTCCGTAGTCCGACAAGGAACCCTTACAGTTTCGCCATGTCCGCCTGTCCGTCTCTCCGCGGCTTAGCTCAGAGACTATGAATACTAGAAAGCTGTAATTTGGCATATTAATCATACCGACAAAATGGTAAAATAAAATCTCGAAAAAAATATTTTTAGGTGAAAAAATTGACAGAAGTAGTAGATATAATGAATTTAAAAGGAAAACTATCACAGCTAAGTAGGCTTTACAGGTTTACGAGTACAGGTCGCGCCAAACTTTTAGCCCCCTCTAAACACGACAATGTATGGGCCGTTCTTTTAAATGTATGGGACAAGAAGTTTGGCGCGATCTGTATTAGTAGACCTACTTATAAAATGTACTGGGCAAATAAGGAACCCTACATTGCGCGTGGCCCGACACGTACTTGGCCGGTTTTTACAACTTGACTGGGGTATGTTTATTCATTGGACCCTAACTAAATGGAAAACAATAGTAATAATTCAGTTTCTGAACAGTTTATTCGTCGATTTTAATTATTCTTAAATATCCAGTTCATTGATGCTTTTCTCACCGCTAAAGAGTCTGCTATTTTTAATAATTACGAATATGTATAAACAATTGGTTTTCTTATACTAGCAACAAACATGCGTTTGTTCTTTAATCAGACTAAAATGCGTATTTAGTATCTACCCTATTCGAAAATGCAAATTAACTTCCAGCAGCCATACATGCAAATCGCAAATGGGCACCAACAACAGAAAGGTACAATAGTTCCAAGGATATAACAATACTTCCTTAATGCTAAGCAACGCTGATAGGAAGCTGGGCCCTTTTCATATGCGCCTATGCATGGAAATTTACGGGGTTTTTCTATATACCGAGTGCAAAATACGCAATATATTCCATGGAATATTTTCTTGAAGCATTTACAAATTTTTTGCTTCCTGCACTTTCTTTTGCACCTTTTGCAGCAGTGTCCTGATCTTTTATTTTGAAAGCACAACAAACAACGAGAACATTTTTTGTTTTTCCGGCACTTTCGATGTTTAATGGTTCTTTTATTTTTAGATGTTGCACATGAACAAGCTCCACATTCTCGGCACCAATTATGTCTAGTTTTGATTCCCTTTGAAGGCAAGACTGCATATAAGCACTGACATATTTTATTTCGTTTTTTTTTACAAACTTTGTAGTCACATTTATTGGTACATTTAGTGTTGCATGTTGCACATGAACAAGATCCACATTTTCGACACCAATTATGTCTTGTTTCGACCCTTTTCGTTGGCAAGACTGCATAAAAGCACTGACTTATTTTATCTCGTTTTTTTCTGCAAGATTTGTGGTCACATTTATTGGTTCCTTTATTTTTGCATGATGCACATGAACAAGCTCCACACATTTGGCACCAATTATTTCTTGTTTCGACTCTTCTTGTGGGCAAAACTGTATACAAGCACGGACTTATTTTATCTCGTTTTTTTTTGCAAACTTTGCGGTCACATTTATTGGTTCCTTTATTTTTGCATTGTGTACATGAACAAGCTCCACACACTTGGCACCAATCATTTCTAGTTTCGACTCTTCTTGTGGGCAAAACTGTATACAAGCACTGACTTATTTTATCTCGTTTTTTTTTGCATGCTTTGTGGTCACATTTATTGGTTCCTTTATTTTTGCATGATGCACATGAACAGGCTCCACACACTTGGCACCAATTATTTCTAGTTTCGACTCTTCTTGTGGGCAAGACTGCATACAAGCACTGAGTTATTTTATCTCGTTTTTTTTTGCAAACTTTGTGGTCACATTTTTTGGTTCCTTTATTTTTGCATGATCCACATGAACAAGCTCCACACACTTGGCACCAATTATTTCTAGTTTCGACTCTTCTTGTGGGCAAGACTGTATACAAGCACTGAGTTATTTTATCTCGTTTTTTTTTGCAAACTTTGTGGTCACATTTTTTGGTTCCTTTATTTTTGCATGATGCACATGAACAAGCTCCACATACTTGGCACCAATTATTTCTGGTTTCGACTCTTGTCGGTAAGACTGTATAATTGCATTGACATATTTTATGTCGTTTTTTTTCGTATACTTTTTGGTCTCCTGACCCACAACATTTTTTAAATGATCGAACATTTGTTTGGTTAAATCGTGTAGTAGCTACTTTGTTTTTCTTTGACAGCGAATAAGAACATGTAAATTGGTTAACTTTATCCTGTCGATAGGCAGGACATGTTCCTTTATTCATTAAGCAGCATGACCAAGGCCGTCCAGGTATATTAACTGTACGTTTAGAAGAAAGAGTTGTCACACTTTTGCATTTTCGTTTTATTTTGCTACTGGTTTTTTTCAAACAACATTTACATCCAACGCTTTTGATTACACTCGTATTTTGACAATTCAGGGGTTTATTACATTCTATATTGTCAAATTGATGTATACATCTGTCCGGTAATAAACGACAGTATTGACAATGAAGTTTTGTTTCATCAAATGGTGAGTTAGAGGACTCACATTTTGTTGATTGTTGGGTTGGTGGTGATCGGCACCAATTATTGAAATATTTCAGTTTCTTCTTATTCTTTTTCTGGAATGGACTGAAACAAGAATTCTTACATGCTTCTTTTTGCTTTTCGTTAACAAGAGAAGGGTACGAGTAATTAACATCGTGTTTATCGTATAGTGTTTCGATTAAATTACAACTAGCATGTTCTTTACATGTAATAGCTTTTGACGTACCACATCTTTCTTGTGTTATCTTCCCAGTTGTTGCATTACTTTTGTTTAACATTGTATCTTGAAATCTTTTTGGCACAGAACAAGAACACTTACAACCATCTGTTTTAAAGTTATATTTACGCTTATTTCTTTTCAGTTTTTTGTATTTTTTTAATAGGGATATGTAATATTCACATTGAGCTATCTTTTTACGGTAGGTATCTAATCCCAATTTTATTTTTCCCAATTGTGTGTCAAAATGATCATTGATTAAACATGACTTCTGAGTTCCTTGTTTATTAGTTTGTTTCCTAGAAACCAGTTTTGATCCTTGGTGATGAAACAAAGAATTATTTCTAAAATTTGGGTTTGAAGTACTGCTTTCTTTTATAGAATCTTTAACTACGGTGTTATATTTTCCACTTTGATTTTTCCAATTTGGGTTTGGGTTATTGCATTGTCTATTATGTTTTTTAGCATGTGTGACTAACTTGTTGCATTTTCCGCTTTGTTTTCTCAACTTTGGGTTTGGAATATTACATTGAACACTTTCATTTATGGAATCTGTAACTGCGATGTTACGTTTTCCGCATTGATTTCTCCAATTCGGGTTTGAAGTATTGCATTGTCTACTATATTTTTTAACATTTCTGGTTATGTTAGCATTTATTCCACTTCGATTTCCTAAATTTGGGTTTAAAGTGCTGCGTTGTTCACTTTGTTTTCTATAATCAATAATGTCGTTATTGCAATGTCTATTTTGATTCCTTAAATTTGGATTTATAATATTGCATTGTCCACTTTGGTTTCTTAAATTTGGATTTGTAATATTGCATTGTTCACTTTGATTTTTGGAATTTGTTACTAAGGTGTCGAATTTTCCACTCGTTTTCCTTAAATATTGGTTTGAAGTATTGCAGTGATCAATTAGTATACAAAAACTTGGGTTTGAAGTATGGCATTGTATAGTTTGTTTCCTCGAAATTGCGTTAGGTGTATCACATTTAGCATTTTGCTGCTTCACCTTCATAACCTCAGGTTTTTCGTATTCTATTTTCGTATTTTCTAAGCAGCGGCAGCAATTGCATTCCGGTTCCTCTATTTGTTTTATCAAACTTTCACATTTGCTTATTGCATTATGTTTGTTGAAACTTGAATCCGAAGTTTTACAATTTGTAGGAACTGTGGCAGTTTCGATATTTTGTTTAGACTTACGACAAGGATACCCTTCATCATCTTTATTTTTACTGTTATCTTTTGATCGTTTCAATAGTGCCTTGCGACACTCACATTTTACTTTGGGTGGTTTCAGCAGTGCTTCGGAACATTCACATTTGACTTTTGGTTGTTTTAGAATCGTTTTGCAACATTTACACTTCACCTTTGGTTGTTTTAGAAATGATTTTAAGCACTGACACTCATTAATATTTGTTTTTGGCTTAATATTGGGCCATTCCAAATATTTGCTTGGATCTTTTAACGTAACCGAAGCACCACGGTCTAAGTTTTTTGTATCCCGCCCAAGTAGTTGGTCTTCAGGTTCTAATATGTTATTTAATCTAAACGGACAGCACTTTTCATTAGTTTCGATATTTTGTTTCAAGTTACGACAAGGGTGCTCTTCATCATCTTTATTTTTACTTTTCTGTTTTGATTGTTTAAGTAGAGTTTTGCCACACTCACATTTTACTTTAGGTGGTTTCAGCATTGCTTCGGAACATTCACATTTGACTTTTGGTTGTCTCAGAAGTGTTTTGCAACATTCACACTTGACCTTTGGTTGTTTTAGGAATGATTTTAAGCACTGACACTCAATAATATTTCTTTTTGGCTTTATATCGGGCCAGTCCAAATATTTACTCGGATCTTGTAACGTGACTAAACCACTGCAATCGACATTTTGTTGATCCTGCTCAAGTAGTTTGTCTTCGGGTTTTATTATGTTATTTAATGTAAACGGAGAACATTTTTTATCAGTTTTATTTACATTTGGACAGAGGCATTTTTCATCTTGGTTTCTTGAATTTTGGTCTAAGGTATTGCATTTATTACTTAGTTCACACAAACTTGGGTTTGAAGTATTGCACTTAACATTTTGTTTTATCGGAATTGTGTTAGATGTTTGACATTCGGCATTTTGTTGCTTCACCTTCATATAATTGTTAACTTCGGGTAGTTTGCATTCTATTTTTGTATTTTCTAAATTGCGGCAGTAATTGCTTTCCATTTCTTCTATTGGTGTCATCAAAGATTGGCATTTATAATTATTAGCATTACGTTTGTCGCAACTTGAATCGGAAGGTCTACACTTCGTAGGATCAGTAGCAGTTTTAATATTTTGTTTCAACTTACAACAAGGGTACGCTTCATCGCCTTTACTTTTTCTTTTCTCTTTTGATTGTTTCAGTAGTGCCTTGCGACACTCACATTTTACTTTGGGTGGTTTCAGCAGTGTTTCGGAACATTCACATTTGACTTTTGGTTGTTCCAGAATCGTTTTACAACATTCACACTTGACTTTTGGTTGTTTTAGGAATGATTTATAACACTGACACTCAATATTAATTTTTTTTGGCTTAATATCAGGCCAGTCCAAATATTTACTTGGATCTTTTAAGGTGCGGGAAACACCACAGTCTAAGTTTTGTAGGTCCTGCCCAAGTGGTTGGTCTTTAGGTTTTACTGAGTTATTCAATCTAAACGGAGAGCATTTTTTATTAATTTTCTTGACTTTTGGACAGCAGACTGTGCAATTAATGGTTTGATCTTTGTTCTGAAAGTCATAAATAGTTGTTGCTGAAGGCAAATTGTTTTTGTTTTTGCTTCGTAGTGAATGACACCATTTACTAAAACACCATTTACGGCTTGCTCCTGACTTTGAACTACCATCTTTGTTATTTTGTGTTTTTAAATAAGAGCTATCATCAATATCATTTTTTATAATGTTAGTTACTGAAGGCCTGCATCTGCATCCACGTTTTTCTTCATTTATAAGACCATTGGAGGTTTCTGATTCAACATATATTTTATCAACATTTTGCTTAATTATATGAGAAGTTTGTATACATTCATTAGTAAATTGTTTACATACACGATTTAATTGATTTTCAGAATGTTGTTCCTTAAATTCATTTAAAACAAGATCAGAATACTTATAATCAATTCTTGATTTATACCGCCCTGTTTTTGGCGACGAAGGCAAAATCGACGATTGAAAAATTGAGCAAGAAGAATCACTTCTATTTGTTATTTCCACTTGTGACATTGATAGTTCTTCTTTCACTAAATTTCTTAAACTTCCAAGCCTCGTAGCTGCCAGAGTATTTGGTTTAATTTCAGTTGATAATGACCAGCGTAAAAGAAAGTAGCTAAATATGGAATTGTATCCCCAGTATGGAATAATTACCACACTTTAGCGTGAAATCAACCAACTCACTAGGTTATGTGAACGCCAGGACGCCCGGGCCGCGCGTTTATCGCACGGTGTGGGATAGTTTCAGCTTTTGCCGCTACCTAGTAATATAGTATTTCGTTTGTGTTATGATATGAGCTATGTATGATATCACTAGTATTATGGCCATTGGTTACTGACATGTTGTATCAAGTATTTTTGTCAATTATTTTGTTAAGAATGTGTTTTTTCTGCTAAGGGCAGTAGGTACTGGGTGACTTTTAACCAAACTCCAATAATAGGTTATTAAGGGATCGTTCAACAATTACGTGATCATTTTTGGCAGTTTTTTTAACCCCCCCCCCCCCTTATGTGATCACAACGTAATCGTTAGTTTTTACCCCCCCCCCCTCGCCTTGATTACGTAATCTTCGTCCGTGCTTAAAATTTTTGCTGTTTATTAGCACTGACACGTATGTCATGTTTCTATAGGTCTTAAATGACCTAAATTTGGGAAGAGGGTGTGTCATTTTGTCAAAATGCATAAGGTAAGAACTATAGTTATATCAATAAAATAGATACTTTCGTTAGTATTTATTGAAACGACGAAATAAAATCAACTCTTTCTCACTATTAGTGACTAACGTTACTTAAAGTTATAAGTACCCAAAATACTTACTTCCTCCAATATACCTATAACAATACTGATGCTTGGAAAAGTCGGTAAAATATTCCGAAAAAGTATAAAAATACTGAATCTGGTCACACTGTTCCACAGTTTGTCTATAGCAGGGGAAATCCCGTTTCATCTATCTAATAGTAAGTGTTACCAGTAATAAACTTAAAAATTGGACGTAAATATTTAAATATAATTTATTTTCGGAAACGAAGCGCAGATGACGTAATCATGGATTCTTCCCCCCCCCCCCCCCCCACAATAATCTGATGTATATACAAGCATCCGACCCCCCCCCCCCCTTCCGGTGATCACGTAATTGTTGAATGATCCCTAAGATACGTTAGTAGAACACATTTTTACATGATTTGACATCCAATGACTTTTTAATTATGTTTATGTAATTTTGTTTTAATCAAGTCTCATTGAATTGAATGTGAACACGTATAATAGTTTATGTGTTGACCAGGGTCACTATGATGATAATAAAATAAAAAACCACATCCAAATCCATTGAGTGGTTCTCGAGTAAAAGGTGTTTATTTTATCTTTGCCACGTTTTCGGCTTGGGCGTTATTTCATGAACGCCCTTATAGCTTATAAGTTGAACAAGGTCACTATTATCAAAACATATAATGAAACAGTAGAAATCTGGTCTGCTGTACATTGAAGAAAAGTAGGTAATAGAAGTAGACAGTGACTAAAGAAGAGTACTTAATAGCACACAAATCGACGATTTTTTGAATTCTTTTCTGTCTGTCTGTCTGTTTATTCACGCACATCTCTAAAACTACTGAACGGATATTCATGTAGTTTCCACAGATGTGCAGAGCTTAATTTGGAATAGAATATAGGCTTTATTTCATTAAAACCGGATCTCAAAAAAAAAGTTATAGTCATTTAAAGATTTTTGGAATTTACTTTTCTAGAAGTTATGTAGCAAATAATAATTCCCGAACGTTGGTAAAATTTGGTTACACTGCAGGACCCTTCGAGTTTGGGCTTATTTGATTGGTAATTTATTAGCACTTTGGTAAAACATGGTGACCAATGTCTGCTGATGGGCCTGGAAGGTGGGTACAGGATCTCCTCAACGGACAACAGCGGCGGACCCTTCGAGTTTGAGCTTATTTGATTGATATATATGAGCACTTTGGTAAAACATGGTGACCAAGGTCTGCTGATGGGACTGGAAGGTGGGTACAGGATCTCCTCAACGGACAACAGCAGACCCTTCGAGCTTGGGCTTATTTGATTGGTCTCTATTAGCACTTTGGTGAAACATGTTGACCAGGGTCTGATGATGAGCACTTTGGTAAAACATGGTGACCAAGGTCTGCTGATGGGACTGGAAGGTGGGTACGGGATCTCCTCAACGGACAACAGCGGACACTTCGAGTTTGGGCTTATTTGATTGGTATTTATTAGCAGTTTGGTAAAACATGGTTACCAGGTTCTGATGGGTACAGGATCTCCTCAACGGACAACAGCAGACCCTTCGAGTTTGGGCTTATTTTATTGGTCCCTATTAGCACTTTGGTAAAACATGGTGACCAGGGTCTGTTGATGGGACTGAAAGGTCGGTATGGGCTCTCCTCAACGGACAAGAGCAGACCCTTCGATTTTTGACTTATTTTATTGGTCCCTATTAGCACTTTGGTAAAACATGGTGACCAGGATCTGTTGATGGGACTGAAAGGTCGGTATGGGCTTATTTTATTGGTCCCTATTAGCACTTTGGTAAAACATGGTGACCAGGGTCTGTTGATGGGACTGAAAGGTCGGTATGGGATCACATCAACGGACAACAGCAGACCCTTCAAGTTTGGGCTTATTTGATTAGTATTTATTAGCGCTTTGGTAAAACATGGTGACCGTTGCATATAGTCGTTCAAATAATCATATTCTTTTGTTTTCCTTATTTCCGCGAAAATCTCTTCGACGCGGGCGGAGCCGCGGGCAAAAGCTATTAATGATAATTAAACAAAAAACCACATCCAAACCCAGTGAGTGGTTCCCGAGTTAAAATCGTTTATTTAATCTTTGCCCCGTTTTCAGCCTGGGCGTTATTTAATGAACAGCTTTTATAGTCTATGTCCTTTCCAGGGTCTCAGACGATCTCCATTCCAAATTTGATCAAAATCGGTTCAGACGTTTTGACATGAAAACGGAACATACAGACAGACAAACAAACAAACATACACATTTTCGCATTTATGATATTAGTAGGGATGTTTTATATATAAGGTGACATTAATTTATACAGCCAAACTCATACTGGAGGCTTGGTAAGTGATCAGACTGATTCGTAACACGGATCAATAACATTTTTTGCTAATTTCGCAAAATAAAATCTTGACGTCCCATAGTATTTGACTCGGGGCTGGGCTTGCGTTTGTAAGGAACACGAAATGAACAATTTACGAATTTCACAAAAAGGGTCATCGAACCTTGTTACTGAGCACTTACAGAGTCTTCAGTAAGAATTTGGCTGCATAAATTAAAGTCATGTTACACAACGTGACGTGATTCTGAAATAAAGCCTGTCTTCATCTTGGGCAGCTTGAACCCCTCGCTTCACTCAGGCAGGACTCTTACAAATTGAACCAAACGAATTCACACTGGAGGGAAAAAGTCCTGAATATTTAAAATAGCAAATTGTAAGTAGGTACTTAAAGGAACCTTCATTTCATTTTTTAAATAAAGAAAAACTACATTTAAAAAATTCTGAAAAATTACCTGCGTCTTTTCCGTACTTCTAACAATATTAAATTTTTGGATACGAGTTTTGTTATTTTAATGTTAAATTTCATGGTCTTCCTTTAATTTACAATACCATGTTTTTTCGAAGAATTTGTTACTAATGCTTGATGCTCTCGATCGGTATCATAAAAATACAGGATGTTTTTTTAGGGTTCCGTACCTCAAAAGGAAGAAAACGGAACCCGTATAGGATCACTTTGTTGTCCGTCTGTCTGTCAAGACCCTTAATCTCAGGAACGCGTGGGGGCATCGAGTTGAAATTAAAACCATATACTCAAGTCAACAGTCCCTTGAAGCTGTGAAAAAATCAATTTTCTAAGGTAACGTAAAAAAAGATACGGCCGTTTATGCCGCAAAAAACGTGTTTTCGACACTCTCAAGGGAATCAAAATTCATAGATTATTTCCCGTTGACCTAGAACTATGAAATTTGGCAAGTAATACCGTCTAATACTACAAGTATAGGAAAAAATCTTAAAACAAATACATTTGTAATTAAATCATAAAAAATCACCGAGATCAAGCAACGATATGCGCGGTCATAACGGGTGATCATTGTACGGTTGACCAAATCTTATTGTAGATTCTTTTAACTTTTAATCATTTTTACGGAGCCCTAGGTAGCGTCCATGATACAGGTTAGAACAAGCAACATCGAGGCGAGGTGAATCGCCGCCGCACCCCGTACCATTGCGATCGTGCAGTGGCGAGCATCTCATAAAGCCAAATACGTAATGCCTACCCTAGGCTTGGCTTAGCTAACTAGACCACTATCTATTTAAATATAGGAAGGTACATACAACTATTTCAATATTATAATCAGGTAAGCTTCACCCGTTCTTTGAAATACCTACCTACCTGTTCAGCAGCGCTCGCACTACCGTGGCAACACGCATAACTAAAATTAGATGCGAATTCTCTATGTGTGCATCTGTAACTATACTCCCATGACGTCACCGGCTCGTGCCAAGCACGCACCAATTCGCATAAAAATACGCAACGCCTGTTCGAAGCAACCACGTCGAGTCGGACAGTTTGGACTTTTTACCTATCTTATCTCTTTAATTATAGGGGCTAATTTGGTACTGCAAGTGTCCGGTAGATGTGGTCGAAATTTTGGTTGATTATAATATTGTTATGGGTACCTACTGTATTTTTTGGTATGCAAAATGAAAATAGTCTTATGTGGGGTAAATTCCAAATTTTCAGTTTTGTGCCTACCCTACTTAAAAATCCTATGCACGCCACTGCGATCGTGTGTCATAGATATTATAACGTAACGATATCGGCTCGACATACCTCTCGCTGTCGCTGTTGTAATATGATTATGTCGGTTCAGTATCGTTATCGACCGGTGTGAAGGCAACCATTACTGTTCAGATGTAAATCGTTAAATGGTTATTTATATCTACCTACGAACACCTTAGTTAAGTACCATGTACAGTGACATGTCATTAAGAAAAACACTTTTGAATCAAACGATTTAAACGTATGTGGCCTCGTATAAACTAACATAAAAACGTACGCGTGAAACGTATAAAACTCGTCTCTTTTTGGTCGGGGGTTTATAACAAAACGGTATTCCATATTTGGCTACTTTCATATAAGAGCAAAAACTAAAATTTTTCATTATTCGGCTCTGATTTATACAAATGCATTACCAGTGCAGAATTCTTTTTCTTTCTCTAAGCCTGTGTGACATGTTTCATGATAGCTTGTTGTTTGTGAACTGTAGAATTCTTCCTTTTTGTCATTTTGTGGCCGACGATACTGGAGCATATCGTTTCGTTGGTTCAAGTCATGACTACCACATTCAGCGTCTTTTTTTATAGGAAAATCACTGAAATCACATTCCGTTTGTTGGCTTAAACTCTGATAAGGGGGTTCACAAATAATATTATTGTTTTGATGCGCATATTTGTATTTTTCCTCTTTCAGCCCCATAATACATGATTCGTCAGATCTAGTGGTTGGTACAGTAACAGTTTTATTTTTTTCGTCTCTTTGTAAGCGTCGGTATTGAAGCCTTTGTCTATCACATTCAACGTCTTGTTTAATATGATAACTATTCAATTCACATACCTGGTGTTGGCTTGATATTTGATGAGGGTGTTCATAAACGATATCATTGTTTTGATTTGAACATTTGCAACAACTAAAAAAGTTGTTTTCTTTTCTCCAGGGCAATTGAGGGCATTGGCACTCTGCTTTTTGTTTACAAAGACACGTCGGTATAATTTTCTTAGGTTGTGGATAACATCCACATTTACATTTTAAGTTTAAATCAGCACTATTTTTATCTGCTTTTCCTTCTATCAATCTAGGTCTGAAGGCGTCACTCATTATGCAACGAAAACGGTTCACGACGATATTCTTGAATGAAGCGCAAACCCCACTTCCTTTTCCTTTATGTATAGGCGAACAGGGATATGTAATGATCCAAAATATAAATGCCACCAATAAGCAAGGCGACCACTGAATCAGCAAAATGGTTTTATGGAAACACTTTTGCGCTTTGCTGTAACATTTACATTCTGGTATAACAAAATCAGTTTGTATTACTTTGGGGTGCTCTAAATTCGAGGAACAAGGCCAAATTAGGTCTTCCTTTTCAGTTTGTACAATCTGTTGTTTACATATTTTCACTTTTTGTTGTTTGTTAATTACTTTCAGATCTTTAATTGAATTTACAGGAATATTTAGATCCTTTAACCCTTGATTACGGCTACGTTGAATATTGTCGTTGATCTTGCTGCGGTCAATCTTTCTTGGCGAATATATTTTCTGAACTGTATCCGAGGATTTCTTACGGTAAATGTCTCTGAACCGGTCATTAAATAATGTTGAATTAGATAATTCTTCAACACCAACATGCTTCGTGCAACCGTCATCAAAAAAAAAGTCTTCATTCCCATGAAAGTTTTCATTATTTTTGCTCGATGTTTTTGTTTTACCTTCGACAAAAGTTTTCTCTCGACGACGTTGAACATTTCCGATATCATAGTGGAAAACTTTCTTAGCAGTATACTCTCCTTTTGCACCCGTCCGTTTGGCGGGATGTTTAAAAAGGGTTTTTATTATTAATTTTGATTGTCTCCTTTCCCCATTGTCACACAAACAGAGGCCGGGCATTCTCCGTTCATGTCCGCCAAAAAATTTATCTCGACGATGTGTTACGCTTGTATGATAAAGTTGTGAAGCAGGATGTCTTAGCTGATGATTATATTTTATCTGATGATGAGCAAACGTCTTGGGTAACCGTGACAATTTTTCTTCGTCACAAAGTTTTCTGCCTGTTTGCACTGGTACCACATGTTTGGTAGAAACGTTACCATTACAATAATTATAAGGTTTCTTTGTCTCAAATCTTAAAATTTTCTGTTTGTTTTTAATTAATGCCTTTCTAGGGGAATGAAGTGGTTTATCCGATCTTTTGTAAAGAACTTCCACTTCTTGAATGTCTTTACATGTTTTTCCGACTGGTTTCTTGTATCCATCAATATATTGCAAAGTCTGTTTTAAAAATTCTTCGCATAATTTTCTTCTGAATGAAGGAATCCTTTTTAAATCTTCAAAGCTGGAACTTTTCTTGCGAAGACATTTGTTAGTAACTTTATCTGAAAATTATGATATTCATAAAATTAGATTAAGTATAATATAATGTAATCAAATTAGATATTACTTTTATGATTCTTTTGCCATTTTATCTGGCTTCTTATAACGTGATTCCACACATTCCGCCAAAGTCGAGTTTTGTGCGAAATGACTCAAAATCAAAATCAAAATATTTTATTCATGAACATGGGTATATGTAAACAAGATCTTATAATATAATTTCAGCACTCCATGTTCTGCCTCTCAGCCTATGAATTTCAGTGCATTCTTAAACATATACTCATTGGAGGTTGTTCAGTTAAAATGTTGTGTAAATCAAATTCTTATAAATACTATCTAATATAATACTAAGTAAATTATAAGAAAGTTAATGAAATAAAACACCATTACATGCATGGAAAAACAGAATAATGAACTTATTGTCAAAATTAACAAAAACTATAATTTAATTTTGTTCAGTGAAATAAATTTTCACAGCATATATACTACAGGACTATTTACAAGGGTCAGTAAAAGGTCGAGGGATATGCGGAGGGAGAACGTCATACAGAGGAATTTGGAGTCTTTGACATTCAAAGAGTGATGTACAATGTTAATTTTTAAATCAATGTAACAAGACTAGGTACCTTTTATCTTTTGGAATAATTCGCTTTTTGATGTAGCAACAGACGTTTGTAATTCTTTTACATTTTGCCTTGACCGAAGTCCGTTCTGTCGAATCTTAACAGATGTTGATGGTGCTTCCGTATTATATTTTCCAGATGAGTCAAAAGATAACACGCGAAGGTTATGAATATTCGAATTGATTGGTTTTCGTTTATAGAAAGTCATAATTGCTGCATTATCTCTTTATATTCTCGCTTTAGACACTACAATAATGAAATACAGTTTCATAAAAGCAAAAAATATAAAATAATAAAATAATTAAAGAATACAAACAATATGTAAAATAAAAGTATAAATGACACATGATTGACACAACATCATTGCACATTGACAAGAGAACTTTAGAATATGCCACCTATTCTCTATGGTCTAAGTATGGTATAAAATGAGTACGTAATACGAGTAATAATATTTATTTAATATGACTGTAATAAATAATATTAATATTTAAATGAAATAAAGTTACCTGTCTATTTACACCCGGTACGGTATATACAAGGTGACTTTAATTTATACAGCCAAACTCATACTGGAGGCTTGGTAAGTGATCAGTCAGTAATACGGATCGATAACACTTCTTGCCAATTTCGCAAAATAAAATCTTGACGTCCCTGTTGTAATTGACTCGGGTCTGGGAATGCGTGTGTAAGGAACACGAAAAGAATAATTCACGAATTACACAAAAAGGGTCATCGATCCGTGTTACTGATTGATCACTTACCAAACCTCTAGTATGAGTTTGTCTGGATAAATTAAGTCACATTATATATGTCGCCGCCATGTGGTTATATCAGCTTCCTTACTGGACGGCTAGATCGTTAGTTAAATAGCGGCATCCAACTAAACGGCTAAAGGATACTTAGCTCAATAGTCGAACGCAACGTTTAACAAGAGGGCTGACCAGAGCTTAGCCTTTTAGTAAAATGGTATTTTTGGTTGTCAACAACAAAATAATCAGACAATTGTATTCATTTGACAGCCAAAAATGTACGATTTCAACTGTCAAACGGGCTAATTTGCTTAACCGAATAGCCGTATGACGATTAATTTGAATACCATTGGCTTACACAATTGCACCTCAGAGGGTTCAGCTATTTGTTCTGAGGTTCAGCGCGCGCCAAAACTAAATCACAACAAGTGGGAAAGTGCTATTTGTCAAATGTTTTTGTTGTACCTAATTAATACATCTCAACGAGTAATAGAATGTGGTCATATTATTATTTGAATAGCTCATTCAGTCAATGGTTAATAACAACACAAAACCGAAATCATGAAACAAAAACATGCATTTTTAGGGTTCCGCACCTCAAGAGGAAAAAACGGAGCCCTTATAGGATCACTTTGTTCTCCATCTTTCTGTCTGTCTGTCTGTCCGTCCGTCGTCTGTCTGTCAAGAACCTTTATCTCGGGAACGCGTGGAGGTATCGAATTGAAATTAAAACCATATACTCTACAGTAGCTTGAAGCTGTGAAAAAATCAAACTAAAAAAAGATGCGGCCGTTTATGCCGCAAAAAACGTTTTCTCAAGGGAATAGAAGTTTATAGAGTATTTTCCGTTGACCTAGAACTATGAAATTTGGCAAGTAATACCGTCTTATACTACAAGCATAGGGAAAAATTTGAAAAGTACATATTATTAGTACTTAGAGTCTTTAACGGAACCAACGGTAGGCGAGTCCGACTCGCACTTGTCCAGTTTTTATGAAACAGCTGGCTTCAGGCTTGGCTCCAAAGTAAAAGTTGTTCTATACCACCAGACTATTTAGTCTATGATACCACTGACTAAATGAGCTCTTCAAAGATGACCACACATTTGTGCTACACGTTGTTTATGTCACAGATAAATTGTCAAAGTCGTGTTATTATAATTTCACTTAATTATTGTCAATCAATTAAATATCGATTAGTTAAATTGTACGAAGACAAAAATCGGTGAATCGCGAAGCGAGGAGGAGCGTGTTAGGTAAGTTTGATAATATTGTAGTTTTCAGAATATACCTTTATGACATAAGAGTCCGAAAATATCTTGAAGATATTTTTCAATGAAAAATGGACGCCGTAATGTTGGCTCTAGCCTAAAACCACACGAGCTGGTCTAACATGGTTACCACTTATGTATGGGATTTACTGTCAAATGGTGTTCTAAAATGGTGTTAGTGGCAACCATGTTAGACCTGCAGGTATCACCAAGGGGAGGGGGGTAAAAAAGTGACCTAAAAACCTTATAGGTGACTAGCTTTTGCCCGCGGCTCCGCCCGCGTGTTATTCGGTTTATCGACATGCTTTTTTCCGGGATAAAAAGTAGCCCATGTGTTAAGTTAGGGTATAAGCTATATCCATTCTAAATTTCATCCAAATCCGTTCAGCCGTTTAAGCGTGAAAGAGTAACAAACATACACACGAACTTTCGCATTTAAATATTAGTGTGATGTGATTAGTGTGATTAAAGGACGATCCGTAACATGAGAAAGTTACTTCTGAAATACCAGTACAGTTTAATAGGGAGAGGGGTACTCTAGAGATGACCGTGCACACATAGCCCACCCACTACGCATTGCACTAAAAGCATGGGACAAAACTATTGAAGTCTCTCAAGCAGACTACTTACAGAATGTTCGGGCTTTGTCGGTCACTTCGTTATGCTTGATCTTAGATGGATCCGAGCCACGATCTGGACTGCGATCGTCTATTGTTCTAGCGATAATGGGGATTAATAGTGCTTCACTTTTTAGAATTTCGTCGAAATTGACCTGTTACCATGTAAGTGGAAATTTTCACTAGGTCCCTGTAAAAATTAGACAAAATCTTCCATGGCAGCTTATTGAACCACCTAGTTAATTATGTAAAATAATAAGTCTTTAAATCTTCGCACAGAACCGTAAAACAATACAACAATCGGAGACCCGATAACCTGATCCGCCACCTATGACCTCACGCCGCTCGACCGTGTCCACATGGCTTCCTGCATCCGTAGGGTCAGCGGCATCAGACGTTCAGAAGAGTTGCAGCCGGCGTCCGAGGCGCATGTCTGAACCGCGCTCGCTAATCCCATGTGTGAACACAAAACAAAACCCCAAACCGGAATAAGTGCATCGCGAACTAGTGAACATTAATCCCTGCGAGGTTTAGTGGTATCGGGTGAACCACCTCCCTCCAAACCGGGTGCCTTTGCGACAACGTGAGTATTTTTAGAGCCTGCCTTTTCTGCGGAAACTGGTTTTGGATCGCGAAAGTCTGACGTCTAGCTCGGGCTAAGCGGGTTGAAACTGAAGTGCTAATAAATATAATGCTGTGTTAATGAGTATATTCGCGTGTGGTCCACTTTTTTAAAATTGTAAGCTTCCTTCCAATACAAATTAGAGTTGGTTGAGGCATTCTCTCTCTAATATTTGCATACCCTACATTGTTTGCAACCTCACCAACCTTATCGTGTTTAAAATTCACTTATATTTGTTTCACATGAACATAAAATACAAGTGAATTTAATCATTATGTTGTACAAGTTTTACTTAGGGCCAACAATCGCAAGTATATAAATTATGTTATCGATTTGTGTTCACTTTCTTTGACCATATTTATCTTATGTATATCGAAGCAAAAGGTCTCAGTGGTAATTTTCAATTTACAGAGCTCTGCAAACTCTACATGTAGTGTGATGGCACAGTTCAAACTCCTTTGCGTAATAGTCACTCTAGCTTTAGGTAAGTATTTGTGAATTAATTCTATAATAATAAAGCCGATTCTGAAGGCTTTAATTTTAGTTTTAGTGCTGTCAAAACTAAATTTTGTTTATTCCAAAAAGTAGTTCCTTAGTGTTAACAACAGAAGCTATGTTACTTTGGAAAAATTCAAGTTTTAAAACTAAAGTTTAAGCTTTCAGAATCGACTTTAATATACGTATAAATAATAGTAAAAGAAACTAAAGGCTAGGTACCTATCTTTAGTTTACCAACTTAAATATTGGTAGTCAGAGATGTTTACAGTGCTAATGCATGCGATGAAACAAACACGAATAAGGAAATTGGTTTATTGGTATATCTGTCCAAGTACACTAAATTTAACTACAAATATGTGTGATTTCAGAATATGTGCTCTAAATTCAACCCTTCAGTAAAACGCAATTCCTGTACTTCTATTTTGCATAAAGGATAGAGCTATGAATACCAACAAGAAACAAGTTTTGAGTCGGTTGCCCCATCCTGGCATGAGTCTCACTCAGATAGAGCACGTTGTCTTCATGGGTCTTTGTTCAGAACTCTATCTGACTAGGGTTGATTCATTCCTACATGTTTATTGTTTACCACTTTAGTAGTTAGTATATCTATGTTTAGTAAATAAGAAAAAACTAAAGCATTTTAGTAAAAACATCACCTACAAACATTTTCAGTCTTAATCTGCTCTACTCGTAGACGTTCTAGTTAGGACTTTAATTACAACCAATATCGCATCGACGTACGAATGTCGACATTTGTCATGTGTCTGGATGAAGATATATAAGGTGACTTTAATTTATATAGCCAAACTCACACTGTAATGAGTAACACGGATCGATAACACTTTTTTCTAATTTCGCAAAATGAAATCTTGACGTCCCATAGTAGATAATTGACTCGGGGCTGGGCTTGCGTTTGTAAGGAACACGAAAAGAATAATTTACGCATTTCACAAAAAGAGTCATCGAACCTTGTTACTGAGCACTCACCGAGTCTTCGGTAAGAATTTGGCTGCATAAATTAAACTCACCTTATATTTGAATTATACCCTTGTCTATGATTATATCCACTTTCTCTTATAATATCTTTGATACACACAAACATCGCCAACTTTTTTAACGAAAATGGTAGGTACCTTACCTTTTAGCAGTTATATGTACCTAAAGTTACTATATGTACGTATAATATGATAATTTTTCTTATTTTAGTCATTAAAATGCTTCAAAACTGATTTATGTTAAAATAATGACACTATAATGAGCATCGTTCTTAGAAGTCAGAAGATACAAATTTTACGTGGGAGTGATTCATACACCGACGTAATACTCGAACATATTATTGAAATGTAAATAGATATACTCATATGGAAATATTGTTAGTATTCACGAATGACCTCAGTAGTAAGACGGTAGTCATATTTTCCCGTAAGTCTGTCTGTCTGCCGTGTGAACTCATTATCGGGTGACGCATGGCATCTGGGTTTTATCTTAGTGACCATGGATGAAATCCATTAATGCGCTTTTTCCGACCAGCTGACAGCAGAGGAAAATTTTTGAGAAAAATAAATGTAAGTGCACCAGGTAATTTTAAATTACTTATTTAATTACACAGACCACTACAAACAGATAGCTTAAAAATGTTTTAGAAGGACATACTTATTTTATCAAAAAAACGAGACCTGATGATTGATGAGACGCCTAAAATAGTTTTAGTCTGAGATAAGCAAACGACCGCTTAATTTAAAACCATTTACGAGCCTACCTTTTACCTACTTTAAATGTCAAACATAAATGCATTTTTATCTGCTACAAAAGACGTCTTTAGAGGAAGTATGACGGAAACTGGAGTTCCTTCACTTTTGAACTTTACTGCGCGGTAATAAGTGTTAATGAAAACGAAAAAAACTTATCTCTCAATTGATTCTCGAGAGAAGTAGCTCGGCCAAAAAAATTTTTGTAACTTGTTCTCGCGTTTTTAGGGCGCCGTACGCGAAAGTTGTCAAAGCCCGTACGTCCATCTGTCACAGAGTCACAGGGATCTACAGCTTTAGTCGTAGTTTGACAGAATTAACACGTAGTATGACGGCAAATAACAAAAAAAAAGACTCAAAAGTATAGAATTTTTCAAACGTTGTATTTTTTGAGCTCGATCTTAAAAACGGTACTACAAATACAAATTATTGAGGCTGGGTACTCTCTGTCCCCCCTTAAAACAAAGCCGTGAAGGCCAAAAGATCTGAACTTGAGCTCGATGTAAACATCGAAACTTTGAACTGGAGCTCCCTCTTGGCGGGATTTGCCGAATTCTGTATCGACATCATGAAAGCAGTGGCAAAAACAAACAAGTCTTAATGCTGTAAATAGAGTGTAAAATACATAGGTAACACTAAAAGTTTCCGGAACTGGCCACTTACATAAACAATATTTAAAAATTTATTGCAACATTTGAAAATAGAACTCTTTGGCTGTAGAATGCAGTTTGTTTCATCTGACTGTCTTTTGTTTTTACCTTGTGGCGCCATTTAAAAAATTGTGTGTCTGCATCAACATGGATTTAACTCGGGAAAATTTTCGTAGTATGATTTTCTACGATTTTAAGTGTAATTTGACAGCTCAACAGAGCATCGCTCGGCTTGAAACAGCTTTTGGCAATGAAGCACCATGCAAGACGACTGTTTATAGCTGGTTTGCAGAATTCAAGCGTGGTTGTATCAATCTCAGTGACGAATCTCGCGATGGTCGGCCGTCCACCGCTGTGACCAACAAAAACATCGATGCTGTGCGCCGTATGATTGAAACAGACAGGCATGTGACCTACCATGAAATTCGCGCATCCTTAGAAATAGGCATGAGTCAAATACAATCAATCCTACACAAACATTTGGGTGTGAGAAAGCTGTGCTCGCGGTGGATCCCACACAACTTGACCGAGGCTCAAAAAACGGACCGCGTCACTTGGTGCAGTGCCATGCTTACCAGATTCAACGAAGGTGCGTCAAATTTGGTGTGGGACATAGTAACAGGTGACGAAACATGGATTTATTGCTACGATCCCAAAACAAAGCAGCAATCGAGCGTATGGGTCTTTCAAGATGAGCCGAAACCAACCAAAGTGGCGCGCGTGAAAAGTGCATCTAAGCGGATGATTGCTTCTTTTTTTAATAAAACTGGACACGTGGCTACTGTTGCTTTAGAGAATCGTCGTACCGTGAATAGTGACTGGTACACGACCATTTTTTTGCCGGAAGTTATTGACGAACTCCGTAAAAATAACCGTAAACGCCGTATCATCCTGCACCACGACAATGCTAGTTCTCACACGGCCAGACAGACAAACGACGTTTTGAAGACGAAAAATGTAGAACTCATGAGTCATCCTGCATACAGTCCCGACCTGGCACCTTGTGACTTTTTTCTGGTCCCAAAAATTAAGAACCAATTACGCGGTCAACGATTTTCATCACCAGAAGAGGCTGTCGAGGAGTATGAAAAACACGTTTCAGAGGTCACCACAGGGGAGTGGCACAAAAGTTTTCAAAACTGGTTTGATCGAATGAAAAAGTGCATAGACGCCAAGGGAGATTATTTTGAAAAACAATAAATTAATTTTGTACCTTTAATAGTATTTTTTCATATTCATTCCGGAAACTTATAGTGCGTCCCACGTAATTAAAATCAATCACTAATAATAAAAATAGTAATCATAAATAAATATCCAATATTATTACCATAATTGAATACAAGTAGAACAAAAATAAAATATTTAAATAATACGAATATTAAAGTAATAAATGTTTATGCATAACGATGCCTAACACACAGAAATTAAAATCAATAAATAATGATTATCTAATAAGGTATAATGATACGTTGTCTAAACAGATAATTTCAAAAATCAAGGTCCCTGAAAAATTAAAATCGGGGGAAAGAACATAAACAAAAAAAATATGCCAAAAAACAAAATGAAAAAAAAAATACAAATTATTTATTTTCGTCATGAAAATAAAAGGTATACAAGTTCCTAATTTGGTCAGATTGTAGAACGTCATACTTTAAAGCAAATCATCAAATAAAGAAAATTAGACCCTATGCACGGCCTAGCCTCCTTATACTGTGCCTCAGCTTTGAATTTTTTTGATGACGGAGGTAATTACGTTCAGTTACTGGACGCCAAACAGCGCTAAGCAACCTTGACAGGCACGTATCCAGACTTGTTTCGGGGGGGACATTCATTGAAACAACAATGTGAATTGTGAAAGAAACTTGTGTAATATAAGTAGGCGTTACACGTTTACAAGTACAGGACGCGCCAAACTTTTAATCCCCTCTAAACAAGACAATGTATGGGCCGTTATTCTAAATGTATGGGACTAGAAGTTTGGCGCGATCTGTATTAGTAGACCAACTTCTAAAATGTACCGGGAAACTACGGAATCCTATATTGTGCGTGGCCCGACACGCACTTGGTCGGTTTTTTTTATTAAAACGTAATCTTAGCGTTTTTAACATGGTTATGAATACCTAAACATTCTCGGTCCTATGTATCTCACGCCAAATTTCGGGGGGGGGGATAAATCCGGGGGGTGCCCTTGATACGTGCTTGAACATTCCCAGCGAATCTTCCGAAGCTATTTTTAAACCGTGCTTTCTGGCATGAAAGACATATTTTCCAATGACAAAGGACTACTTTCTTTAAAAAATATCCTTTTAAATCATAGGAACGAGGAGAAGATAGCGAGCAGAGAAATATTAAATTTTATTAAGACGAAAATATCGGCGACACAATTTTCAGAGCGTAATAAAATAAGCAGTGGTGCGGCAAATCCGTTAGGCAATCTCGATTACGAAAAGGGGAACCTTCTAACAAAAGGAAGTGCTGAAATCTTCCTCATTTTCCTCGTACATACTTATCTTGAACAAATCAAGTATTTGCACACAAAGCGCGTTTTACACTGAGGTAGTTAGCACAATAATCAAAGCTGAACAAAGCTGTTTTCTGGCGGCGCGGCGCTTACGGAAGTACCTATATACCGGGTGTAAATAGACTGCGTGTACCCTAACGCACCGACATACGGGCGAGGTTAGAGAGAGCGTTGACCTTAAACAGCTGGAGGTTTCACGGACGATGTTCTCTCTAAACTCGCCCGTATGTCGGTGCGTTAGGGTTCACGCTTTTTGTTTGGAACTCAATTATTTCCTAAACTAAGGGTGTCCGCGGGTATGACTCTTGGGAAAAGTGGTTCAGTAGGGTCAGTAGAATATGTGGTTTCATTTAATGGTCGCACTCTATTTATACCCGGTATAATGCGCCGCCCTTCCGGCAGATGTTTGCGGGACGCTCGTTGCAGCGAAGCCTTAAAACTGGGTCTCTGATTTATAACAATAAATAAAATGTCTGCCTTTGACTTGAGAGATTACAACATCGATTCACATTTTGAAATAACGAATAATATTGGGGATATCCATACCGCAATGATATTTTCATTATCATATTCAAAATTTAGAATAATATTTGAAAGAAGAAATATAGATAAGTTGAAGTAAAAAGAAAAAAAAAACATGTGACGGCATTGTTCCGTACGTACGCCGTTTTGCCACGATGAACTCGCAGCAAGCATGACTCCCATTGTGTTTAAGATTACAATTTTACAAACCAATATTTACATTCTGTTGAGTAATCACCGGAAGCTGTCATAACTAAGTACTGTAAATAACATTTGTGGTGACCACTTGCTTTTACTCATACTATTATTAATTACAAACACTCGCAAAGCCTTCCCACAAGGCTTAAAAATTACAAAAGAGAAACTACGAACGAGACAATTCACGATTCAATCAAGATCGTTGGACTTTTATTTTCACAAACGTAATAAATAATAAGCACAATTTGTTCAACAAAATTAATCGAAATGACCGATTGACCTCCATTATCGATATCGCAAATTTATTTACGTACTTATTGCTCTCTCCAATCAACTATACTTTCACATAATCTCGATCTTCCTACGCGACGAACTAAATAATCAGATAAAAAAAGTACAATCAAAAAGTTATGAGTCACTACATCACTTCAAACACGAATGATATAAAGATGAAGAGTAACAAAACGAACCGGCTTTTGGCACCGTTAAACTGACATAAATCATTCAAGTTTCTGTTTGACCCACTGATTGAAGTGTTGTCTGACTTTGCCTGCATATATTTACAGTCACCGGTACTTTCCCCAGCTTGCGAGCTGTAGGTACACGGGTTGACGCCTCGGGGTAGTAGTCAGACATGAGCATTTCCTTTCTGGTTTGAACTGGCTTCCATTTTACGGAGCCTTTTCTGATCTAGATGCTTCTATGAAGAATTATTATCTTTATTTGAAATGTGTAAGATATAAGTATAAATCTTAACTTGAAAGATCTGATAGTCTCAGATACTCGGCCACGGAAGATTGCAAAGGCGCCAGAAGTAGGATCAACTAGTTTATATTCAGATCTGTAATAACTAGGGTTGGGTGGGTGGTGTTATATGTAGTTGGATCCGCATTACAAAGATTTTACGGCACGTGTATAAGAACTACAAATGTTACTCAAATTATGAATAAAATCAAAATAACTTACGACCCTATAACCAGGGACGCGATATTTATTTTCTCCAATATTAATAAAAATTACCAGTATTTTCTCGCTAATCATCACATCACACTAATCACACTAATATTATAAATGGGGAAGTCAGGGGGTGAGGGTGTGTGTGTGTGTATGTTACTCTTTCACGCTGAAACGGCTGGACGGATTTGGATGAAATTTAGAATGGATATAGCTTTTACCCTTAACACATAGTCTACTTTTTATCCCGAAAAAAAGCATATGTCGTTAAACCGAATAACACGCGCGGAAAAAGCTAGTTATCAATAAAATATTAATATTTCTATCACGTACACGTACACGGTATAGCGGGTATTATACACGGTGTCGCATTTCACATGGTCCAAACGAAATTTATAGATGGGGCGTACCAAGGGCTATTCAAATAACCCCCATGTATGTTCAGCCAAAGTGAATAGTTTTCAAGATATAATTTTTTTTCGTATTTTTGACACGTTACCCAAAATTTGATACATTTTTTTTTTCTTTTGAACTATTAGGCCTAGGGCCATTTTTATTTCTTTCAAAGATACACAATTAAATGCCCCTTTAAATTAAATATTAGCGTTGAAAATGGAGCGGTCTATTTAAATTAAAAAAAACAACTCTTTAACATTTTTAAGTCCACCGGCTTTGTAGCTCAACTTTCGGCGGCTATAAAAAAAAAAAAGCCGGGAAAAAAAACTTTTCTTTCCATTTCAAAAACTTGCTTGACATGCTACCATTATACCAGCAAAATTTCATTTTAATACATTAACAACTTCTGTATTTACTTAGTGTAGTATATTATTTCTAAATTTATTTTTTTACAATAAATGCTCAAAATTGCGCCCTCCAACTCTTATGCATAAGCGGCACCGCTTAAGAAAATTTCTACGTAAACGTTGAAAGGAGTCAAGTTGTTCTTTAATTTTTTCTTAAGAATCTCTTAGTTTAATCTTGAGTTCATCCAAAGTGTCGTACTCTCTGTGGTAGACTAACTCTTTGTAATATCCCCAAATGAAGAAGTCCACTGGGTAAAGGTCTGGTGATCTGGCAGGCCACGCTATTAGTCCACCTCGTCCAATCCATCTTTGTGGGAAAGTAACATTTAAATGCGCTCGCACAGCTCTTGCGAAATGGCAGGGGGCTCCATCATTTTGGAACGTCATGTTCCGCCGCTGATCCAAATTTATGTCTTCCAGTAAAATTGGTAACTCCTCTTGTAAAAATTGCAGGTAGGCAGGGCCATTTAACCGGTCTGGAAGTTCAAATGGCCCAATCAGTCGTTTGTTGAAAACTCCAGTCCACAAATTGACTGAAAATTGATTCTGGAAGCTATGGCGTCTTATTGCTTTTGGATTTATACGAGCCCAAATATGGTAATTGTGCATATTAAAAATGCCATTCCTCGTAAACTTGGATTCGTCTGTCCATAAAATAGAGTCGAAAAAATTCGGGTCTTCTCGGTCTCTCCGCAACATTTCCTGACAGAAAGCCACACGTCGCTCGTAGTCAGTTGGCAGTAAGTTTTGTACTTTTCGGAAATGAAAAGGGTGCATGTCTTCAGCTGCCAAAATTCTGTGGACGGTTTGATGTGGTACGCCTAAACGTCGACCTATTGATCTTGTGCTTGCCGTTGGATCTCTTGCAATTTCCTCCAAAACATTTTCTTGTAAATCTGGATCACGTCTTATGATACCTTCTACGTTTCCTGCTCCTGGTCTGCGGCCTGCCATCAAAGCGTTGTGGACACGAATAAACACCCGATGGTCTGGGTAATGTTCAGGTTGAGGTCCAGCACGTTGTATCAGTACATTTCGGTACAATCTTGCTGCAAGCCGACCGTTGCCTCTCGCATATCCATAATAATAATGCATTTCTGCATATTCACGCTGGGTATAGGGCATTGTTGCCCAATAAGCACGATCCAAAGATCTAAACAGTAGGCAAATTAAATAAGAGTCCGTTACACGTGCACAGTTGTCGTTCCAGCAAGGTTACCTACTTAAATTTCACTACCGTTTTTGTTCAAATGGAAAAATTTAAATCGCCTCTTCTTTTCGCGTATTGAAAACTTTCCGGTAAAATAACTTTGATAATTTGTATCTCAAGAAGTTGTTAATGTATTAAAATGAAATTTTGCTGGTATTAATGGTAGCATGTCAAGCAAGTTTTTGAAATGGAAAGAAAAGTTTTTTTTCCCGGCTTTTTTTTTTATAGCCGCCGAAAGTTGAGCTACAAAGCCGGTGGACTTAAAAATGTTAAAGAGTTATTTTTTTTTTATTTAAATAGACCGCTCCATTTTCAACGCTAATATTTAATTTAATGGGGCATTTAATTGTGTATATTTGAAAGAAATAAAAAGGGCCCTAGGCCTAATAGTTCAAAAGAAAAAAAAAATGTATCAAATTCTGGGTAACGTGTCAAAAATACAAAAAAAAATTATATCTTAAAAACTATTCACTTTGGCTGAACATACATGGGGGTTATTTGAATAGCCCTTGGTACGCCCCATCTATAAATTTCGTTTGGACCATGTGAAATGCGACACTATAAGATCATTGTACTGTATAGCCTCCCATGTTGATGGATAGGGTGGCCTGAGTAATCCAGCTTTATTTCTTAGATATGAAGACAGGAGCGTATCGAAAAACGAATGTGAATTTCGGTACAAACAAGCAGTAGTAGTAATAACAATATCTGAGTAATGTAATAACAGATATTGCTACTGTATCCTCAAAACTGTTCGTTCCGCAGGTGTTCAAGCTGGTTCCAGTGCGGACTCTACATCGTCACCCGCTGACCCCAGCTTAGAACGAGAGCTGGAAGACAACAGCCGCTACAAGACGTTGGAAGCCAATGCGACGCTGCTGAAGTTACTCGTCGATAACAAAGATGGCGTCAGCAGGTCAGAAATATTGCCAACCGGAATGAGGAAAAAAGAGGATGGATTTTTAATATGGCTGCGTTTTAATTACGACGTTTATTTTAGTAGATATAAGTTTTATTGTCTAAAACCTAATATAACCCCAATGAATGGCGTTTCGTTTAGGCCTGTCTTTGCGATTTTATTGGTTGCAGTAATATTAAGTTCAAAGAGTGAAATAAGTATAACATATATCATATTTATTTAAAATAAAATAATAAATATTACTATTTCACGATTTAAAATTAATTTGCAAAGAGACAATATTGGAATAACCCCTCCCCCTCCCTGAAGATAGTTGCGACGGGTCTCCTTCCGAAACGCACAACTTATGCTTGTTTGTTGAAAGGTTTATCGTACAAGCTTATTTGCGACTAGATGACATCCGTCGGGCTGAATAAATCGTTTTCATTTATTTATTAATTACAAGAATATTGAAAGAAATTATATAAATTGGAAATATTTCCTATAAGAACTG
This sequence comes from Ypsolopha scabrella, assembly GCA_910592155.1. Classification (NCBI taxonomy): domain Eukaryota; kingdom Metazoa; phylum Arthropoda; class Insecta; order Lepidoptera; family Ypsolophidae; genus Ypsolopha; species Ypsolopha scabrella. The sequence continues at coordinate 13,387,814 of OU342969.1, read as the reverse complement.
CAGTCAACAAAATTCCATAAACTAAGGGTTCATCGAACTTTATACTGTACTGCCGTGATAATTAACAAAAATAAAACACTGTTGAACTACTCGTATCGATGCTACGATGTCAAAAACCAAAGAAAATATAATACGATCTCAGGAATAAAATATGCCGAGGGTTCCGTCGGGCTAAATATTAATTGCAGCTACACTTTTAGGACTGAGGTATTCGACATGCTGCACTCGCGCGACGACAACGAGGGCCACCTGGACCTGCCGACATTCCCCGAAGACTCGGAAGATGCTCGAGTAGAAGTGCCCGCCACGCCGGACGCCCAAGCTGAACTATTACAAGGTAAAGTTTCATGGATTTACGTGACCTAGGCTACATTTGCATCCTTTCAGGCGTAAAGATGAAAGGTGCTTTTGATTTACAGGTAAAGTCCTACTTGAGACTCAGCGATATAAAATATGGTTCTTCCTTCACATTTAACGATGAAAGGTGCTTTTGATTTACAGGTCCTATTTAGAGACTCAGCGATATAAAATATGGTTCTTCCTTCACATTTAACGATGAAAGGTGCTTTTGATTTACAGGTCCTATTTAGAGACTCAGCGATATAAAATATGGTTCTTCCTTCACATTTAGTTTTCATACAATCACTAATCATTTTTAGGGTATCTTATAGGATCATTTTGCTCGGACCTCATCAGACACATCAAGTTGATACTGATGTCTCCTACAGAAGTGCACAGCGCTAAAATGCTGTTAAAAAATCAGACTGCTAGCTCAACATGCAAAATATTATTTCCCTTTACGTAAACAATTTCATACGAATTGGCTCACCATGAATATATGTATAATAATACAACATAAGTACTCGTATATATCTATAAATTAAAATTCTTTTTTTCTATTGAGTTTTCTGTATTTAAAAATGTGCACATTTATTGCTCACCATTCTCACTACTTTTTCACCATATTAAAGGTTGGCTGGGAGAAATTTCTTTAGAAATAAGCTCGCCCTTGTACAAACTATTGTTCCTGTATATATTTTGTTAATTAAGCTTTTTGTGCAATAAAGAAAGAAGCCTTTCAGTTCACTTAGAAACTTGAAATTCCGTTCACAAGTAGGTCTTTTTGACACAAGTGAAGAATTATGTCAGAAAGTTGCTAATTTCTTATGCTATGTGGAATATTACATGAACAATTTAGTTTTGCATTTTTGTCACATTTTTATTTAAGTCTACTAACTTATTAGAATGTTACGGAGCCCTCAGGGCGCGAGGCCTTCTATTTAGGTACATAGGTTTTGACATCGAGAGCAGTAAAGCAAGTTATTCACGCTCTTACAGGGAGCTAAGGATTTTAAAAAATTACCACAATGATTGAGGGGAACGATTTTACACAAAAAGGAGAGGGGTAGACCGACTCACGTTCTAGGTCCCATGTTCACAGCTTTACTTATTGTTCAAATTATGATTTCGTACCTTCCAAACAGAGATAAAATTCTATGGCTAAGCCTTTGTTGTTTGAATCGGTTGCCAACTATTGTTGCTATTCACCAAAAACAGATGAAAAATAAACCTTCGAAATAACCTTCAAAGGGTATTGAACTAATTACGAATTGTGACGTCATTTCAAGTGCGAACGTATCCTTAGATAAGCGAATATGTATGTTTCCGACGATAGGCACTCGGTTTGGCAACTGATTTTACGATACAGAATCAAGGGGCTGGATTGTGTGGTCCGAACCTTGTACCAGCCACGGTTTAGTGTGATCCATCATGAACCTTTAGGTCAGCTATATTAAATAAAGAGTACCTACTTGTTTACTCGAGGAAAGTTCCTAGGTGAAAAGTACCAAGTATGAAACCTACATACATATTTCTACCTATTGTACCCTCCCTTTCTAACTTACATATAACTTGATACCTCTTGTCTTCCTCAGCGCCAAGTCCAGTAGATCCAACAGACGCGCCCACACACGATAGTGTCGAGGAACCAGTGGGTCTGGCGGCGGGGATCATGATCCTCATCACCTGCAGCATCGTGTGTGTGGCGTACACCTCACTCATCGTCTGGAGACGGATATACCTGTGAGTACTACACCCACGGACGGGCCACTCGTCCACTATCAGTTAATGGGAAAGACGAGTGTGGAGGTGGCTGCCAGCTGACCCGTTTTTCTTCCTCATCAAGGACGCAGTGAGATCTCGCAACTGCGACTCCTTTACCAACAAGAATATTTAAAAACATTTCTGAAAAATTGTCAACGAAAATGAAAGATCTGTGGCATTTAGTCGAGCTGTTGTTGTTAAGCCAGTTTATCCAGGGTGCACCATGACATAGTAAAAACAGAATAGTAGAACAACTCCCGCGCCGCGCGTGCGAGGCATAAATGCCTACTGCTGCAGGGTCGTCAATTTATTTTGCGGTGCGGCGATGCGACGAACGAACGGCGCGGCGCGCGGCCACAAAATACCTATCTGTTTTGTAGCGCGGCGGCGCGTACGTAAGCGCGACTGCGGAGCGCAGCCGACCCTAGTCACACCGCCAGAAACGGCCTGAGATATTGTCGTTGTGTGCGTGCTGTGGTTCGTACGTGCCATATAAGCCGCACGGGCGACATCTCTGTGAAGATAGCTTACTAGTCTGTTTTGACTATGAGCAGATGAAGTAGTTGTAAGGTCTGATGCGTTGTTTGTTAAGGTCGTTCAACCCACACTTCAGCTTACCAACAGAACAATCCTACATAAATACGTGGTGATTACAGAAATCTATGCACTCGTAATTCCAAGTCTAATCGAGTAATTTAACACGTCGTTTAAAAATATATTGTGTTTGGCAACTCTTGACATTGAATGAATCCAAATAAAAATATATCATTGCGGTATAGTAAATCTGGACGTGAGGAGCTCTGAACCGGGATTCGAACCCGAGACCTCTCGCTTACCGTGTGGTTGCTCTACCAACTGTGCTCTCCAGTTCCAACACGACTTGTGAATTTACTCATGTGCTTTCCCAAATTTAATTTATTTTCTTGCGATGGATAGATCGCCAAGTGTTTAAGAAATATAGAAATTTATTTCTATCATAGTTTGAATGAATCCCATGTTTTTATTATGCAAAGCAGATAGGGAAACATCCATTTATATTATACGTTCATTTTCGGTAAAACCGTGGAAAAAATCATTTGCGACACTCACTAACCAAAAGCTATAATCTTAACATTTTATATTCTAGACATAAGTAGTATGAGAAAAGCATGTCCATCATCATAAAAAACCTGCAATAATAAAGTCATAATACTAAACAGAAGAATAGAGAAAGCCATTCGATATTCCCAACGCCATCATAAATCTAAAATTTATTGAGTGTTCAGTAAGTACACGAATGTCAAATGTAGTCGTATGTCGAAATAAAACATTATATTTTGTGGCTTCCCAGCGTGAAGTCCCTATTGTACCCGGCGCGGCGCGGCGTTCAGAAACTCGATCCGTATATTCCTGTCCTGTCCTTTGCCACTGGTTTGGTGCGCAGGAAGTGGTTTCTATGGGCACTCTACCCAAACCTAGGACGACACAGCCGTCGGATTTTAAACAATAACATGATCATGCTTAGTTTACGATCACTTTAATAACACTTGCACATTGTAGCCCTACTTTTATACATATGGTTCCATCAGAATGCACCACCAGCGTCAGGCAGGCTTATGGACTTTTTCGCAAGGAATAACTTGCTAAATAAACAACAATATGCTTATCAACCAAATAGGTCAACTGTCGATGCAGCGCGTGACGTCATATCGAAGGTGATGACTCACTACGAGAGCGGGCGACAAGTTGCTGCTATTTTCTGCGCTTTCGAGCTTGTTAATTAATCATTCCTTGATTTTGGATAAGCTTCAAAAGTACGTATAGCAGCAGCAGCAGCATTTCTAAGCGATTGCCAGCAATGTACTTGCATCTTGGAAATAGCGCTGTTCCCCAGGGTTCCATAATGGGAAATAACCTTTTTCTTATACTAGTTAATGACTGCTTCAAATGAAGCTGATAACGTTATATTTGCTGATGACACTTGTGTTATTGTAGCTGATGAAAATTATGAAAAGCTTCAGTCCAAACTATCTCGCGTTACGGCCAATTTAGCCGACTGGGTTTCCTCCAACGGTATGCTTTTAAACGTCGATAAAACTAAGATTATGCATTTTCAGCTACGAAAAACTAGAGGTCACGACCGGAACGTTACGTGTGACGGATTGCTGGTGCCACGAGTGGACCAAGTCAAGTACTTGGGCTTCACCATCGACGCTGGTCTCACGTGGACACCGCACATTGATGTTACATGTAAACGCCTATCCTCAGCACGCTTTGCTTTGTCCAGGCTCGTACCCAGTTTGTCCCCCGATAACGTAAGAAAAGCTTACTTTGGCTACTTTCAGTCTATACTCTCATATGGAGTGGACATCTGGGGTGACTCTGCAGATCGTGAAAGGGCACTAAAACTACAAAAACGTGCAATACGAATAATAGCGCGGGAGCCTTGGGACCATTCAGCCAAAGTATTGTTCAAAACTAAAAAGAAACCCTCCCCTAATTGTACATACTCGAAATAGCAAAGTATGCGAGACGAAACCTACAGTAAAAACAGCGATGTAGGTACCGTAAATATAAGACGACGTGATCGGCTGTACATATACCTGCCAGGAGACTCGCGAAATCAAATAAATGTCTGTTTACGTTAGTACCTAAAATATATAATGCTATCCCTGACGACATAAAATGCGCGTCCAGTGAAACTACGTACATCATTAAACTTAAAGAGTTGTTGGTCGGTATGGCATGTTATACCACCGCAGAGATTTTTGACTGTAGGAAATAGTAATGTTAAAGGACAAATATTATATGACAAATTTTAATTAACTATTTCAATGACATGTATAAATGCATATTTAATAATGTTTGATAGCTGACGACATAAAATGCGCGTCCAGTGAAACTACGTACATCATTAAACTTAAAGAGTTGTTGGTCGGTATGGCATGTTATACTACCGCAGAGTTTTTTGACTGTAGGAAATAGTAATGTTAAAGGACAAATATTATGTGACAAATTTTAATTAACTATTTCAATGACATGTATAAATGCATATTTAATAATGTTTGATAGCTGACGACATAAAATGCGCGTCCAGTGAAACTACGTACATCATTAAACTTAAAGAGTTGTTGGTCGGTATGGCATGTTATACTACCGCAGAGTTTTTTGACTGTAGGAAATAGTAATGTTAAAGGACAAATATTATATGACAAATTTTAATTAACTATTTCAATGACATGTATAAATGCATATTTAATAATGTATCAAATATACAAATCTGAAATCATTGTTACTTTTTATCTTTAGGTAGGTGCGTAGAGCTAATTGCCAGGCCTTAAAACAGACTGGTGACGGGTAGCGGCGTCACTGGTGCAAGGGTTTAGGCACCGCGCTCACCAACCCGCCTGCCCAGTGTGTGTGAGTATGGGCATTTCTTCCAGAAGGACCGCCAAGAGTGGTGAAATCCTGGATAGACCTATGTCCAGCAGTGGACGAAACAGGCTGATGGATGGATGGTTGGATTTATCTTTAGATAAATAACTATATGTGTACGTTTTTGACGAGTAAATTTTTTATTTATTAAAAAATGAGTATTTCGGTATTTCATCAAAGTTTAGAGGCAACAAATAAGTGTGTCTTGAATCGCAGAAAAATAAAATCTTCGGCGTCAGCAGATTTCATCATCTATATCCAGTGGTTCTTAAATTTTTAGTGTTCACGGACACCTTTTACAATTTAAAGAAACCCACGGACCCCTGTCGAAAAAAAATTAGGAAGGGAAAAAGCATAAAATTAAAAATCACTTTCATTGGTTCGTTTACAAACCAAGTTGATGAGTATGATGCTGTTGTTTGGACTCGGTATAATAAATAATTATGTTCAGAGTGAACTGAGTGGCTGTGGTAGACCCCACTTTAAGATACCTTGATCTATACTGACAGAACCTATACATCGTGTTTTGATTTATCAAACACTTAATAGACCTTTTATTTAACTATGTATGTATATCTGATCGGCCATATCATAAAAACTGTTAAAACTAAAAGGGGCCTCCGTTCCGCTTCGTTTTGCTGACTCCCGACGAATTTATGATCACCATCAAAGCAACCAAACACCACAAGTTTATTTCGCTTCGCTTGCCGTTACACCTAATCTTGACTTTTTGTTGATATTCGACTACTTATCGTAATATTCTTATTTCCTACTTCATGTATAATATAGCCATTCTATCATATAGCCATGAGGCCATGACATACATGAGTTGATATGTTTACATTGTTTTGCTGAAACCATTTTATTAAGTTAATACATTTGCGCTGTATTTAGTAAAGAATTTTAATCTATGGGTAGTATCTTATTCGTAGCACAGAAGGTAATCTAGTGGACATCGGACATCCGCGAGGTGATTTATCGAGTTAAGGTGCTAACCATTTATCAGTCATGCTGAGTGATTCACTGTGCAAGATACAACTTACTGCGGTTAATACTCTCTGATGCGGAAATATCACAAGGTCTTTGAATGGAGAAACTGTAAAAGGTTCATGGTTTCAAAATATTATTGCGTATAGCAAAGTCTATTTGAGTAAGGAGTCGGCACTCAACTAAGCTATCGAGAACTAAGATTTTGCATACCTACTTAAAATATATTTATTATCCTTTGTAATGGAAATTTGCTAAGTAGGAACTATTTATAGAAAGCTGTTTTTATTACTTGGTGGTGGTGCTAGGTGGTGCCACTGTCTAACAAAATAAATAAAATGGTAAATTGTAAATAAACCTCCCTTTTTGTTTTTACCTAATCTTTTAACTATGTAACATACACATGAGATACTTGTCAACCGATAGTAGGGCTCGAAATATAAATATTATAAATATAATATGAGCAATTTTTTTTCCTTATTTCTTATATTTATACATATGTATTTATAAAAAAATAAAGTTTTAAAAGAGCATATATTATTAATTTATTATAAAAATTATGACTTGAGTATTTTTTTTTTTTTTCAGAAAACGTAACGGCCTCAAGCACGAGCTACTCAGAAACGAAGAGAACGTGATGGAAACTAGGATAGAAGTGAGTTAAGACCGACTAAGTCGTGTTTCCCGTTAATTTATTAGTAAGCATTTATACAGTTAATTCGCCTGGCTCCGTGACGTGATAATTAAAAACCGCTGCCTAATTAACCGGTTAAAACAACTGACATGTCCTCATTTTTTTCCAGCTTTGAGCTATGGTGTCAAGAAGGTGGTGTCAAAACGAAGGTGGTGAGAAACTCAATAACATAAATAAAGAAGTATGGACGTATCATGCGTTTTGATGGTTCCGTCAACACAACGGAAACCGTTAAGCTGAAATTACATTGTTCCGACGGACGCGACGTCTTGATAACGTAAATTTGGGCGCTTACTTCCCATTATAGGTATATTTTGAGCTTTACAACGACCACGCGACGTCTGGTCGATATACGTGGAATGCGATTTTATCGATCCTATCACAGTTCGTTTGGGGAATGTTATTAGTAACTTCTACTTTAACTTGTATAGACCTTATGATAATAGGCATGATGACTAAACAATTTTTATTAGTCCGTCAGTTAGATTATCAGAAAATACTGGACACATATTTTTTCTTTTTTCAATTAAACAAAAAATGATAAAGATATAGCCCGCTGAAGTTCCGCGTGCCGTCACATCTAGGTACAATTTAACTTAGAAGTGACGTCATTTTCCCCCACTCCCAAACTTTGACGCGCTTTATCTCTGTCATTTTTCGTTTGATTGACAAAAGAAAAAATACGTGTCCAATATTTTTTGATAATCTAAATGACGGACTAAATATAATAATATTTTGTTTACCCTGTGTACAAGCCTATTCATGCTTGCCCCAAATGTCGTGGTGAAATGAAACGTCATAGGACCAATAAAATCTACCCTTTCTTACCTTTAATATCTATCGCAATCGCTTTTAAATGTATCGTGATTGGTTAGAAATTACATAACACATATTTTTTTATTTTTGTAGTTTGCTGACCAATATAGTTGTTACCTTAAGGACCCGTTCTCCCTAACATTAAGCACCTCATTTAGCGTCAAGTAGAACTGAACTCTGTGACGTTTCATTATTGTTTAAAATAGCGCGCTCTGAGCCGTGGCTGTTACGACAGCCGAAACATCGCGCGATCTAAAGTTATCACGTTTCGATGCCGCCCTCCATAGTAATTTGTATGAGGAAATCGCACGCAAAAGTTGGTTATGTTTGATGGATAAATAAGTAACAATATTTATTTGAAAAAAATAAATTAATCGCACCATTCTGTACACTCTTAACTAACAGGTGACTGAATTTCAGTTTCCAAAATGATCTGAGATACAGTCAATGGGAAATACGCGAAGAGCAGTTTTGCGTGATTTTTAGTGACTTTAGATTTTTTTTCTAGCTTGCTATGAATTCTATGCAAAAATCAAATTAATTAGGTTGTAATACAACTCTTCGACAACTTGTGTGATTATTTATTTCTCATTAAACAAATATTTTCTTTCATGAATCAGCAATACGGTGGGGCACGTTTAGGTGGCATGGACCCTCTGTTTGTAGCAGTAGTCATCTTTTGAAAATTCATGCAGGATTACAAAATAACAGTATTCATAATCTGTCCATTGTGTACGAGTCTGTACGAACGACACATGCGCTTTATTATAAACTGTATCATTAAAAGAACATACGGTAAAGATAGCAGCTGCATTTCTGCTCGAGAGATTGTAAGGTCAAGTGAATGAATAAAAATAAACACGCAAAATAATTGTGTGCAAAAAATAAAGCTGTGTGAAAGGGGAACTTTTTTTAAATCTTGTAAGTGTAACTTTCACCAGTTACCTAGCGAGCGAGATTTATGGCAGCAATTTTAGATCGCATTCGAATCAAACACAACGAATTTGAATTTTAAGACTGATACTTTTTAGACCTGTTTGTCTGCCAACACGATGCATCATATGACTTTTTTCTTTTCGTGTTTGCGTGTGCCATACTTAGCCACTTGATTTAATATTTTGGTTAATTCTAAATATGTATTACAACACCCTACTGTAGTGTTAAAGGTATTGCTAAATTGTTCAAAGGTGTCATTTGATTCTATTGATTGGTAATAAGAATTTAAATATTTATTAAGTCAATAACATATCTGTGATTTAACTAGATTAAGTGAGTCTGAGATTAAATTAATTTCTTAATTTCTTTTGCTTGTGTTTTATTAAAACCAAAAGATCCCAACTGAAAAAAAATTACAGACGTAAGAATATAATAGAAAACAGTCAACTAGTTGTTCAACAATCCAAGGCATTTATTCAATAAAAAATCAGAAACAAACCATTGTAAAGTTTAAAATAAATACATAAGTACTCAAAATATACTTGATCCTAAAACATTGTTCTATCACATAGCATTAGTATCCTTGTACATCTTATACAGATAAATATATGCCTTTATAAGTACAAAACAAAGTGATGCCTGTATTATGTAACAATCAACAATAATGTAATGATTGTAATGTACTTATCACTTGTAACGTAAATCAATTAAAATTATTCTTTTACCTTATGTCTAACAACAACGGGGCCAACATTGTCTCCAGTTTCTTTGTTATGTGTACCATGGGCACCATCACAGTACGGCCACTAAAAATAAAAATAAAGATTTCATTGAGTTAATTTGTTATTGTCACACAATATCATATCAAAACCTAGTTATAGCTTGGATAACTGAGCGAGGGACAACTTATGATTGTTTGTATTGACATAACAAGTCATAATCAGTGTTCAGTGTGGACAAAGTCGTAGGCAAGAGCTAGTAGTAAAATCATATAATATATCAAAACCTAGTTATAGCTTGGATAACTGAGCGAGGTACAACTTATGATTGTTTGTATTGACATAACATGTCATAATCAGTGTTCAGTGTGGACAAAGTCGTAGGCAAGAGCTACTAGTAATCATATCAAAACCTAGGTATTGCTTGGATAACTGAGCGAGGGACAACTTATGATTGTTTGTATTGACATAACAAGTCATAATCAGTGTTCAGTGTGGACAAAGTCGTAGGCAAGAGCTACGAGTAATCATATCAAAACCTAGTTATTGCTTGGATAACTGAGCGAGGGACAACTTATGATTGTTTGTATTGACATAACATGTCATAATCAGTGTTCAGTGTGGACAAAGTCGTAGACAAGAGCTAGTAGTAAAATCATATAATATATCAAAACCTAGTTATAGCTTGGATAACTGAGCGAGGGACAACTTATGATTGTTTGTATTGACATAACATGTCATAATCAGTGTTCAGTGTGGACAAAGTCGTAGACAAGAGCTAGTAGTAAAATCATATAATATATCAAAACCTAGTTATAGCTTGGATAACTGAGCGAGGGTCAACTTATGATTGTTTGTATTGACATAACTTGTCATAATCAGTGTTCAGTGTGGACAAAATCGTAGGAAAGAGCTAGTAGTAATCATATCAAAACCTAGTTATAGCTTGGATAACTGAGCGAGGGTCAACTTATGATTGTTTGTATTGACATAACTAGTCATAATCAATGTGGACAAAATCGTAGGCAAGAGCTAGTAGTAATCATATCAATACCTAGTTATAGCTTGGATAACTGAGCGAGGGTCAACTTATGATTGTTTGTATTGACATAACTTGTCATAATTAGTGTTCAGTGTGGACAAAGTCGTAGGCAAGAGCTAGTAGTATTATCGAATTCTCAAAAAAGCTAAGAAAATTGACCCCAATATGACAAAAAAATTAACCCCTCTTTTCCCAACTCTGATTTTAACAAACAAGTCACTGTTAAGATTGGGAATGAGAGGATAAATAAACAATGATTGTATATCTCATCTCTTTACACAAATTTAGGTTGAATATTGTACTGTTTACATATACTACGGGCGTTTTTGTCAAAGACCTTTAAGGAAGTGATACAAGCAAGCCTATGTTAATTGGGTAATTTTTAGTAGATTCAGTCGGACACCCGAAAACGCACTACTATTTTGGGGGGTTCAGGGGCTCAAAGGGGGGGAGCGCCCGCGTTTACTTGGAGCTCATTTACCTTTACTCTGAACTGAACCCAATATCCCATGTTTGGTATCGTTTTCAGATAAATAAGGAACGGAGAATTCAGTTTTGCTATAATATTTGACCTTTTATGTAGTTATTTCTCTGAAAAATTATGAAAAAAGGAAAATTTTATTGAAATAAATTGTATTGTAATGGGAATAACTTGAAAATATTGCAAAAATATAAACTTTGTAGCATGACACCCCATAAAAAGTTGTCAAAAAAAAACTTAATATAACAACATAAAATATTTTATAACAACTTAAAATATAATTTCTTTTTATAACTTAAGATAATATAATATATTGAAGCCTAAGGTCTGACATGGCTAATTCAAATATACGAATAACGAATAATTTTCTCTATTAAAGTTAGTTTATTAATTTATTTTTTATATACGAATTATATTATAGCCTTCGCAAGTTCTAGAGCTGTAAGTTCTTATTTTATTCTTCCGAAAATTTGGCTTGCTGGTGGAAACTAGCCATCGAACATAGGGCTCTTCCATGACTGTTTTAGTAGGTACTAATTAAAAATACGTATATTCGAACTAGCCAAGTCAGACCTTAGGCTTCAATATATTATCCTAAGTTATAAGAAGAAATGATATTTTAAGTTGTTATAAAATATTGTATGTTGTTATAAATAAATTTCAGGACTGACCATTGAACTTGGCACCAATTTAGATCTCAACTCATTTGTCGTCAAAGTCAACAAACAAGGCATGAACTTGGCTCTCATTTCACATTTATGTTTTTGATGGGATATCATTACTTTTTGTACAGAAATTACGACATACATACTCTACTATAGGCACTATAAGTAAGTGTTCCTAATACAATCAATTAATTGAAAATTATATAAAATGATAAAAATTTACTAGTTTCTTATTTATCCCTTTGTATTTATCCAACTACCTATCTAGATGCCAAATTTGAACTTTCTAACTGGGTTACAGTGTTTATCTATAGATGAGTCAGTGATAAATTTGACGATTTTTGGATGTTAATATCTAAATGCCTGTTTGAGGTGTGTTTATGATATTGGGAGCACATATGTATCTCGCAAGTCTCAATATATGAGCCAAATTTGACATGTTTATGTGAAATAGTTATGAGGTGGTCAAAAGTGGCTCCAAATGGTTTGTGTAATATTACACACGGTACCGCTCGCCATTCTGTTAGCTAGAACGTGGCTTGACACGCTACTGCGTGTCTAGATTGAGTACACACCACTCACACTAGTATGACTGCTGCCTAACAATTTTTTTTTCCAACTTTTTGTGTCTTTTCTACAGTGTTTACTTTGATTCTTGTACTAACGTTGATGTAAGTAGCTAAGTATTATAGAAAAACAAAATTATTAATCCTTATTATATTAGAACACGTTACCAAACATGGTATAATAGCCGCATAGCAACAGTAATGGTGCTTAGTTTTTACACTGACTAGGCACTAGCAAGCAAAACCAACCACCACCTGGCAATAAAGTTTTTTTTTGTCAAAATCTTGTGAGGTAACATGCTAAAACGTTTATATTTTTGTAATTTGCATAAAACAGACTATATTCTAATATTATCTTTTTCTGAAATTTTTGCAGTATTTTCATGTTATGCCTATTAAAATATAAATTTTCTCAATTAAATTTTCCTTTTTTCAAAATTATATTTGTCATAGACTTTCCTTTCATCTTGACATTGTCACTTCATTATTATCTAAATTTTAAACTGAATAAAGCCTTATATTCGTAGGTTTGTCTTTAATATGTTAATTTATTCAGTTTATTAAGTATCTTAATTGCAATTATCGTGCCAAACAATAAAATGGAAAAATATCTGCGGCCCAATCGTTTCGATGTTGACCCATCGTCCAACAATGCTTCCAAGGAATGGCGACACTGGCTCAAAAGCTTCGAAAGCTTTCTAGAGTCTAACGAGTCTGAAGACAAGGTAAAACTTCAACTCCTTACGAACCATGTTTCTACCGAAGTGTATGAATATTTTAGCGATTGCCCCACTTATCAGAGCGCTTTTGATGTCCTAGAAAAGGACATCAAAATAAAACCGAAAAATGAAATCTACGCTAGATACGTATTAGTTTCGCGAAAACAACAAGGCGATGAAGACATACACCAGTACTTGCAAGCCTTGAAAAGCTTGAGTAAAAACTGTGAATTCAAAAAAACTGATGCAGAACAGTATCGAAACGAGTATATTCGGGACGCCTTCATAGCTGGCATTACATCGACAAAAATTCGCGAAAGACTTCTGGAAAAATTATCAATGACCCTAGAAGAAGCATTTAATCAAGCAATTGCTTTGGAAATGGCACAAAATAACAACCAAAAGTTCATATCAAAACCAGCATATTATGACGCAACAAACCCTTCAGCTAGCGTATCAAATGAAACTAAATCTATGCCTGCCAATTCCTATTCAAACTTTTCTGAAACTGTCAACGCTGTCACAAAGTACAAAAGTGGCCAAAAATCAACAAAACGAAAGTGCTTTTTTTGCGGAGGTCAAGTACACACGCGGATAAACTGCCCAGCACAAAATGAAACCTGTCAACTTTGTTCAAAAAAAGGACATTTAGCTAACGTTTGTCGTAGCTCAGGAGCTAGCATGAACGCGACCATAGATGACCCCGTATTAGCTACATCACCAACCTGTTTAAAAAAAGCAACTATCAAAATACTCGTGAATGGCCATGAAGCGGATGCACTTATTGACTCGGGAAGTTCCAAGAGTTATATAAACAAAAATTATACTGACAAGTATCAAATAAAGAGAGAAGTTTGTAACGAAATAATAGCCATGGCCTCTCTAAGCCAAAAGACTAATATCAATAGTCGCTGTCAAGTCGAAATAGCTATGAATAACAATATCTACAGAAACTTACCTCTACTTATCGTAGACCAACTATGTTCAGACGTTATAATCGGCCACGATATACTCTCTGAACATAGTAAACTAGAAATGGCATTTGGTGGCCACAGAGATTCTCTTAAAGTATGCAGCGTACTTGCCTCTGGTGTTCCATCTGTATCACTATTTTCAAATCTATCTCCAGAATGCAAACCCATCGCCATAAAATCCAGAAGATTCTCTGATGATGATAATAAATTCATTGAAAACGAAATTAATCAACTTCTGAAGGACGGTGTAATTGAAGAAAGCAAATCACCGTGGCGAGCTCAACTGCTCGTCACCCAAAACGAGAATCATAGAAAACGACTTTGCGTTGACTACTCTCAGACTATCAACAAGTTCACTGAACTTGATGCATATCCGTTACCAAATATCGAAGGTATGGTTAATGATGTTGCACAATATGTCATGTTTAGCAAAATTGACCTCAAAAGCGCATACCATCAAGTCAACATAATTGAAACTGAAAAACCATTTACTGCATTTGAAGCTTTCGGCAAACTTTACCAATTTTGTCGAATCCCGTTTGGTGTAACGAATGGCGTTAGCAGCTTTCAAAGAACAATTGACTGGTTGATTAAACACGAACAATTACAGAATACTTACGCCTATTTAGATGACGTCACTATCTGTGGTAAAAATCTAAAAGAACATGACGAAAATCTGCAAAATTTCATGAATGCGGTCTCAAAGTACAATTTGACTATCAACACAACGAAATCGATTTTTTCGACTAACACTATAAATCTCCTGGGATATACCATACATAATAAGACTATAAAACCTGATGAAGAACGACTTAAGCCACTTTTACAACTTCCAGTGCCTTCAGATACCGCTTCTCTTCGCCGAGCCCTTGGCATGTTTTCACATTATGCAAAGTGGTTACCAAACTTCTCAGAGAAAATAAGCTGTCTCACAAACAAAAGTACGTTCCCATTGAACGAAGAACAGATCACAGTTTTCGAAAACATAAAGAAGGATATAGCTAAATCTACTGTCAATGCTATACAAAATGGAATGCTTTTTACTGTTGAAACTGACGCTTCAGAACACTCCATCGCAGCTACCTTAGCCCAAGAAGGTCGACCAGTTGCCTTCTTTTCGAGAACGTTATCCGTACCAGAAATGCGTCACTCAGCTGTCGAGAAAGAGGCTTACGCCATAGTGGAAGCATTAAGAAAATGGCGACATTACTTAATAGGTCGACCTTTCCGACTAATAACTGACCAAAGATCGGTATCATTCATGTTCAACCAAAGACATTCCAGCAAGATCAAAAATGAGAAAATAGAACGTTGGCGTCTTGAATTATCATGTTTCAAATATGATATAGTGTACAGACCCGGAAAGGAAAACACTGTAGCTGATGCTTTTTCAAGAGTTTGTTCCTCTATTTGTCAAACAAATCTACACAAACTACACAATTCTCTTTGCCACCCTGGCATAAGCAGAATGATCCACTGGGTGAGATCTAAAAACCTGCCCTACTCTGTCGACGATATTAAGAAAATGATACGTGCTTGTCCAACCTGCGCTCACATCAAACCCAATTTTCATAAAAATCAAAGCACCTTAATCAAAGCAACTTCTCCATTTGAACGCTTGAACATTGATTTCAAGGGACCACTACCCACGGTTAGTAACAACCGATACATTCTAACCGTGATTGATGAATACTCCAGATTTCCGTTCGCCTTCCCTTGTAGTGACTTATCAGCTGCCACTGTCATCAGACACCTACTCAGCTTATTCTACATGTTTGGCACACCTGCTTATATTCACTCAGATAGAGGCACAGCATTTATGTCAAAAGAATTAAAAGATTTCCTTCACGATCGAAATATAGCAACTAGTCGCACAACGGCATACAATCCACAAGGCAACGGACAAATTGAACGTCTGAACGGCACATTATGGAAAACAATAGAGTTGACATTGCATGACAAAAACAAGAGTGTTAACAACTGGGAAAGTGTTTTGGACTTGGCCCTTCATTCAATAAGATCATTGTTATGCACAGCCACAAACACCACACCTCATGAGAGAATGTTCAATCATAACCGAAGAACTACATATGGTGAGTCAAAACCGACGTGGTTATCCACACCTGGGCCCGTTCTATTGAAGACACATAATAGAAGCAACAAGTATCAGCCCATCGTCGAGGAAGTAGATTTACTAGAGTCAAATCCTGACTATTCATATGTAAGACTACCGGATGGGAGAGAGACTACAGTATCTAATAGACATTTAGCACCTACTGCCAACAACGATGATTACATTTTAGATGAGCCCCAAACTACTCAAGATCCTGAAGCAAATGAAGGCCCTATCAACTGTGAATCTCAAGAAGAGGAACTAGTTGTCCAACAACCTCGTCGCTCTACAAGAACTAGAAAAGCTCCGCTTCATTTGAGCGATTATGTAGATACATGAGTTCTACGGCTCCGGAGAATGTCATAGACTTTCCTTTCATCTTGACATTGTCACTTCATTATTATCTAAATTTTAAACTGAATAAAGCCTTATATTCGTAGGTTTGTCTTTAATATGTTAATATTATTATTAACTATAGAAAAGGTCAAATATTATAGCAGAACTGAATTCTCCCTTCCTTATTGATCTGAAAACGATACTAAACGTGGGATATTTGAGCTCCAAGTAAACGCGGGCTCTCCCCCCTTTTGGGCCCCTGTGTAAGATATTGGCAATGGCAAACAAGTTTTTAAAAACTGTGTTATAACTTTATTTATAATATTAATGACTTAACTTAGTACAAGAGTTCTCACTTAGGAGACTGGAATAAGAATGAATATAATGTAAGGGAGTTTAGGTTTTATACCCTAACTCTTATCGCTTAAAGTTAACGGAATATTCTATGACTAACTTATTGACTGAGTGATTTACAAATTAGAAAGTGGTAATTAGTTATCTTGATGGGAATATTTGCGTTAGCTGCAGATATTAGTGATGACTAACAGAAGTATGCATTTGTTATCAATGACTGACTAATAGGGCAATCGTGTAGGGATACGTAACACCTCCCCTCTTAGAACAAAGTTGGGGCGTGTTTGCCGGAACTTTGAGGACATTTCTTCATTGTGACGTCATCTTCATCTTCGGAAATGCATGATGTGTCCGTCATGTTTAAAGTTGTCATCGGAACGGCGATGTGTTGTTTGCGAGAGGATTTGTCAAAACAGTTGTTGAAAATTTGTATGCAACCATTTTGATGCTGATGTCCTTTGAAGTAGTTAAAGATTCTTGAAGGGCAGCATTTGTAGATGCAGAATAACATCATAATAACTCCCAGGAAGATGCTGAATGCTGAAAACTTTGAACTATGTTTGTCCAGAAATGATGCTTCGTTTTCCTTTAGTCGTTGAGAGTAAGTTTTAATTTCTTCTTTGATTGTACGTAATGAGTCTAGTGGAACATTATTGATTTTCATTTGTAGTATTTCTGGTGGTTTTAAGTCAAGGATTTCTGGATTACAATTGTCTTCAATATTTACAGTAATAATTGGATGAGTAATGTTGACTGACTTTTCCTCTTCAGCAGTCAGAGTGATGAATGTTGTATAAAATTTACATCCAGGATCTAGAGATATGATTCCGGTGCCAATAATTTCATTATGAGTAATTTTACTTCCGCATTCAATGGCATATGTGGTTTTATGATGTAGTATAAATATCCATTTGTTATTCTTCAGTGGTTGGAATGTGTTGACTTGAGCAGCGATTGTAGTTTTTTCACATATTTTAGGTAATTCTTGACTGCTTGTTATCAGGATTGCCATTTCACAGGTTGGCCTGGTATTGTAATGGTAGATCGGTTGATCTTTACAAACTCTTGCGTCTGTTGCAAATGTTTTGCAATTTCCCAAAGAGCTCATAGCGACGTACTGTTGCTGTGAAGTACTTGTGGCAAGGTAAGTTTGCTCAGGAAGGATAACGGAGTAGAGAGAGGAGTCAGGATGTCTTATAGGGACTGGATAGATTCGATATAAGGTAAATTTGTCAATTTTAACTAAAGGGAATTCGAGAATATATATTAATTTATTCATGTATATATATGATGTAATTGTTGAGGACTCTATAATTTGGTGAATGTTTTGCATAGTTACAGAGGCTACTAGATTTCGATTAATTCTATCTGGGCTAGAAGATAAAAGTTCTTTATATAATCTTACTGTAGAGATAATCGAGGGATGAATTGCACCTGATTTGATGAATAGAATGCTTACAATGATATCATCGATTTCTTTTTCCAGCGTCATAACGGCTTCAAGGATTTGAATTGATATTGATGAAATTTCTTCGGATATTGTTAGATTGAATATTATTTTATTTGTTGTATTGAAATATGAGCTGATTTTTCTTAGATTTTCATTTATGACTATTTCATCATAAGAGATTTTATGTATGGTTTCGTTGAAGTTAGTGACTGTCGAAGATATTATTTGTAACTGTTGTTTCAGTATGTCATTATTACTAATTTGTTGATTTTCTAGGAGGTCGATACAATCGTTGTATCTTTTTGCATCTTTTGCATCTGGGGTACCTATTAACCATTTGAGAACAGAACCCAGGGCGTCGAATAACTCTCTTTTAAATCGTTTGTTGTTAGTATAAAAATTTATTTCATTTAGTCTTGAATCTATTTTGTCGATACTAATTTTTATAAAGGAACTCGTAGTTGCTACGTTTGGTGATGTAGCGTAATTTATGGCTAGATTTCGATAATTAGATATAAGGCGTTTTAAGGAGTCTCTCGATTGGAATAGGGTTTCGAGGTTTCGATATATAATAAGTTTCCATGAGCTTTCGGAAATAAGAAGTTCTCCTTCGTTTTCGTAATAGAGTCCGGAGTTTGATGGAAGTGATTCTATTTGAGTATCTCCATCAACTAATGTTGTGGAGTACCTGAAATTATTAATTAATACAGAATATACGTTTGATTGACTTATATAATTTATATAAGAGGATATAGAATATTAATTTAATTACTGAGCATACAATGAAACTTATGTATGGATTACTCATGATATCATAGAATTTATTCGTATCGTTATTAGAGGGATTGGGATATGCTAGTGTTTGTTGAAACACCCTGAAATTTAATAAAAATATTTTCTTAAGTACTTAAATACTTATAGTTAAATGATTAATTGTTTAATCATGCAATGGTCTTAACCGATTGGCATGCACTACATAATTTCGTCCTGTTTTATTGATAACGTAATTTTCATTGAATCCGATTCTTGTTATATTATAGGGACCTTCCCATTTATGATCTAAATTATTTGGGTTAGGTACTTGGAGCATAACTTTGTCACCTACGTTGAATTTGGCTACGTTCTTTATGGATTTGTCGTAGCGTTCTTTGGCTTTGTCTTTCATGGAGTCTATGTTTCGTTTAGCAATTTCTCGAGTTATCTTTAGTCTTTCATTGAAATCGTTAAGATAGTCGTTCGTTGTATATTCGCGGATGTCTTTTGCAGAGTAAAGTGAATGAGGTTTATATCCAAAGAGTAATTCGTGGGGGGTAAAACCAGTTGATTGGTTTACTGAGGTATTGTGACACATGATAGCAAGAGGGACTATTTGATCCCAGTTTGAGTTTCTTCTTTTATGATATATGCGAATATGATCTCTAAGGACGGCATGAAAACGTTCCAATGATCCATTTGTTTGAGGATGATAGGCAGTACTTAAAGTATGATTACAACCTAATTGTTTCATGAGGTGTTTCAATATGTTGTTTACAAATTCGCCGCCTTGATCAGAGTGGAAACGTTTGGGAATACCAAAGTGTTGACAAAAGATTAACAGAGCTTTAGATATAGTCACTGGTTGTTTGTCGGGAATTGGGTAAGCTTGAACAAATCGAGTCAAATCATCTTGTAAGGTTAAAATGTATTTATTGAAGTCACCTGTTATGTCAGAATAGGAAACTAAATCGATAGTCACGCGTTCGAAAGGTTCACTAGATGATGTCGTTATAACCATTGGGGCTTTGTAAGTTTTTCTTTGTATTTTGCTCCGTTGGCATTCTAAACAGTTATCTATGTAATTTTTGATGTCGTCAGTCATACCTTTCCAATAATATTCTGAACGTATTTTCCTTGTGGTTTCGATAATGCCTCGGTGGCCAGATAAGGGTTCGTCGTGGAAAGTTTTAAGAATGTCGGTTATTTGTTCTGGAGATGGGTACTTAACGGTATTCTGACAAATTGTTATTTCACAGTCGTATGTGTCAGCTAAATATGCAGTTATTTGTAATTGTTCGTTTCCTTGTAATTTGCAATTGGGATCGTTCTTAAGGTCAGGAATATAGAGAGTTTTGACTTTATTCTTTTGGAGATAATTTAGTAGAGTTTTGAAATAACTCTCGGAATCCCATGAATCATAGTGCTTTGGTCTTGAATACCCAAAAACTATATTTTGTTTGTTATCAGATATTAATAGATCATTGTCATACAAGGATTTAGATTTTTCTAAATAGGGATCGACTTGAGAGCACATGCTAATAGCTTGATTGAATAAATCGTTTTTATCTGAGAGTTCGCAAGAAGTAGGGATAAATATGTTTTTGTGACGAGAGTCTAAGAGTTGGTCTGGTGAAATTTTAAGATTTGGTGTATCGAAATTATAATGTCTGTCGTCAGAGAAATGTTCGTAATTGGCTTGTAAATAATCGTCAGGAGTGTCTTGATTCGTACTTTCGTCATTCGTAAGGTCAATATTTGTCGTTGAAATGGGAGGTCGTGAGAGTGCGTCAGCATTGGTATTGTTTTTACCTGGTTTGTAAACTATCTTGTATTGGAAACCAGCGAGTTTGAACTGCCATCTGGCAAGACGGCTGCCTGGATCTGTGATTTTCATATAGTAGCTTAAGGGTTGATGATCTGAGACTATTGTGAAGTTTTGGCCAAACAAATAAGGTCGAAAATGTTTAACCGCCCATACAATGGCTAACATTTCTCGTTCTGTTGTAGAATAGTTAGTCTCGGCTTTGTTTAGGGTTCTTGATGCATAGGCTATGGGTAAGTCTTTACCTATTTCGCCTTGTGAAAGAATAGCGCCAAGAGAATGTAAGGAAGCATCCGTTGTTAATACGAATTCTTTTGTGAAGTCTGGATATTGAAGTATGGGGGGATTAGTAAGGAGATGTTTGCATTTATTGAAAGAGTCTTCTTGTGTTTGACCCCATATGAAAGGGACTTCTTTTTTTAAAAGGCTAGTAAGGGGTTTTGTTATTTGACTGAAGTTTGCTATAAATCTTCTGTAATATCCGGCTAGACCTAAGAAACTTTTGATATCTTTGCAATTCTTTGGAGTTGGAAAGCTTTTGACAGCTTCGATTTTTATGGGATTTGGTTTTACGCCTTCATTTGAGATAATGTGTCCGAGATAAGCGACTTCACGTCGTAGAAATTCACATTTATCGGGTTGAACCTTGAGTTCGTATTTCCTGAGTCTGGAAAATACTTCATGAAGTTTATCTTCGTGTTCTTGGAAACTTGATGCAAAAATTACTATGTCATCTAAATAAACAAAACACCGTTCTCCTTGGATTCCCATTAGAATAGAGTCCATAGTGCGTTGAAAAGTAGCTGGAGCATTTTTGAGACCGAAAGGCATTCTTTTATATTCATAGTGACCGTAAGGAGTTGTGAATGCAGTTTTAGGAATGTCAGCTGAATTTACTTCTAATTGATGAAATCCTGATGCTAAATCTAATGTTGTAAAGTACTGGGAGTGACCAAGTTTGTCTAAGATGTCCGTGATGTTTGGTAAGGGATAACTATCTCCTACTGTTACGTCATTGAGTTTACGATAATCTATCACAAGACGCCACTTTTGTTTCCCTGAGGCATCTAGTTTTTTGGGAACAACCCAAAGAGGGCTACTCCATGGTGAGCAACTTGGTTGTATGATATCTTGATCTAACATTTTCTGTACTTGTTTCTTTACTTCTTGTTCGTGAGCTTGTGGGAATCGATATGTTTTTGCATGAATTGGAATATCAGTAGTTGTGCGAATATGATGCTTTGAATGATTACTAAATGATAATTGGTCTCCCTCCATATAAAAGATGTCTGAGAATTCGGAAATTATCTTATGTATTGAATGTTTCTCTTCGTTATTCAAATGTTCATCTCTGATTGAGTTAAGAACTTTGTCCTGTCTGTCTGATAAGCTAGTTACTTGGTTGGGTGACTCAAGAGGATGTTGGCTCAGATTATGTATTTGTTGTTCACTAAATGGGTCGACATCAAAGTTTGGGGTGTTGATAATTTTGTCTACTTTGTTAGCGTTTACACAAGTAATTAGGAATGAGTTGTTTTTGACGTGGACAAGAGCATGAGGAATGATAACACCAGCGGATAGGAATTGTTGATTTACGATAGCTATTCCAGTTTTAATAGATTTTGTAGTACATTCAATTACTGTTTCGGATCTTTTATTCAGAGTTTGTTTTCCTTGGATTTTTTCTTGGTTTTCTTCTAGGGAATGGAGTTTATATGTTTTATTCTGAACACGCATTGTTTTTGACTGAACATAGATATGAACATTGTTTTTGGAAAGAAAGTCGTTTCCTAAAATACCATCAGCTTTGATATTTAGGTTAGCTACATGGAAATTGAATTTTGGGAGATCGTCTAGGGATAGGTTAGTTGTACCGAAACTGCGTGTTGATGATTGTGTACTAGAAATGCCTACAATGGATACTATTTCATTTTGGTTTATTTTTGATGAGCCTATTTTGTTTTTTCGGATGATTGAAATTCCGGCTCCGGTATCTACTAGGAAAGTGACGGGTTTGCCTTCGATATGGAATGTACAATGGAGTAGATTTACTGGTGGTACATCATTTAAAGAAGAGATATTATACGATTGAATTGAGGATCGAGATTTCGGGGTGTTAAGTTCTGGTTGAGATTTTGCTTTGAGTTCGGACTTAGATTTTGACGTAGATTTTGACTTTGATTTTGATTTAGATTTTGACTTTGATTTTGAAGATTTAGAGTCGTTAGTGAAATCGCGGTTTTGGGGCTGATTACCCTGTTCATGGATTTCATTTGATTTCGAGGATTCAGTGGATTTAAGAGATTCAGTGGATTTAAGAGATTCAGTGGAGTTCGAGAAATCGGAAGTCTGCGTGGCGACATCTTTAAATTCAGTCTGTGTAGATGTGTCTTTAGATTGTCTCCGATAGACTGGTGTGTTTATTTCTAAAGACGTACTACTGTTTTGTGTTTGCTTTACTGAATTTATTCTATTATGAGTACGTTCGATTTTTGGTGGTGTTTTTACCACTGGAATCGGGAGTTCTCTGTCATGGGATATTCTTGAGTCTGGGTGATTGAGCAAGGTGTAGAAGCGATTTCCGAGGAGTTGCTCATCTCGTCGGTCGCTGGCAAGTTTAAATGATTTACATTTTTAGGTGGAGCAGGCAGAGCGCGTTGATTTTGAGGGGCAGGTAGAGCGCGTTGATTTTGATTGTCTCGAAGATTATTGTTATACGCTCTCTTACGGCAATCGGCAATTAAATGCCCGGGTTTTTTGCAATAGTTGCATATTTTTTGTTGCACTTGATTTTGGACATTTGAACCAATGTAGCGGTTTGAATTTGGGCTTGAATTAAAAGGTTTTGGTATGGGTTTTATTAAATCTTTTGTATAGTACTCTATATTTTTAGGGATTCGAGGCGGGGTTGGTTTCAACAATGTTTGTCTTGCATTGTTCATCGCACGTATTTGGTCTTCTTGGATAGCGAACCGACCTGCTTCAGATAGCGTCTTGAAACCTTTGGTACGGAGCATTGTACCTATTTCAGGATAATTTAATCCTATTTCAAATACTCTTAAAGCTGTTTCTTCGGTCGCTTTCATTCTACCTATCAATGAGTTGTCGTTAATTTCCGCGTTTAATTTTTCGATAATTTTTCCGCGACATAGATCTATTCTATGTAGATATTCTGTGATAGTTTCGTTTGCGAATTGGAACATTGTTTGTAGTTCGAGATTCAAATGAGATATCGTTTTGACATTGGAAAATTTTTCAATGAGGAATTTTCGAAGGTCTTCCCAAGAAGCATTCTGTCTGCTATGCACATCCGATGCACTTGTCCCCACGATGTTGTTAAGGACATAAATTAAAAGGATTTCTTTCTGATCTTCTTATGCTAATTTAAATGCTGAGTCACAAGATCTGGTGAATTTGTATACCTGACCGGGTTGGCTTGTGTCAAAATTCGGTATAAGTTTTAAAAGAGTATTTATTTCTAGCGCCATTTTAGAATTTAAGTTGGGATAGACTTCGTTTTTAATTTCTAAGGGCATGAGTTCGTGAAAATATGCGATTTTGTTAATTTTATGAATATATGAGCACAATGATACAGTACAGTACACAAAAATAAAAAAGGAACACAGAGGAATCGAGCAAACAAGTTTTAGCCACTTACCAACATAACAATATTATTATTTGGGTTTGCATGGTTCGGCAAGTCTTATTTAAAGCTCTTCGGGCACCGTCCAGGTCCTTTTGGCGATGGTTGTCCTAGGTCCTGGTCGTTTTTGACTTGACTTTATCCACTACCGGCTGCGCCAATGTAAGATATTGGCAATGGCAAACAAGTTTTTAAAAACTGTGTTATAACTTTATTTATAATATTAATGACTTAACTTAGTACAAGAGTTCTCACTTAGGAGACTGGAATAAGAATGAATATAATGTAAGGGAGTTTAGGTTTTATACCCTAACTCTTATCGCTTAAAGTTAACGGAATATTCTATGACTAACTTATTGACTGAGTGATTTACAAATTAGAAAGTGGTAATTAGTTATCTTGATGGGAATATTTGCGTTAGCTGCAGATATTAGTGATGACTAACAGAAGTATGCATTTGTTATCAATGACTGACTAATAGGGCAATCGTGTAGGGATACGTAACACCTGTACCCCACAAAATAGTAGTGCGTTTTCACATTTCCCGGACTGAATCTACTAAAAATGAGCCAAATAACATTTGAGGTGAGTGGCTTGCTTGTATCACTCCCTTAAAGGAATCATGTTAAACATTAAAAGTTTGTTGTTAAATAGAAACAACTGAGAAATTGAAGTCTTAATAAAGTAAATGTGTAAACAACAGCCAAATCAGTGTTAAATCTCCTGTTTTTTTTCCACAACAATACTAAAGTACTATGATGAACACTGAACAATAGAAAATGATTAATATACATAAACATTGTAGCTGAAGGTAAAAATATTAGATTATAGTTCCAAGTCATAAGCAATTGATAATAATGTGTCATACTATTCATTAGGACTATTATGTTGACACTTACATTCTGGCTTTTCCAGCACCTGCACAAAGAAGCCTTCTCCGTGATGTCTTCAATGTCAATGAAATCAACCACTTTATTGATGTCTTTCCTGACACACTGGTTAACTTTTCCATTATTTTGGGCTTTCTTTATAGTCTGATAGGAATAGTAAGAGATGCCACCGATGACTGCCGTTGGAGGAATCAGGGCCAACCAATCACGCGCTGAAAGTATTCAATCAGCTGATTTTAATTGGGGTTAGAATCTTTGACAAAAGGGGATTTCGTATAAAAAAAAAATATCTTTGTGTTAGATTACTTTACTTTTTTTTTGTAAAATCTATTATTTTTATTTATCAAATATGTAATAAGTATCCATTTGTACTACATAACGCGGTTCAATTTATGATTTAGAGAAAATAAAACTTGCTTGACAAATATGGTAAAATAATATGAAATTAAAGTAAAGCCTAATTATCTACATACGACCACCTATTTAATTACTTACCTCCGAGGCGGAACCATCCTCCGATAGAGTCAGGAATGGGTAGTCCAGCAAGATAATTGGGGATAGTAACCTTTACAAGATCAGATAATAGCTGCATTATTTAAAAAAAGATAAACTGGATATGAGGAACTTGAGAGTTCTGAAATAATTATTACAAAACGATAATCAATCCTATCTTCACGAATTATGTAGAGCCTATCTTACACAACTGATTTAGGTAGAAAAGTTGCCTGTCAGTCCTACCAAAAGAGAATTGTATACTACCAGGCTATATAGTATCTTAGAACATTGTCTCTAGAACCAACCACAACGTCATCTATTGAGCTGGCTCTCAAATAAGGAGAGAATTTCAATGTTTTACACAAAGGCACAATAGAGGGCTGTGTCGTCGCCTCTCAGAAAGTCTTTGTCATAGTGGGAGGTGGCAGGCAGCACTGGTCACACACATCACAAAAACAATTCCGTAGTTGTTTCAAGAAGATTTTTGTATATTTGTAGCATCTAGTGCAGTAATTTTAATAGAGTGGAGTTAGGACTACTCCTCTGCAAATTACAGCCAAAAAACTTTAGTGAAGTGATTAGTGTTGAATCAGAATTCTTTCTTCTTCACGAATACCCACGATTTCCTTAAAAACTATAGTGCAGAGATTAGTGAGTAAGAAGCAACGAAAATTAAAATAATATATGAGAAAGGAACTTTGTTTTATTCTATTTTGAATCTGTTTCTGGTTATTGCAAATATACCTACAGCTAGCCCTAGACGGAATTTTTATCTCAATGTCTCTACCAACCAGGCTATATTTTGCACGTTGGGAAAAAATTACTTCGGTTTACTTATTATCATATTTACGTCTTTAGTAAAAATGTAAACCGAAGTAAATTTTTTTTCGTGCAAAATATAGCGTGGTTGGTAGTCACGTTGAGATAAAAGTTCTGCCTGGGGCTAGCTGCTAACGATACTATAGCAGTGTTATATAATGTACATACATGCTTATGTTTACACCAGACATTAGTTGAGAGCTTAGCCGCTTGGCGGCAGCACTAGCATTGCCTGTGAAGTTAGCCAAGTTTCGTATCTATTCCCGGTTTATACTCTTATCTATTATACTACGTAACAAGAGTCGGGACTTCCCTTTAACAGATTAATGCGTATTTGCCATGGAATGCCCCGCAACTAGTACCAAACTACAATAAGAAAGAAATGACAAATCACAAACAAAGCTGCAAACATAAGTGTGTAGGGATGTACACAGAAGCAATACATTTTATCGATATTTATTTTTTTTTACTGTATGAATTTCATGTTTAATGAAAAAGGACATTTACGAAGACTTCAGTTTTATCAGGGCTTTCAATAATTTGTATGTGACAGTTTTGCAATAATACGTTTCTAGTTTCTAGTTATTATGCAAGAAACTGAAAATCTTCCTGTTCATTTAATTCAATTCTTATTGCATAAAAAATATGAGCAATGATGTTGACTTGGACTTGGCCCTGAAGTAGATGGCTCTGAAAAAGAAAAAAAAAGTACGTCCACATACTTTAAATAATAATATTAAAAAAGTAAATTTTTGCAACTTCAATCTGGCTGGCACAATAAATAAATAAACCGGACAAGTGCGAGTCCGAGAGTTCCGTACAAATTTGTAGGTATAAATTATAAACATTTAATAAAATGCAGTATTAATTGTACTTATAGTTTAAGACGGTACTATTTACCAAATTTCATAGTTATAGGTCAACGGGAAATACCCAATAAATTTTGATTACCTTGAGAGTGCCAAAATATACGTTTTTTGCGGCATAAATAGACATATCTTTTTTTACGTTACCTTAGAAATTTGATTTTTTCAAAGCTTCAAGGGACTATTAACTTGAGTATATGGTTTTAATTTCAACTCTATACCTTCTCGCGTTCCAGAGATAAAGGGTCTTGACAGACAGACAGATGGACGGACAGACGGACAACAAAGAGATTCTATAAGGGTTTCGTTTTTTCCTTTTGAGGTACGGAACCCTAATAATATTTTTAATAAAATGACATATGTATGTACGTACCCTTATCTAAATACACGTGACAGGTAAACTCATGCGAAATCATATCAGGAAGGGATGCTTCTTTTTTGAGTTGATTTGAAGGTATGGTTGACTTTTTGAACCGAGTTTTCTTATTCAAATGTTTGTCATCAAAGTGCTTTCCACGGGAAAATTTTCTATCGTTAGATAAATAAGGTCTTCACTGCCAGTGACTTTTACTTACTGCTGTCACCTGTAATAATAGTATTATTTTAAAAAGCAGCTTCACAATATCGTAATTTCAAACAAAAAAACAAGACCGCATTTTTGGAAAGTGATTTGACTATTTTATTAGTTTAATTTTTCACTATAAATTATGTTGATTAACCAATCAACAGAAAATAAATAATACAAAACATTTTCCATATTTTACGCAAAAATCATTATATCCCATAATTTAACCTTAAAAATATATTGCACTATGATATTAGGATGAAATTATGTCACCCTAACCTTGGCGGAAATGTTATGATTTATCGAGACAACCCCATCACTATTCAATTTACAAATAAATGTTATGATAATGTTTTCGCTTTTAAATTTCTTTATAACACAAAATAAGTCGCAAGATGAGTACAGAGGTACTTACCGAGTCTCTTATTTCTACATAACGTTGGCATACGCCATTATTTTATTATTATTATTTCAGATGTCAGATAGAAATCACCACTTTAAAAAATGCCAAATTGCAATTCTTCGATACTGCAAAAACCGGCCAAGTGCGTGTTGGACCACGCGCAATGTAGGGTTCCGTAGTTGCCCGGTACATATAAGTTGGTCTAATACTACAGACCACGCCAAACTTCTGGTCCCATACATTATAGGGGGCCAAAAGTTTGGCGCGACCTGTACTCGTAAACCTGTAAAGCCTACTTAGCTGTGATAGTTTTCCTTTTAAATTCATTATATATACTACTTCTGTGAATTTTTTCACATTTCTATAAGCAACCGTTTAGCCAGTAGGGTGGGGGGGGACGCTCCTCACTAACTAAAATTTTCACTTTAAAGCTTAATATTTCGCCAACGGATCCCTTAATCGAAAAATGGTCTTCACACACCCACAATGTTTTTAAACGGCCTATCCAATGATACTCCGTACTATGGGATACATAATAATAAAAAAAATCATCCCCAGCTTACGTGTATGAGAGGTACACTTAAAAATTTTTTTTTCATGATTTTATTTTACCGTTTTGTTGGTGTAATTAATATTTATATCCATGCCAAATTACAGCTTTCTAGTACTAATAGTCTCTGCGCTAAGCCGCGGACAGATGGACATGGCGAAACTATAAGGATTCCTTGTCGGACTACGGAACCCTAAAAACCATTCTAAGAAGACAAGAAAATCTGATGACGTAACGTTTCATAAAAAATAATTGACAGAGGAATGATAAAAATATTGCCAATACA
The DNA here is from genome assembly GCA_910592155.1 of Ypsolopha scabrella. Classification (NCBI taxonomy): domain Eukaryota; kingdom Metazoa; phylum Arthropoda; class Insecta; order Lepidoptera; family Ypsolophidae; genus Ypsolopha; species Ypsolopha scabrella. The sequence continues at coordinate 13,358,350 of OU342969.1, read as the reverse complement.
ATAGGAGCAGGTAGAAAAAATTATTAACGGTTAAATTAGGAAACAATGGATTATAAACTTACATTTTGTATGCATTAGACTTGTTTCTAATATTTAACCGTAAATGATGTTTTTTCTAAATAAAAAAAAAACATTAATGGTTAAATTTGGAAACAAGTTATAAGTTATATTTTTATGCATAAGATTTGTTTCTAATATTCTACCTGCTCCTATTGTTTTGGCCATGTTTTTATCATTCCTCTGTCAATTTGAGATTTTTGTACCTCATTTGAAAGCTACGAAAATGCGGATATTTTCAAGCTATTACGCACAGAAAATTGCATAGAGACTTTTTGTTTAAACATAGCTTTTTTGTCGGGTCGGTTGGTGCACGGGCCCGCGGGGAAATGCGAGGGGGGTGCAGCAGAGGTGGCGTGTCTTCCCCGCGCAACGTCCTGCCTCACACAAATAAATCAATCAATTGCCTACATCTAAATTTTGTTCGTAACAATATGTAATTACTCGTAGCTTAAATGAGCCCCAAACTCAGAGCCACAAAGCCAGGTGTACCCCTTTATATCCTTTTTTTTGCAACTGTTGATGACGATTAGGCCATACTCAGGTACTTTTTAGTTCTGAACTGTGGTATGCATATAAAACGGTGTCGCGTAGTTTCACTGGAAAATATAATCAAATTATTGTACCAAATACATTATTTACCACTTTGATAACTTCTAAACTAACCGTATGATAAAAACAGAATTGTTTCCTGTTTTTTAGGGTTCCGTACCTCAAGAGAAAAAAACAGAGCTCTTACAGGATCACTTTGAACGTCTAGAGGTATCGTATTGAAATTAAAACCATATACGAGTATGTACTCAGATCTACAGTCCCTTAAAGTTGTGGAATAATCAAACTTCTAAGTTTACGTAAAAAAAGATACGGCCGTTTATGCTGCAAAAAACGTATTTTTCGACACTCTCAAGTGAATCAAAATTTATAGGGTATTTTTCGTTGACCTAGAGCTATGAAATTTGACAAGTAATACTGTCTTACACTACAAGTATAGGAAAAAATTTGAAAACTACATTTGTAATTAAATCCCAAAAATATAGTGTTTAATGGAATCCTCGGTGGGCGATTCCGACTCGCATTTGTCCGTTTTTTTTATTTAAGAAACGATTTTCAGGTAAAGGCAAAATCATAAAACATTCTATCAATAGGTACGGCAGCTTTTAAGAAAATTTTACATTTTGATTTAGAGAAGCAAATGGTTTCCAAAGACATTGTATAGAGAACAAGACTGTGCACTACGATACGAAAAACAAGCCGAGCGAGATGGGTGTTGGCACTTGTTGGTCCCTTTCTTACACGTTAGGAACTCAACAACACTGTATAACTATATTCAATATATAATATATGGAAAAACACGAAAAAATATATATATTTACAATTTTCGATATATTTCGGCCCACAGTATGTTGGCGTCATCAGTCATATTTTTTCTTGTTTTTCCATATAAATATAGTTAATAAAGGCTCAAAAAGTGCAAAATATACATTTATTCATATATCCAATATAGTGACAAATGCGAGTCGCTACTATATTGAACATTGTTAACAGTGTTGTTAAGTTCCTAACGTGTTATTAGAAAGGGATCCACGAGTGCCAACACCCAATATTGTATATATTATATACACTGGCAACTTCCTAGACAAGGATACACGAGTAGCGTCAGCTATCTTGCTCGGCTCGTTTTTCGCTTGAAAATGGTATCCTAATAATTACAACCTTATTTCTAAGCAAATAAAATTTAGTTTAGTTGAGCAAAAATTGGACAGTGCACAGTCTTGTTATTTATTATACAATGTCTTTGGTAGTTTGATGGTACTTTTAGTACTGTCAGCGCCATTCGGAACCCGGCCCTATCGTCGGACGATATCCTAAGTCTATGGTCGGACGTCGAATAAAGGGTCTGTCTGTTCTGTGGTCGAAGTAAATGTATCTGTGGTTACAGGGTGGCATTCACCCAGTTAAAATAAATTTCCTCATTTCTGAATAATTTTTGTTTTTCCCATCCCTAAGGAGCTAAAATACTTTTCACTATTTTTACACTGGATTAATTCTTAAATGACATCCGTGCCACATAATAAAAAAATTATGCTCGTTTCTCTGTCTATCCATTTGACTTAGAATAGTTAATTCATCTTATAAATAAAATATCCTTTTTATAGTCAAATCAAATACACCAATACAAAAACACACACTAAAAATCTTTGTAAAATTGTTCAATACAAAAATATAAAACCGTAAGGATAAATGTGCTGGCCTATATGTTCACAATTTTTTTTTGTGTTATTTGTTATTTTTAGTAGGTATTCCCAGTTTAATAATAAATAAAAATAGCAGTTTTAAAAGAGAAATTGAAAGTCAGACATATTTTATTTCAAACAAAACTCAGGTTCCTGTATTAAATAGGGTTAATATTTAGTATATGATTAATGAAGCTTAATACATGAGAATTAATCTTATTGTTCCGATTTGTTCCCTATGACATTCCATTCGTTGCTTAAAGCCATTAAGTATTCACATCACTAAATTAGACACCAACGGGGCTATTATGTAACTCAGGGTCGGTTGCTAGCTATAGTTGCTATTCACCAAAAACAGATAAAAGTTAACTTCCAAAATAACCTTTAATAGGTATTGAACTATTTACGAATTGTGAAGTCATTTCAAGTGCGAACTTATCCATAAATAAGCAGATATAGATATCGTTTTAGACGATAGGCACTTGGTTTGGCAACTGAGTTTACGATACAGAATCAGGGGGCAACTCTTGTACTTTAGTTAACGATCAAGAATAAACCTAGTTAATGATTGTATCAATCTAATATTATTTATCCAACATTTCTCAGCATACGCTCACGAATATGAACCTAATACTTAGGTAGATTAGATTTGTTTTGTTGGGTATTTTATGTTTACGTTATGGCAACACTGATGGGTGGTTGGTGCGAGTGGAGTGCGTTTGCATTTTGCCGTTTTTGTGATTTATTTCCATAATTTTATTCTTATGTACGTTAATAAAGCCGTTGATGAAGTTCTACACTAAAGTGGCCAAAGTTAACTACTTTGGAGAAGATTAATTCAATGCCGCTGTACGCTGAATATGGCTGACGAAAGACTAGTGGTTCTGAATCGTAGTGATAATTTGGGTTTCGGATTCTCTCTGCTCGGAGAAGCCGGTTTGCCACATATAATTTACGAAATTGAAGAGAATTCTCCGGCGGCTAGGAGCGGTGAGGTAAGGAAACTTCATTAGTATTTGTTTAAAGTGTGTATTCTACTGGAAATGAATGAGCTTGCTGTCAGTCAACAGAACCATATATTGCGACGATGAATACAACAAGGTTCATTCATTAGTGGTTATATTTTGTTTACAACTGTTCCGAGACGGTGGCTGCAGTGGAGTTGAAAATTTACCTCAATTTAAAAAACTGCATCTTGACACATCGTTTTGCTTTCTAAGTTTTAAAATCATGTACCATGAGCATTTGAGGGAAATTCATGAAATATCAAAGTTGTAAATCAGCTGGTTAAAGTAACTTATGTATGACATTAGCTTCAAATTTGATTATGCAAATTCAATTGATTCTATATATGGTAGGGATACAAAATAAAAAACAAATGCTATATGTTTACATTGTTACTTTTATAGTTTGTAAATTTTGTTGGGGCTCAACATTTGATTATTTCCCATTCTTCATATTTTTATATGATTATGTACAGATTACAATTTTATAGAATAAGTCTCAATATTACAATACTAAAAATAAAGTAGTAAAAAGGTCCTATCTATAATATATATAAAATTTTCACAATGTTTTTAATGAAATGGCATTATTAGTATTGCACTGAAACCAAAACAAAAAATTTTATTCATATTTTTGTCTGTCTGTCTGTATTTCCATTTTAACTCGGGAACCACTCAAGGGATTTGGATGCAGATTTCTTTATTATCATCGTAGTGACCCTGGTCTACATACAGGGGTGTTAATAAAATAATGCCCAAGCCAAAAATAGGGCAGAGATAGAATAAATGCAGGCAGAGCGAAATATTTATATTTTATACATATGTAAATATTGTCTATTATATAATAATATTTTATACAAATTTAATATTGTCTATTTGTATTATTAACACGAGGCAATATTTTGTTAAATACTTGTATTTTTTTAAAGGCTAGTATAACCCCTAACCCCTTTTACATACTCCTGCCATCAGTGGCATATTTCCTAATTTTGCACTTGGGGCTATATACATTGTTGCCCCTTTTACCCTTGAATCTAAATGTAAGTAGGTGTGTGTCAGAATTTTATTAAAAACATTAATGCCTAGCTAGTTTTATACTAAAAAAGTCAACAATATCTTCACAATTTAAACTTCTGGTAATATTTGATTAAATGTTGATAACTTCCAAATAATTCAGTTGCTCTTCTGATATACTTGATCAACTGATCATTAACTTCTCACATGTCTGCATATAAAATATAATATAACAATAATTGTGTTTATCATCCTTGCTTAGACATACTAAAGGCAAAGTCCTGAGTGATACTGGGAAAGATCGCTCTGCACATATACACTTGGTAACAGCAAATGCAGGACAGGAAAACAGGAAAATTCTCAAGGCTATATTAGTGTAGGGAAATATTTCCCATTACTTTTGTTTCTGATTTATAGCAGACAAACTTTTTAGAGTTTTTGTGCTTTACTGAGGTGTTGAATTTAGTATTTAAGAAAAATGCAGAATTGATTATTTGATTATTTTTGAAAATATTATATTACATAAAATGACTAAAAACGAAACGTGATATCATTATTTCGTTTGGTTTTGGTCAAGTAATATCTGCCAGAATAGTTACTAATAGGTGAAACGAAATGATGTTTATGAAACTACAACTTTTATTCAAGTTTAAAATTAACAAACCAGAAAACTTATTTAGGACCAAACGTGACTCTGTACTGGTATGTTACTAGAAGCTCTAAAACCGAATCAGAGCACCCCGACTTTACACATTCTTGTGGCTACTACCCCTAGGGTATATCGGGTGTAAATCGACCATTAAATGAAACCACATATTCTACTGACCCTTCTGAACCACTTTTCCCAAGAATCATACCTGCAGAAACCCTTAGCTTAGTTAGTGTGACCTGAAGCTGAGTCATGGACGTCACTCTCTCTAAATCAGTGAAATAAGAGAAAAAAGTGAGGTTATGAATTTACAAAAAAATTAAAACGTAAAAACTATATATTTCCTGGACAAGGGGGTAAGTACTTTCTCCCTCCCATCTTCCCCCCATTCCTTTACGTACTTTGGTGTCAAAAAAAGACAAAGTGAGGAAATAATTTTCCAAAAAAATAAATCATATCTAAAAAACTGGTCAAGTGCGAGTCAGACTCGCATACCTAGTTTTGGGAACAGTCAGGAGGAAGGTATTTAAAATCTTGCCCATAACTGTTTATGATAACTAAAAAAGAATTGATTGTACCACAAAAGAGAGACTCAAATATTTTTCTACCATAATCAAAATAAAACTTGTGGATGAAAAATTTAATTTTGTAATTTTGTTATCGTGAATTTTTCACCCGCTGCATTTTTCCTGTAATCTTTACGTAATCCCAAATTACCATGATTTCTTTCATACTTTTCGGTTCATTAGTTTCGGAAATAAGGGGGTTAATAATTTTCTAAAACTACCTTCTACAGGACATTAGGTATACTATAAATTAAATATCCATTTATGACTTGTGTCACCGACTTTACCTTGTGATGTCTCATGGAGGAGAACGGGAAGTAATTTATTTAATAATTAGGGTTCCGTAGTACCTAAAAGGTACACAAGGAACATTTATGGTGACACTCCGTTGTCCGTCCATCCGTCCATCCGTATGTCACAGCCTCATAACTTTAGCACCATTAAAGATAAGGACTTGAAACTTGTCGCAAAAAAAGCATTTACTTGCATAAATAATACGGAGTAGAAAAATTAGTAAAATTTGAAATTGTTCAAAATATTTCCAATACAAAAGTAAGAAAAATTAAACATAAATTCCTAAAACTACAGCATGGGTATCCAATTGTAGATATCAAAGAGCTAATTAAAAAAATACATATTTTTACTATATAAATTTACTGGCACCGATTTTGAGAAATATTTAAAAACCACAAAAAATTCATGTTTCAATTTATTTCCGAACCTGGTGGACCGAAAAATATTTAAAAAATTACGATTATAGGCCATAACTGACCAATTACAGGAAAACTATAGCCATTCAAAAAAGTGGAACACAAATGCAAAATATTTAAAAAAATGTGAAATGAATAAAAAAAAAATGCATGTACCCCCTTATTTCCGAAACTGGTAGACCGAAAAAAATTAAAAAAAATCATGGTTATTTGGGATTAGGTAAAAATTACAGGAAAAATATAGCGGTTGAGAAGTTGAGAAATTCACGATGATAAAATGACAAAATTAAATTTTTCTTCCATGAGTTTTATTTGGTTTAAAAATATTTGTGTCCCTCTTTTGTTGCTATTATTGTTTATTATCCATCCCAAAATGCAAGAGCACAATTAACTAGGTAAGTACCGAATATACAACCATCTATCCGAAATTAGATGGCAGTGGGAGTACTCTACATCTCGATATCATTTGATCGCTCGAGTTAAATTACTGCACAGAAGGAGCAGAACAGGGAGTGTATTGTATATTGACTGCGCTCAGCTTTGAGATTTGACCTCAGCTCAGTTATCGTCTCTACTTGCTTTGGCGATTTTAATATTGATTGATTTCACTCAGAAAACTCCCTACTACTAATGAAATTTCTAATTATTTCATAAGATTTGGTTTAACTGCCTATCTTGTTGATTGATGAGTCAACAACTCGTAAAGTGAAGACACTTTCATAGACAATCTATTTTCTAATGTTAATTTAAAATGTGGTAAAATCAATTCTTTTTTTAGTCACCATAAACAGTTATGGGCAATATTTTAAATACCTTCTTCCTGCCTATTCCAGAAACTGTTGAATAACGGAACCCTAGGTATGCGAGTCTGACTCGCACTTGACAGTTTTTTTTTTGTCTGGAGGAGATCGGGAAATAATACGGACATTCTTGGAGGAACTCGGTAACAAGCCGCCCAGGGCACTTTCTTGTTTCGCCCTAAGGATGACACGCCCCTGGCTGCCATAGGTTCTGTCCCACCGGCCCACATAAAGTATGATGTATTACAGAACAAACGTGTAAATAAAAAATTAGTGATATTAAAACAAAGCCTTTCGCCCGCAGCTCCGCCCGCGTTTTTTCAATATATGCTATTTCGGCTTGGGGGCTATTTTATTAACAGCCTTTATATCCTTTATGTTGACCAAGAAAACCATATCTAAATCTGTTGAGTGGATTTCGAATTAAAACGGAACATATATACCTATACAAACAAAAAGTAAAAACTGAAAGGAACTCAGCTACCTCGACTCATTGCCGTAGCAGGAATCAAACTCCTAACTTCAGCAGGCAACCGCTCAGTTAACACGTGAACTTGTAAATCTATTTTCCTACCTATTTTTATCTAATTTACCTACTTTTAAGTTCTAAGTGTCATTAGCTTATTTACCTACTTTAAGCATATTAATATTAGAACATTTAGTACTTATACAAACTTATATAATGTTAAGGGCTCTGGTCTGCCAACAAACTGTTGTACAGTTTGGCGGACATTACTAATGTTTTCTAGTACCTATGTAAGTATTTGTGGAATAAAGATCTTACCACAGAAAAAAAAGACAGACATACAAACGAAAATTAATTCCAAAAATTATAGTTTTGGCTTCAGTACAATACTTATAAGCCATTTCATTTAATATGTTCAAAAAATACTCAATGTATTAAAAATCATTTTTTTCCAAATATTTTTGGGGCACCCCATTATTTTCTTCCATATCTTAAAAACTATAGCCTGACCGTAACCGCTGCACTGTGCACCGCATTTGCGCCGCGCGGCGAGGCGGGGGGAGGAAAGGAACTAGTATGAGTTCACCTGAGATCGATATTGTCGGATTTTACGAGATTGGTTTACAATATTTTTAAGGATATAAACTTTATATATTTATTAGGAAGGTAAGTGATAATAAGTAACTAAGTACGTGTACGTTATATTAAAATTATAATTTTTATTTAAATAACTAAAATTATTATTTTATTAAAAAACTAAACATATAATTCAGATCAGCATCAAAATCAAATATAAAAAGGTATAATTTTAATATAACGTACTTAGCAACTTGAATAATGTGAACTCATGCTACTCTTTCTTTTCCTCCCCCCGCCTCGCCGCGCGGCGCAAAGGCGGTGCACAGCGGTTACGGTCAGGCTATAGTACTGTATATTTTTCAGAATTTTTGATTTTTTTTCTGGGATCGCTACCAGCCACGAAAGTGTAGGGTGATTTAGAGGCAGTAGAATTTAAAATGTAAGTATTTATCATATTATTTATTGAAAAAATTACGATTTATTGACATAAATGAACATATCTTATCGTTACATGTTCACTTATGTTAATAATTCGTTATTTTTTCAATAATTAGTACAAGAAATACTTACATTTTAAATTCTACCGCCTCTAAATAAGCCTACTTTGGTGGGTGGTAGCAACCCCTACAACCACTTCAAAAATTCTGAGTTTTTTATTTTTAACATATGGAAGAAAATAAAGGGGTGCCCCAAAAACTTTTTCGAAAAAAAATGTTTATTCATACATTTTTGCGGCACCCTAATGCACACGACTATTCTCTGTCTCGTCAAAACTAGAACATGTATATATAGGTAGTTAAAACAGTTATTTCCTCATAAACTGGAAATCTTTTTCCCGTCTTGTGTAAATAAGGAGAAAATTTCCTTAGCAGGCACTGAGGTTTGTTGTTTACATGCTACTGGACTTTGTGCCAAGTAACACGTCCAGAGAATCGGGGAATTCTCATTCCTATTACAATGCTTTAAGGGCCTTGTTAGGGGACGGCATCTAGTGCAAATTATTGGCCTTCATTATGCACACACGTTGATACATATCTATGTGTGTATAAGTGAAATTATATTGATAAAGTTATCGTCTTTTTAGGGATCTGTCCTAATAATAAACCTTTTAAGCTAAACCCATGTCTATATGCTCTTTCGCGGCATAACCCAAAAACCTTGATTGATCAACCTATTTGGTATGCAGGTGCAGGCAATCAAGACTCCAGGAAAAATACAACCATGTGTCGTGTGAAAAAAAGCGTTTTTTGAAGCTTGTTAAAATCTTCATTGACACAGCAACGTTCCGGTTTGACTTTTTATAAAAAGCAACAAGTTGGGTTAACTTGATTATCTATAAGGGTGTATAATACCTCACTTCGCTTCGCATGATCCTGTTTTATACCAACAAATAGTGCAACAATCACTCTGAAATTAATATATGGTAAAGTTGAGGACTAATTCTCTGTCCATGCTGTTGTGATAACTTGATGCCATTAAATTTTCTATAGAAAAAAAATTACAAAGTTACCTCCAAACGGTACAATAAACCAATAGCATTCAATGAATATTTGAAATTAGATCTGAAACTTTGCATAATATTACTGATATTAGTATAAAGCAGCTGCAGACTGTTCCATAAAAATGAAAAAACCATCAGTGTAGCCGCAATTTCAAAATAACTGATGTTTAACTGATGTCTGATTAGAGTAGGATAGACAGATAAAAATCAGAAGCGTTAGAGCAGGACTACGAATTCAGGTATTATGGGCTCTTAAGTAGCAAATATATTCCCATATATTTTAGCTTCTAACTTCAACATACATATTTTACCAGGGACTTGAACATAGCGTTTCGCTTACCCAATTTTAATAAGTAGTGAAATGTGGAAACGAATAGAGTACGATTGTAGACTCTTTTGAAATATAGGTCCATCGCTTAAGAAGCCTGTAGTCGGCGGCTTGAAGTCAGTCGCGCACGGGGTCGCTATGCTAGCTATTTCATTCTACGTTCAACTTCGGATTATAGAGCACTGACAGACTGTTATTAGTTGGCCCGAACGTTCATTTCCCGAGCTCGTACGGAACTAACCGAACACGGTGTGAGAGGCAAGCTAACGCGAGACACCATTCATGTTTTGAAAAAACTCGAGAATGGTTTTGGTGGTTCCTATGATTTCAGGAGAAATATCCCAAAAATCGAAATATAACAAAAATATTTTCGAATAGTACAATATATCTTATACTATGTTGTGAAAGTAAAATTATTTGATTTGTTGTATCGCTTCTAGGACATTACGGTACATAAACGTTTATCAAAATATGTGTAAAATCCAGGACTTTTATACGCTTGTAACTTCTGTATGTATTTGATTTTGATAAATGTTTTAGTTTCACGCCATAGATATTGTATGGGATATGTTGAAAAAGAAAAAATAATAAGCAAGTACCTATAAATAAGGACATGATCAGCGAACTGCGCTAGTATGGGAGTTCGGGCGAATAGAGTTAGATAAAGAGAACATAATTATCTAAAAAAGTGCGCTTCCGATCAGTATGGTGGATCAAGAAAAGGTGGGATAGTGCTGTTTTTAATAAATACAATTTATTTAATATACTTAAATTCACACGAGAGCGTTCTGAAAAACGCGTTTCTATGTTTTAGATAATAGGTCAGTAGTTATTTTTACTTTATTAGTTTGGACGAACTACTGCTTATTTAGACGCCGCAACTTTTTTTTTACACGTTTTGGGATTTGCTATCGTCTTCCAAAATTATAACATGTTTTTTTTTCTGAATCCTATGGGAGTACTACTGTTTTAAAGTATAATTTTTAGGGTTCCGTACCCAAAGGGTAACCAACGGTAACAATTAAAACTCCGCTGTCCATCCGTCCGTCCGTTTGTAACCAGGCTGTATCTCATAAACCGTGATAGTTAGAAAGTTGAAATTTTCACAGATGATGTATTTCTGTTGCCGCTACAACAACAAATACTAAAACCGGTCAAGTGCAAGTCGGACCCGCGCACTCCCATACAACAGACATGATTTTTTTGCCGTTTTAATAGATAATGGTACGGAACCCTTCGTGCGCGAGTCCGACTCGCACTTGGCCGGTTTTTAGGGTTCCGTAGTCCGACAAGGAACCCTTATAGTTTCGCCATGTCTGTCTGTCCGCAGCTTAGCGCAGAGACCATTAGTACTAGAAAGCTGTAATTTGGCATGGATGTAAATATTAATCACGCCGACAAAATGGTAAAATAAAATCCTAAAAATTTTTTTTTTCAGGGTACCTCTCTTACAAGTAAACTGAGGATGATTTTTTTTTCTCGTCTATCCCATAGTGTGGCTTATCGTTGGATAGGCCGTTCAAAAACATTGTGGGTGTGTGAAAACCATTTTTTGATTTAGGGATCCGTTGGTGAAATTTTAGGCTTTAAAGTGAAAATTTTAGTTAGAGTGAAGCGTCCCCCCCCTCTGCCGGCTTAAAGGTTGTTTATAGAAATGTGAAAAAAATCATAGACGTAGTATATATAATGAATTTAAAAGGAAAACTATCACAGCTAAGTAGGCTTTACAGGTTTACGAGTACATGTCGCGCCAAACTTTTGGCCCCCTATAATGTATGGGACCAGAAGTTTGGCGCGGTCTGTATTAGTAGACCAACTTATATGTACCGGGCAACTACAGAACCCTACATTGCGCGTGGCCCGACACACACTTGGCCGGTTTTTTACTACCTGTGTCGCCTTAACGCAACACATTCTGTAACTAGCCTTTTACCCTGTAGAAACTTTGCTCTTGATCACCTTCTCTGCGACTTGTTGTAACTACGCAGCCCCCTTTAGTTACAGCCTTGCAGCTTAACAAGAATACATATCTTGAAACTATCCTTAAAGAACTCGGTAGAAACGATAATAAATTCGGCCAGGGGCGCCAAACGTGAAAACCCAAGGGGGTCCTCATAAAATATTGATATTGTGTGGTGGTACGGAACCCTTTGTTGCGCGAGTCCGATTCGCACTTGGGCAAATTTAGTTTTTAGTTTTTTGCTTTGATACCTAACATAGTAACATGCATTCTGTGAAAATTACAACTAGCTTTCTAATCTTTCTATTGTGGCTGAAGCTGTAAACCCCTGTGACAGACAGACGGGGCGGCGCGGCAGAGGCAGTAATAGGGCCTCGTTTGTTTGGTACGCTTTGGTTTGGTACTGATTACGGAACTATAAAAACTGCATTAGAATATCAGAAGAAGACACTAATTTAATAAGTTAGTATTTAAATGAACCGTTATCTAGTACTTTCAAACTTTAAAATGCGTTTTTCTCGAAATGTAAATGGACATTCATTCCCATATTTTTCCCTATCACCCTTCATTTTATCTCTCTTTATCTCTCTATTTTATCTCTCGGTCTTTCCGCATGGACCATTGCAAGCCCGACATACCCTCAGACTTGTAATTTGTAGTGTAAGACTATGACTAAGTCCTCGCATGGATTCTCATCGCATCACTCCACTCAGAGCACATTCTCCTATTACGTGTGTTCGTGTGTGACACACAACCTCGTTATGTAGTTAGCCACCCAACTACACTGTTACTACGGCCTGTTGAACTATATTTAGAAATAGGCGCTTTGTAAGCTCTGCAAAAGAGAAATTAGGACAGAGTTTTTTTAAAGTTAATTTAAACTTTAAATTATGTAAGTATGTCTACAATATACCGATTGTAGTTCAATGTAAGGGATGTTATTTGCTTTCCAATTCATTGCATAATATACCACAGTTTTTTTTTCATTTGGCAAACTTTCTTTGCGTATCCGCCTAGTTCAATCGTCCCTTAAGGCTACATATAATGTCAGATTAAGCATCTCATTTTGCAATTGTAAAAAAAAACATTTTAATAACTAAAGAATATTTGGAACTATGTGCCTTAGTTAGTATTTTAAATTTTGTCAGGAGCCTTAATGAAACCCAAAACAAGGGCCAGCTTAAGACAATTTAAGTCTAAGATTCGATTTAATAAATAAAGTTTGCAAAGAACAAATTTAAATTTAGTAAAATTGAAGATGTTATATGTAAAAATGAGTTCCCTTGATAATTTTAAAGAATTTTAGTTATTACAAAATTGTAATTATTGATTTAGTTAAATTTGAGCGCGTCCGCAGCTTGATTCTCACTCGAACGACAGTGATATCAGTATGGGACGAGTCGTGTGAGAAAGTGAGACGCACGAATCTGTGTCAGTAGCAGCGGTTGAGCAGCATAGAAACATATTGATACCGAGAAATCACTAGTATGGATTTTTTACCAAGATCTCAACTTTAAACACATGATTACACTGGTACCATACATCAGCTGCTTGTCTTTCCTCTTGGTCCTTATCCTCAATGAGTAAGGTCGAACGTTTTTACGGTTTTCCTGCATACTGAACGACATAACTTGGGGACGTGGTTAGTTCCTGTTGACGTAATTCATTTTGTAATTAGATTACTCCTGAGCTGCCTCACTCTTGTTTATTTATCCAAAATTATGTCTCAATGGTGAAAAAGGCGTACAGTGCCGTTAATCATTACGGACCAATGTAATGTATTCCGTCTCATGTTATGATCTAGAAATAAAAGCGATAGAACTCTGCTAAATGCCTTTGCCTGCAGGACATTCTACTGTGCATAGCCATTCTGCATTTTCGTAGGTACTCGACGCGAATAGCTGGTTTCAAAGCCGCATTCTCAACGGAAATAGAAGATTCGTCCAAAGACATTTCTGGTATCATAGTCATGCATTTTATCATGTCTGTCATGCCCTATTTTATTCTTAATCTGGCATTGACATGCAAATGCTTTGCCCGGTTTTAACGGCAATATGACCAAGTAAAAATTCCGCTGCGCGCTTCAATCTTCTTGAGAGACAAGCTTTCTAGCGATTTCTATCTTGTTAAAACCATATTTATATTAACAGCACAGTAAAATATGATCAACGATTACTTGCATTGCTTCATTAGTAGCAAAGTAGGTTTGAAAATTTATTATTCTAGATGAGGTGTCGAGATGTTGATAGTTTGAAATTGCAACATAAAACTTTGAACAATTTTTAAACAGAATTGTGAAACGTATCCACATTTAATTCCGCATACGTTAAGATATACCTCAGTTCTACTCTCACCGAATAAACTAAAAAAATGCAGATTTCATTACATAACCATAATTTTATGACTACAAATTGTTCGAGGCTTGCCGTTGTCAGTCTTGTGTGAATTAACTATGAGAAACAACAACATAACTGATGTAGATTTATAATGCTTTGCCACTAATGTCTTTATAGACATAAATAATATAATTCTTTTGTTTATATGACACAATTTCACATTATGTAGATAAAGATTTTTGCTGTTTCCTCAGAGAAGTAACTAGAAATACCTTCCGGGCCCTAGGGATTAAAATGCCATTTCCAAAGGTCGTATTTTTCTTGCGTGGAGGAACAAGCCAGATCGCATCGCTGCGACATCGACGTCACAATAAGTCATACGTAACGTTATTGCGTCTCACCTCTGACGCAGCCCCTGCTCCGCTTTCTGATAATAAGTCCTTCCGGTGCGCCCTACTGCAGGGACGGATCCAGGGGGATGCCCACGTAGCGTCGACCTGAACACCCACTATGTACTGTTATTTTAAGGTGAATGTATACTCAAACTGCAATTTAGACATATCTTTGAAGGCACACTCCTCCTATACGGGTGGTCAAAACACTTTAAAGTACAATATAGACATCATATATCTAAAAAGAAATTCCATGGTTAGTGGGTAAAAAAATGTTTTTACTTTTGACAATAACAAATCGAAAGTTATTGAAAGTTTCCTATGATTTACGCAAGAATTTTCCTACTGCTTCCTAATGGTTGAAGCGATTTTAATTATTCTTTCATCATAATAAAGACAATTTATAGGTCTACAAAACTGTTGTTAATTTTTTTTTGTCCATCGCTTTAATATGATAATTATTATTTTCTACTATTTTGCACAATCCGGAGACGCAGCGAACGTCGTAACAGCCACTTTGCAATAAGCGCTGATATGAATGTTATTTCAATATCGTTTCCGTCGATTTTTGTATACTGACACATATCGAGTTGCTAATTTAGCGTAGCGTATTTTTTTTACGAGAATTTATTTTGTTGGACCCCTAAATCAATACCTGAATACGTGCCGGTGCAGTTTGATGTAATTTGTCTTTAAGCCCAATCCATTAGAGGACCCTCGGGAATGACGTCCGAGTTGAGTGGGCTAACGAGTCTATACTGGGTGTCCATTGGATTCCTCAATGGGGACAACTTTTACTATTAGGGATATGAGATATTATGTTTGAGTATACTTTTCACATAAAGTTTACAAAAAGTGTTGTTACAAATAATAGGCAACATTTTGTCTGTGCCGACCAATTTCCTTGCGATTAAAATCGTCAGTAAATAACTAGTGTATTGCCAATGCCGGTTACTGTTTCTTCCGTTCATACAAGTTCTGCCCTTAGAGGTGTTAACACTATGTGAGTGCTAAGTGATGCGTGCTGCTATTTTAATGTGTGCAAAGTTAAATAGTTATTGTTTCCATTTGCGAGGTATTTTAAGTGTTAGAAGCTGTGCAATGTGCCCATCAATTAACGCATGTTTGGTCTAATGACGTGGCTTAACCGTGCTGATATTTGCGTGGTATAGCGAGATCTAGGACGAATGGATGGTCGTATAATTTTTGAAGCCTGGTTGGTCTTCCAGCCGACTGGAGGTACAAGTGACACCACCTTCGGAAAATTCATTCTATACTCTGTCTTCGGGTAATACAATACGGGCGTCAAAATAAGTGTCTCCAAAACATTCCCGTCTGCAATAGACGATAAAGCTGGTCAAAATCATCATGAAGATTGTACAATGCTTTAGTATGTGTAAATGAATATAAATAGTCGTTTTTCATAGCTGACCCCTGTGTGCAAAGATCAGACGACATAAATAGAGTACGTTGTATAGTGAGCATTGTTTATGTCGACTCTATTTTAGCAATGTATGGCTATCTTTTGATTAGCTAATAAAATGCGGCATTGTTTTGGCAATGACAAACGTTGGTCTGCCAAATAAACGTAAGTCTGTCAATGAATTGAATATTTGAATGTAAGGGGACTGTATCGCCACGCCAGTTCATTGCAAATACATACACTAGTTCAGTGATTATTCAACTATTATGGCAGATATGTAGTGTTTTTTATATAAGGTCCTACAATAATAAGTGAAAATAATTCTAGGGCAGATTATGTATCGTTAACTGATCACATTCCAGAAGAAAAAAATATTTTTCCTTGAAGTATTTTTTTCACTTCCCAGTACAAAGTGTTTCATCAGCTGACAAAATTTCTATGAAAAGGTGAAAAAAAAAGGTCGCGTAATTTTTTTTTTTTGTGGAATTTGGTCTATTAGAGATACTCTATCAGCTCCTAAATTTTGTTCACTTTAATTTGGAGGACCTTATATATAAATTCTTTACTGTTTCATCCAATGCTAGTGGTTGCATGTTAGTTCTTTTATTGTCTTGTATTTTTGTCAAAAAATTGCTAAAGTTGATTCCTTTTGTATGAAAATACGACTTATTTGAATTACGTGTAATTTGAAATTAAATTATTTGACAGGAAACTGACTAACCACAAACCCAGTTATTAGTTTCTATTTCTATATCCTGTCTATAAAATTTCGTTGATTTTATTAGTTATGGTCAAAAATATGATCGAACTCCATTTGTATGGAGCACACTCTTGCTCTCCTACTGTCTGTTCAAACGTTTTGATGTTTTGGGTTACATATCCGCTCTAATCTACGGAGCCCTTTGTGCGCGAGTCCAACTCGCACTTGGCCAAATTATTGAAGTGTTTTGTTGCATGAACAACTCCGATGTGAATCGTTTGTGTGCTGTGGTCAGTCTGGACCTCCAAGTGTATTCTGGATAGCTGCTATCGGATCTCTAGTACGAGTACGAACTTGCTATCGATTCGACATCGTTTAGATAGCCAAAAATGTGACTCTTTTTCTAAAAATGAAATAATGTCTATAAATGACAAAGAACGAGCAGATTCTTGTCCAGATTCCCATTCGTAAAAGTGTAGAATTTCTGAATAAATAGTAAAAGGTTAAAGAAATTGTCTTTATAAAGTATCCCGGTACTAAAGAGTTCAAGTTTACCGAATAGATGCTAACATAATGATACTCGTACTCGTACTACTCATTCGAATCGTTAGCGAAGTTTCGAAACGACCTCGTTTGTATGAAAATGCTACTTTGGGCTAGATTTTCTGCCGCTGAGTGTATATTGCCTTAACTGGTGGCTGATCTTGACCTCTCATCTCATTTAATGGATATAAATTGATTGCAGCTCTTGCGCCTATCAGCGACATTGGAAAGCTGTAAAAAGCGCGCCATGATATCATATTTGTTTACCATTGTAGTTATTCTTAGTACACTTATTATAATAATATTTATGTTAACTGTCTAATGGGTTACATTCTCTATTTTCTGTTTAAAACGTGCTTTTTATGGCCATCAACAAATATGAGGTGACTTTCGTTTATGTAGCCAAATTCATACTGGAGACTCAGTAAATAGTTAGGACCAGGGTCCTAATGACCTTGTTTGCAAAATACGAAAAATGATTTTTTGTTCCTCTATATCTACCTACTTGTTCAAGAACAACCTCGACACAATTAGTATAGGAAGTAAAAATTTCATTTTGCGTATTTCACAGAAAGGGTAATTGAACCTTCGTTCTGACCACTTACAGAGTCTCTAGTATGAATTTGGCTATAGAAACGAAAGTCATCTTATACAGGGTAGCCGGGGAAGAGACGTCCAAAAATTTTTTTTTTCTGCCCTATTTATAGGGGGTATCCGAATCACCCCCATGTATGTTCTGCGATTTTTAGTTGTTTAGGAGATATGATTATTTTAAATGATTTTTATAATAATTTTGACCTGACATTAGTTTTGATTTTTTTCTCTCTGTCTATTTAATATTTGTGAATGTTTTTTCAAGGTTATTTATGACAACTATGTGACTGTGAGGTCTTGTGGAACCTATTACCTATTTGTGAACGATTTTAATGCCTATTACACTTATATAAGAACTTCGATTCCAATACATATTAATAATTCATCTCATACTGGCGTCCATACATGATAGGCATGACATTCAAACTAATAATGAATCACTGATTGGACGAGTATCTCCAACCTCGACGGGGCAACATCTCACAGTAAAAATAATGAATCTTCCGAAATTTCTTGCAATATCTCCAAGTAAATATAGCAACCGAGTCATGGAAGTTAAGCCATTAAAACAGTGTTGGTTGATAGCAGTAGCTGATACGTTATCCAATTACAGGTCGAAGCAGGAGACGTATTGCTCAAGGTCAATGGAACTGATGTCAACCGGTTCACCACCAAGGAAGGTAAAGAATTTGCCATTTTGTCTCTTACATATACACAGCAGAAGCCTTCTGTCCAAGGTCTGCCCTTGTACAATACATACTTCAATAGTCGATTGATATTTTAAGAAGTCCAAAGAAGCGAAAATGTAAGTTATGGGGAAGGAGATCTTTGGCCTCTGCTACTTCCTAATGTCGCATGAGACAAGTGTGAGTGTATGCGTGTAGTTTTATACCCGAATTAGCTGACATCTTTTAAATATGAACTTGAACTTGGTGCAAATAAATCGTTGCTTCTTCACTCATTTTTTAGCTCAATGATTCATACACGAGTAAAAAACATGGAGAAGTGATTGATTACTGTAATGCGTTCAGCGATTGTTGCTCAAGTTATCAACAATACAGACAGACATTCCATTTTACAAAAGAGCCAGCAAAACTGTTACATTTCACGCACGCTGCTAAATGACGCCATCGATTTTTGAACACGATTGGTAAATTGGAATGCTTTAATTGCTCGCAGAATATGCTAAGCGTTGAGACCATTCTGAAATTACTAGCCGAATAAAATGAAAACCCTATGATTTATATTGCTGGTACTAGGTTAACAAATACACGACTCCTATACACAACCCAAATATAAACATACATTACATTATACTCAAGCCTGTTCTGTTTCCCAGAGGGGTAGGCAGAGACTACAGATTTCCATCTACTATGATCCTGGCATATTTCTTTTGCTTACACATCCATCATTCTATTTATACAAGCTCTTCTATTCCGGGTACTTTTTACTGTGCCATTCTTCAGTATTATTTGGTCTGCATACGTCCTTCCAGGGCGGCCCGGTCGTCGAGCTTTACCTTCCATTTGCGCAGCATTTACCTTCGTCGCTATACTTTCATTTATCCTCTCTATACGCCCAAACCCCCGAATTAGCTGACAGCATTATTATCGGCGCAGCCGAAGCATTCCTTTTTCTATCCTAGTCACTACATCTTCATGGATATTTTTCACTCTTTCAATGTTAAATTACACATACTTCTTGCAGATATTACGAGTATATCCCTTATTATTATCAGTAATCAAATCACTTCTCCAAATATAAACTTAATTTAAAATGGACGACCTAAGAATCGGTATCCTGTTGGCCACTCAGCGCCTAACTATATTACATAATTATTTTTAAATTTCTCAACAGTAAATTTTCGCGTGCTGTTTCTTAATAAAAATATGGTTTGTATTTTATTAAGTTACAAACGCGATTATAGTTAACGCATTTTCGTTAACCAATTCATTCGCACGCAATGTTCGAATTTGCTTTTCGTATCGTCTTGTTAATAAAATTACAACCTTTTAACTTATTTTCGAAGTCGTTGATGAAAATCTTATTTCCGCATACGAATCTGAATTTTAAAAAAAACGAAAGTCTTTTCCAAGAAACCTTTATTGACTCGACATGTCGGGTGGACTTAAATGATCCAAAACAATACAACTTGACAATTTTATTACATACTATCCATAGCAAATAAAGGTCAGATTAATGTAATGAGCGCTTTACTATCAGTATCTTAGATAACTTCCCTTATCTGTTAAGTTGTATTGTTCTGTACTTATAGAAACGTGTTTCTTTGTTTTAGTGCTAAAATGCTTGCGATTATCCTCGGATCCAGTTACACTAAGACTGAAAAAGGGTAAGTTATGCTAACATAGTCGGTACTCACTTCCTAAAAAAATTTCAGTATCACAGACTACAGCTTCCTTTGGTCACATACATACAACGCAATAATATAAAATACCTTAAATGAACCCCCAGAGTTACAATCAAAATTTAATCTAATCCATTCTCTGATTCTAGATAAAAAGCATAGGTACAAATAGAAGAAAGATGCATTTAATATGTAAATATTTAGGTGATCGACATTTGAAACTGTTTATATAGCTACGGTACGATTGCACGGTCGTTTCTATGGAAGTCAGTACATTTCAGCGCTCAAGAGGCGGCTCTACAGGCCGCGTGGGTTTCGGATATAAATTCGAATCAGATTTCCCATAGATTTATGTAACAACAACAATAGTCTTTGCCGTTTGCGTTTATTAAATCTTTGCCCGGTTTTCGGCGTGAGCGTTATTTTATGAACACCCCTTGTAGTCTATGTGTTGACCAGGGTAACTACGATGATAATAAAGAAAACCGCATCCAAATCCGTTCAGTGGTTCTCGAGTTATAAAAGCGTTTATTCAATCTTTGCCCCGTTTCCGGCGTGGGCGTTATTTTATGAACACCCCTATAGCCTATGTGTTGAACATAGTAACTACGATGATAATAAAAAAAACCGCATCCAAATTCGTTGAGTGGTTCTCGAGTTATAAAAACGTTGATTCAATCTTTTCCCCGTTACCGGCTTGGGCGTTATTTGACAGACAGACAAAAATTTTAAAAATTGTTGTTTTGGCCTCAGTACAGTACCAATAACCCATATCATTTAAAGTTTCGCAAAAATATTCAATGTACAGACACGACTTTTTTACTACTTTATTATTAGTATATATACCTATAGATATGGAAAATAAGGGTTCGTCCATCTAGTTCTACTATTTTGTTCTACTGCTTGGTATGACACCATGGATGCGAATAAGAATATGAATGTGTAGTCCATCTAGTTCCACCAGTAAACATTGTACTATTCTGCAATATTGATAAATAACATTTTGTTCTATTAAAACCAATGTTTCAATTTGTTCAGTGGCATTTTGCTTCTTCGTGATTAAAGTCCGTCCCCAAAGGAGTACTTCCTTAGCTACGAAAGAATACTCGGGGTCCTTGTTTACTTGACTCACGAACAAGATCCGAGTCCCCTTGAACTTGTTACCTTATTTTTTATATGATTTCTTTTCAAAGTTTACGCTCTGAAATATGTAGTAAAATTGTTTGGGACTGGTCTGAAAAAAATCTCCATAAAGATGCTATAGACTCTCGATTAATCCGGGTTTGATTCCTGACATGTCGTCGGGGTTTGCACCAATGAGTATTTTATTATGTATTTAAATTTGCCAGAATTATGGCGATAAGGCGCCCCCATATTATAATTCCAATAAAAAAGGGGATGTTGAAGAGGGAGAGAAACTATTTCTAGAGCATCACTTTTCAATGTCTTTTTTAGCTGTGCCACAAAAGGAACTATCGGATGCGTACAAAATATATCATAAACCCGAACTATCTAGTGCTAAAAATATTCCCCTAAATATTACCTCGACTTAGAACTAGACGAGCACTTTAAGCGCAGAGAAGGTGCCGTTCCGAAATCCTTACTCCCTTGAGACAAGCACGTTAATTGCATAAACTAAGAGAGGAGTTCCGTGACGCGTTGTCTAGACGCATCCAATATTTACCTCTCGTAATGCAGCCCTCGTGAAGGTCAAGGTTGGGATCGAATGTAATCCTTTAATTTTCTTTAGTCTTCGTTCTTTGGTCGACTAGTTATTTGGTATTTCACATGATTTTTTTTCCTTTCAGACCCGCAGATAAAAGCCAGTGTAAGGCGATATTTGACTGCTCGAAAAAATGATAGGTGAGTTTTAACATATTTATACTCATGCATACACGTACTCTGCCTCATTCAGGGACAAGCGGACACTGTAGACCTTCATCTGCTACGATCCTGACTGAGGCCCTCAGGTGCAACCATGCATATCGACATGAAAACGAAAACCATCTTTAACAAACACTTATTGGAGTCTTCTTAGTAGTACAGACATCTAAAAAGGCCGACTTGGGTGAATCATAAAATGATTTGAAAGTAGGACAGAGATAGAATTTATTCACCCATGCAAAAGAGACAGCAATAGAACATAATATGACTCATCCAAAGTGGCCTTTTTAAGGGACCAGGACTGCAGAATAAACAGACAGAAATAAGAAAATGTTAAGGTATGTTAAAACTGTTGAAGTTTTAAAGTGGAACCCATAGATTAGATATGACGACGTACGCTTCGCGGTTTCTTATTTGGTTAGTTTGACCATTCACAGAATGTATATGTCACCGCCAATCTGTATAATTCAGGTATTCTATACAATACCTAGATAATGTATAGAATACCTGGGGCGTCTAGACAATGTATGAAATATTATGAATATTATTGTCCGTAGGTAATATATACAATTCCCAGGGATTGTATAGAGTACCTGCCGGCCCACCGACAAATTATTATTACTAATCAATGGGATAATATTAAGTTCGCAGTCAAAATTAGTTTTTTGGAAGTCCTGCAGCGAAGAAGAAGAGCCGACAGGTTATATTAGAAGGTAGGTATTGCGAGTCGCGACCGTTATACATAACCTTCGTGGTTATTTTTTTATGACCACCCAGAAATACCATTTAACCAAAAGGGTCAGCTCTGTTCATGAAGGATCATTTTTAAATACATGCCCTAATCAATTTCCAGCTCCCGCTCACGTCTTTTATATAAATTACCGGCTGCGCATTCGGTACTGTATAGAATACCTAGGTAAAGTATAAAATAAATAATATTTCATACATTACCTAAACGTTTTGGGTATACTATACATTATCTAGGTATTGTATAGAATACGGGATTATACAGGTTGCCGGTAACATATACAAGACAAGGTGACTTTCGTTTATATAGCCAAATTCATACAGGAGACTCGGTAAGCAGTCAGAACCAGGGTCCAATGATCCTTTCTGTAAAATACGCAAAATAAAATTTTGACTTTCTATTATTGAGTCGAGGTTGTTCTTGAACAAGTATAGAGGATATTTTTCGTATTTCGCAAACAGGGTCAGTGAACATTGATCTTGACCACTTACCAAGTCTCCAGTATGAATTTGGCTACATAAACGAAAGTCACCTCATACGTTTGACGCCCTTTGCTACCGTATTGTTCGCTCATCGAAATAAAACTCCTCACGACTAACAACGCTCTATTTGCTGCAAATAACTTGAAATTTCCAGTAAAACTACAATCAATTTTATGACTCTATATAGGGAGTATACTTTATCTTTTGAATAGCGTTATACTGTTATTTAATCGCGGTTTCTATAGTTACATACAAGGATAGTTTGATAAGTTTGTATGTACAGGACGGTAATTTCATGTTATGGATTCACATGGTAAGGCACATGTTTTTAATAAGCTATGACTTGTTGGTTATATAAGAACATAAATACAAAGGTCTTCACTGTGAAATGTGAGCTGCAGCTAGATTGCAACTTATAATTCTTTATCTCTTGTGAAAACATGCTATCAACTAGTTTCAACCGTCATACGAGATAAGCTTAACTAATTCCTAGAATCATTTAAAAGTAAAACTTTACGATAAATAAAATCATGTTGCGACGTTTTATTTTTACTTCTCTAATAAACGTCGGGCCGAGCAGGCAAACATTTTTTTTTAATTAACGGTTATCTGTGGTATCTCGATAAAAAATATATATCAGATTTTAGATAGGTGTTGTAAAGACTAATCTTTTGAAATAATTATGAGGTCGATGCCTGTTTCATATTAAAAACATCGAATGAAAGTATTTAAATTAGAGATGCAACGAATAGTAATTTGGCCGAATACCGAATATTCGGCGGCGCTTTAGGCCGAAGCGCCGAATATTCGGGGACCGAATATTTGGTGAGCAATCTCTGCATTTCGCGCGTACACTCGTACAGGTTAAATTACGACCTGTCCCGGTGCGGGGGCACACGGGTTGACGAGGTGGCGGAAGAAAGCTCATTTTTGAGCACATCGTACGTATCACGGGCGCGCTGTGTTTGTGTTTTTTACTTTTGTGATCGCAATTTGTGTTTGATTTTGTTAAATGTAAGTTTTTTACAACAAACAATTGAAAATGTTTAACTTCAATAATCTGCCTCTGATTAATTTTAAATAATAATAATACATACGTAGTTATTTATATAGCAAATTGTAGTAAAAAAAACAAGTTTTTCTGCCACCTTACCAAATATATACCAAATATATACCTACTTTCTGATTAAAATGCGTTTTTATTTTCACTTATTTATATAGCAGATTGTAGTGAATAAAACAAGTTTTTCTGCCATCTTACCAAATATATACTTTCTGCTTAAAATGTGTTTTTATTTTCATTATTAGGTATTCGACCGAATGCCGTCTATTATTCGGCCGAATACCGAATATTAAAAAAATGGCCGAATAGGCCGAATACCGAATAGTTGCCGAATATTCGTTGCATCTCTAATTTAAATCGTGTTTCAAACTCATAGTTCTCCTTTTACTAAATCTTAATGGTGAATTTTAATTAGTTTAGGGTCGAAGTTCCTAAATTGGGCAAAAACAGGGATTGGCATTCTCACTATAGATCATAATAAATATTATATACAAACACATAATATTTCTAAACAAAATAAATACCACTTGCTACTACATGAGATGAAGTACGAGATCATTAAAAAATTGCTGTAAAATGTTATAGTGACTTCAAAAAATATGATTTCAAGAAAACTTTTTGAATAGCATTGCCGCACTCTCAGTATTGTGATTGAATTAACATAACAATGACAGAACATATTTCAGAATTAGTAACACGTCAAAAAAACAGGATAAAAAAACAGTTTTCCGATACAATTTATAGATTCTCTGCACTACGTAAAAATGTTGACAAAAAATTTAAAAATAACTTGGGTTTTGCATGCACGGTAGTTTGTCAGAGCGAGATAGAAAGTTAAAAAACAAAATCTTTAGAGCAGGACTTTTTCCAAGGAGAGTTATATTCTCATTTAGTAAACAAATCAAGTATGTAGTAAAGCTTTATCATTTATGACTAACCCGTGTTGGATTCACGAGAACACCACATAAAAAGGCCTAATATTTTGATGTAATACATTGTTCAGTAACCCATCGAATAAAAACAAAACTTTATAACCCTTTGCGGCGACAAAATCCAAAGTCGGAAGTCAGACCCCCATTTGACAGTAGATTTCCGTTCATTGATAAAACGTTTACTGTAAACCGGCCAACATATCTCTGCATCTGTTTTAGAACTTAGTTCTTTGGTGTAAAGATTACTTTTCACTGAAGAAAGAGAATGATTAGTTGGTTTCGACATGGCAAGTTGTAGACTAGGTGTGGTGTGTGTTTATTGAACGGGGACCTCCCCTCCGTTTACGTGGCTTCATTAAACTTGACTCCCTCTTAGCACGGTGTGTTTATTTGATAACTGTTTTCCCTCTAACCCAGTGGATCCCAAACTTAAGGCTGTACCTGACCCAATATGAAAAAAGCCAGATTTTCGAGGGTTCTTTTGACGAAAGTAGGACAATCTTAATATTGGAAAAAATATATTTGATTTATTTATCTTTTATCTAGGCGATCTACTTATAAACAATGTACTAAGATTTATACTTTTGTCAAAAAAAAAAATGTTTCCCACCCTCTTTTTTGGTTTTCAAACGTTCGTTTCAAGAACGCGTTTAAGAGATCAACTTGATTTTTTTTTTCATAAAATAGGTAATAGAAATATAAAGGTTTTCTACTTAAATCCAGTATTTTTTTCTCTACAAAATATTTCAGTTCTAGCTAAAAACCCTCCGACCTGCAGTTTCGCGCGTAATTATTAATATTACGCGTCCTAGACAAATAGGTCGATTAGCTAACCAATAATCGCCTCTATCAAAAGCTAATAAAGTATTTGACATTGACCTTTTTGTGTTGGACGGGTAATAACATTTTTTCCTAGGGTATGCCATACTCTTAACTTGAATCGCGACTCACTTAACATAAAAGATGAGATTCAGGACCCGCTAATAGACATACCCCTGATTTCACAGTTGAGAATTTCAAGTTAAAAATGCAGTGCTGTTATGTCAATATCGTGCTTGTTTTCTATTTTTCATATTTTTTTTACGACCCCCTAAAAATCTGCTTGCGACCCACACTTTGGGAAATGCTGTTCTAACCGGTCTGATAGTAGGTACTTAACAATCTGAGTAACTTCCGAAAAACAAATTCAAATTTAATATCAATTACAAGGAGCCCTTCTTTGTGATAAGTTACTGCATACAGTGATAACTTACCCATACTCCAGTATGAATTTGGCTGATTCAATCAATGTCACCGTAAATGTTTTGATCAAGTTATTAGTTTCCCATTCCGATTGTAAATGAAATCGTGAATGTTGCTGTGCTCCATAGCAATGTGAACTTTACGAGTATTTTTGTCACTGTCACTCCAAGCAGAAAAACACACAGCGCGAGAGGGGCGTATTCAGGGTGAAAGAGCAAAAGTATGTTTTAAATTTTCATTAAAAGTCTAAAATAGCTAGCAAAATTTCCAAAATCTAAAATCTAGAATAGATATTGTCAAAACCCATCTTGTAAAATATGTTTGAGTTTGTACTTGGTTCTTCGCCCAACATTCATTTCAATAATTATTTTTATAGAGGAAAGTTGATCCAAACATGTTTTCCAAAAATAAAACCCTAGATTAAATATTCTGTGTATTTCATGAACCCCATTTTATTTAACAAACTAACAGTCTAAAGGTACGTACTATCAAAGAAAGATGCGCTGGCCCACTTCAATCGCATATTGCAATGGTAATAAGAGTGAAAAGTGAGTCAGCGGGAACTTAGTCTAAATGCGTATCAATTTGAAGGTCATTCAGTATGTAGTTAATTAAATATGAGCTGTACCAAACAAAGTTACACAGATTTGTACAAATAATATGAAGTTTCATTTCCCGGAAGTTAAAGTTAATTTAATATTGAAATAAAGGAATCCCTACTAGTCTTGGCAGTTGGAAGTTGGAAGTTACTTAGTTTCAAGCTAAAAGAAAACGTTTTTTTGGTAACTTTTGAACTTTCAAGGAGGCAACGTAACTTTTTATAGGAAGTGTATAGGGTGCCGCTAGCGGTATTCTAGTACGTTCAAATGCTGTAAGAGTAAGTTGTATACGTTCGCTCGATTCGTCACTTCAGTTAACGAATGGTTGGTACAGTGGTGACATCACTAAGTTTTACTAACTGCGGGCCCATTAAACAACGTGAAATTTAAGTCATTTTGTTAACGAAAACTGGTGATAGTACTCGTCCATATGAACAACTTTTACTATAAAGCCAACCCTGAAATCGTGAAAAAAAATCAGCTGTTTCATACATTTGGGTTGAGTAGGTATTTATCTTTTCTATGGAACAGCTGATATTTTTTCACGATTTTAGGGTTGGCTCCATAGTAAAGTTTTTGTTAGCAAAATGACTTAAATTTCACGTTGTATCGGTTGCCAACTGCTTGCCAAACAATAAAATCATAGATAAAAATTGAAATTTCAAAATTGCCTTTAGCGTGATTAAACAATTATATATTACAATTGACTGTTCATGAAATGTGACGTCACTTTAAGTACGACAATATCCTTAGAAAATCGGAATTCGATAGTATACCTATGTTTTCGATGTTTGGCAACCAGTTGGCAACCGACTCAAAGATACATAATCTACGGCCAGGTTAGGGTGTTCAAATCACGTCAGAAGTTTTTTTTTAAACGGAAGTTTGTTGTTTCTTACATAATTAGGCACAATTTCAAACAGAAATCTTTCAGCGCAGACGCGAGCCTATATTTTTTCACACATCCTTCAGCGCAAAAGATTGTGCCCCCTTATCGACACTCTGGCTCAACCGGCTTACTTGAGTTAATCTGACGGCACCGCATACACTTCCCTTAAAAAAAATAATTTTGTATGATATTGATATGAAATACCATAAGTTATTCTTTGACACTGCGAGAAATTATAAAACTGGACTTACCTACTTTGTGCTTTAACGGGGTAGTGATAATATCGTAAAACTTTGTTTATTCGGCCAAGGCCTAAGGTTCTGGTCTTGATTTTCTATTCTAATCCTGTTCCCTTAGTATGCATTATAAAGTATTATTAATTTGAGTGTAGGAGTGTTTGTCTGCTTTTGATTTCTTATTGACTCCTTAATCAACGGATCGCAATATACGGGTGTACATAGACTGCTACCATTAAATGAAACCACGTACTCTACCGACCCTACTGAACCACTTTACCCGAGAATATACCCGCGGACACCCTTGTTTTAGGAAATAATTGAGTTCCAAACAAAAATGCGTGAACCCTAACGCACCGGCATACGGGCGAGTTTAGAGAGAGCGTCGTCCGTGAAACCTGAAGCAGTTTTACTCCGGGTATATTTTTTGCAGTGGTGTATTGTATTTTGACCTAGACCCACCATACTACGCTTTATCCCAGTAAAATCTCGCAAAAACTTAGCATACCTGATATTTTCAAATAAATTTTCAGATCTGGCTCCTCCCCACCGTCGAGCAACTCGAATAGCATCCACAGCAACAGCAATAGTAACAGTAACAGCAATTCTAACAGTAACAGTAACTCCTCCAGTAACGGCTCTCGGGTGCTCTCAGGTATAAACATTTTCTTCCAAATACCATACAATTAATATTATTAATTATAGAACAGTAAATAACTTGAATAAAAAACACAAAACGTCACAGGATCTCTTTAGGGAGAAAAGTCGTATGAAAAATTTAAAATCTATAGAAAGTGACTACGTAGCCGTCAGCGGCTTCCTTGGTTTTAATTTTATTCGACCGCTAGGGATAGGTCGCGACCACGAGCGAAGCGAGGAGGAGCGGTTAGGTTGACACGTAAGTACATATTAGGCAGTCGGAGCGGAGCAAGGCGATCCCCGTTGTTTTAACAGAATTCACGATATGCAGAAAAAATAATTTTCCCAGCACTTTCCGATGACTGACGGTTCAATAATTTATAAAATTAAAGGATCGCTTCCCTTTCCGAACTATACATTGCAAATTGAACTTTATTAGTTCGTGTTAAGGAAAATATTCCAACAGCTAAATAATGACTTACGGATCAATAAGTTTAAAAATCTAGTCACTTCCCTATCGACAACTACAGTTTAAGACATTCGAAAAAAAAAAATTGCAGTAATATGTGAACATTGTTCAAAGAGTATAAAAATATACTGGCTGGAAATAACGAACGTAAAACGCGGTAAAACGACGGTCAAATTATGCCAATTTACACATTACTCGCAACAACAACTCGCTTGGGCGTTATTTAATGTTAACCATCATAGTATATGTGTTGACCAGGGTAACCAAAATGATAATAAAAAAATCGCATCCTAATCCGTTGAGAGGTTCTAGAGTTATAAAAGCGTTTATTCAATCTTTGCCCGTTTCCGGCTTGGGCGTTATTTTATGAACACTTCTTATAGCCTATGTGTTGACCAGGGTCACTACGGTAATAATGAAAAAAAACCGCATCCAAATCCGTTGAGTGGTTCTCGAGTAAAAAGGGAACATACACACCGTCGTCTTAGAATGAAAAACTCGTAAGGGCCTTATGATGAATTTTATAGGAGGCACAAAAAACTGCCTCGTTCTCACCAAACTGAGCGGTACGAATCAATATGAGGTTTTCCAACATATCAATAAATGGCGCTACGTGTCACAGAAATGCATCACAATCAAAGAGAAATGATCCAATACGAGTTTGTCATTCAAATCAAATAATAAAACTATTTTCGTATAATTTGGTCATCCGAGGTTTTCAGTCTAAGGTGACGATACACACAGACAGACAGACTGAATTCTAAAAATTGTGGTTTTGGCCTCAGTACAATGCTAATAATAACCCATTTAATTTAAAATTTCGCAAAAATATTTAATGTACATACAGACACGACCTTTTGACTACTTTATTATTAGTATAGATTTTGACCAATATTATAGAACGACTTTTGAAACAGGGCTATATTATCGCAAAAAACCTCCTTTAGAAAGCGGAAGGGGAGGGGGAGCAGGGGGGGGGGAATGGGACAGTAAAAAATAGGATTTCGTAGCTCGACTAAAAGTACACATTCAGCGGGCATTGAGAGTCAAGACCGATCGGCAGTTTTTGTTTGCATTAAAGTACGTTTTTTTATTTTTCAACTATAAATCCCGATGATATTTGAAAGGTTGTCCCACCCTAGACTTTCGTCTTCCGACGCCCATGGAAAGCGAGAGTGAAGTTTATTAAAGAGAGTACAGCTACATCGTTGTTTCCCCGGCAGGCGAGAGCTGCGAGGCCTTGCTGACGGA
Source organism: Ypsolopha scabrella (assembly GCA_910592155.1). Lineage (NCBI taxonomy): Eukaryota > Metazoa > Arthropoda > Insecta > Lepidoptera > Ypsolophidae > Ypsolopha > Ypsolopha scabrella. The sequence continues at coordinate 13,327,695 of OU342969.1, read as the reverse complement.
AGACCGGCTGGGCTCGGCGGAGCGGCGGCCGCGCGCGCACCAGCCCAAGTTCGAGGCGTACATGATGACCGGAGACCTGATGCTGAACCTGTCCCGGGTGCAGCACAACCTGCAGCCCCCGCTCAAGCCTCAGTACCACAGGTACTATAATCAACGACCTGACTACAGTTCAGGCCCGGTGTAAGTGGGATCTTTCTAATCAACAAATTATTTTGAACATCTTTCCTAAAGAATCAAAATAAAACCTGTGAAAATTAAATAGTAGTTTATGCTATACTATAAGTGCGGTAAGGAGGCAATAGCTTATGAGGAAGATTTGAAACACGAGCGATAAGCGAGTGTTTTAAACAATACGAGTAAATTATTGCCCTTACCCACGTATATCATAGTGCGAGTAAATAAATGAAACTTAATTAAAGAAACAATAAATACTTGAAGTCAACTTTAGGCGGGCATTCTTTTTCTTAGCACGCAAGTTGCCAACTTGACCGAAATAAGCTGCTTTCAGTTTCATTTCTGTCAACTCTAGGTATCTATGGTACACAAGAAAAGACTGGCAACTTAATTTCAGTAAATTAAAAAACATAAAAATAAAACACTAGTGTGGTAGAGTTGACTTTGACAACAGTTTTGAAGCATATAGAATTGGTCCTACCAATATTTAAATCCTGTAAATTTTGTATAGACAAGTGCAATTTTTATTCCATAACTGTGGTTGTGTTTTTTTTTTGGAAAATTGTTCTACGTCGACGCTCCGAGATGCTATCTGTAACTTGACCAAAAACGAGTAAACTAAATTGAAGCGTGTTAGTTATTGTGCAGGATCATTTACAAAGTAATGCATAAAATACCACAACTTTGCTAGAAAAGCATAATAATTGACATTGAAATGTGTTCGCGTAGTGCCATAAATCACATTTATTTCATAATACTTTTTTCAATTATTAGAAAAATAATAATTAGTTGTACATTTGCGAATGAGATCCGTCGCCATCGCCGTTATTATTTTATTACGAACAAGATGCTTTGGTCAACCTATTTGATTTTAAGATCTTGGAAAAAGTATGTTCCTAGCGATAGAACAGCTGTTGGTAAAATAGAAAATTAATAATTCTGGTATAAAATTAATAATGCTAATAATGCTGTAATAAAAGTTAATGGTTGGTGGAACTTATTTTATTAATCTTATCTTACATCTTTGTTGACATTAAACACTTATCCGTATCCACAAAATTATTTATTACAACAAACAAAGATCAATATCATGATAAATTACACGTTCCATAGCTTATTGTGCCATTCCAACAGTTGAGTATTAATGCATTTTAAAACAAAAGGGACCAATAAAAATTGATTACCACTTAAAAATTTATTATTCAACTATAGAACTTGACTGCAACAAAGGCCTGTAATCAGCTAACAGTAATCTTGTCCTAGATCCAAGGGGGGATCTAGGGTCTCTCAAGGGACTTCCACAAACACGAAAACCTTGGTTGAATTATTTTTGATCAACTTTGAAGTTTTATTTCCGAAATAGAGAGCTATTTATTTTATCCCCTTGAAACAAACATAACCATACATACACATACTACACGTACATATATATATATTTGACTTTCGTTTATATAGCCAATACTGGAGACTCAGTAAGTGGTCAGGGCCAAGGTTTAATGACCCTGTTTGCGAAATACAATAAATATTTTTTTGTGCTTTGATACTTGTTCAAGAACAAACCTCGACTCAGTATAGGAAGTCTGAATTTTATTTTGCGTATTTCACAGAAGGGGTAATTGAACCTTGGTCCTTATACAAGGTGACATTTATTTATACATCCACGCTCACACTGGAGGCTTGGTAAGTGATCAGTATCACGGATCAATAACATTTTTTTGGTTTATTTTAAAAATGCAATTTTGACTTTCCATTGTATTGACTCGGGGCTGAGCTTGCGTTTGTAGGGAAAAGGAAAAAAAACGAATTTTCCAAAAAGGGTCATCGAACCTTGATACTATTCAGTATGAATTTGGCTGTATAAATAAATGACACCTTAAATTATACCCACGCCTGTCTCCCAGAAAGGTAGGCAGAGACTACAGATCCTGCTATGATCCTGACACACCTTTTTCGCTTCTACAAGCTTTTCCATTCTTGTTCCTTTTGACCCTTATTCCGTATGTCACCGAACTGACCAAAAGTCAATGTGTTCCAGATATAACTCAACGCCGGCGTCTCCGAGCGAGAACAGAGCCCACGTGGCTCAGCGCCACAACTCCTCGCCCGACACTGGGCTTGGGAACCATGCCTCCAAACTGTGAGTGTGCACAATGAGCCCCGTAGGCCTACCATGAGTTTTGGTCACGATACACTTTACCGACTGCGTAAAATATTTATATGAGAAATTGTGCAGCGCCCCTAACGGCTTACTACAGGAACCAGAATTTCTAATATGAAATATTTTACGGAGACGGTAACTTGTACCGTGACCAAAACCACAGTATAGGTAGCAACAGTAGTTAACAAGGCGGTGTCCTTAAAATCAATACCTACGGCCGTTCGGTGCCTAAGACACGCCAGGGTTGCCAAATGAATGTTTACGTATTTGATAATGCTATATTATTATTATATACAAGTTGTATTTAAGCAACCATACAATGCACAACATACTCTGTAATTTCGTGCCATTATTTACGAAAATGCGCGGGAGCATTACAGTGACAATGTGCGTACGTAACTGCGGTGCGACCGCGACTGTCGTAAACCGAGTTGAACCATGTTTTGACAGTGGTTCGTTTGGGCCCGCTCGTATGGAGATAGAATACTATTTATTATTTATACTATGCCAAAACTCATGGTAGTCATAGGCTGAGATTCAGAGTGCATTTTGAGTCCGAACTCAAGAGGAACTCAATCTTACAAACGTCACTCTAATATGAGGTCACGTCACTTTTTGACGTTTGTAAGATTGAGTTCGGACTCAAAATGCACTCTGAATCTCAGCCCTATTGTTACTAGAAACTGTCTCTGTACCCCAGTAGCAGAGTTACAGTCAGACCTTTACAACGTTATAAAAATACGAGCATTAAGTGTTTTATAGCGATTAGGTTGGTTAGGAAGTATATTTATTTATGGTCTATTTAGTTTATTTATTAATTGCATTATGTATACATAATATTCTCATTCCTGTGTCTTTATTTTATACAGGTGTATTATTTTATTTGCCAAACTTGAATATAGATTTTTAATATATTATATTTTTTCATAATATTATATTGTTTTTATAAAGATTAAAATATGACCTGTAAAACGTATACTTCATGTATCTATTTTACAAAATAAATTGAATTTGACTCGTTTTCGTATGACGTATCAAAACAAGACACTACCCTTATAATTATAATCATATTCATCGAAATATAAAAAGCCATTTTCTGCGAGTTTTCACGAGCAAATCACCTATCTTGTCTTGACTTCGTACAATTTCGTACTTTTGCATCAGTTTTTATTTTAGGCACGTCAGTAGCTCAGTTGGTAGAGCGTCTGCCTGGTATTTTGATCGAGCAGAGCTCGTTCGCCCGGGTACTATTTTTTAATTGGGCATGTCGTCACAAACACCGAAGTATTCAGGGATAATAAGTTAAGTTGCGCTCTTAAAGTAAGAAATGATGTTTCAGGTTTAATTCCCAGCCCGCGTCGCCGGGCAGCGCGGGGATAGAACCTACGGCCCGTGTGCCTCACACGGTTCGAACGTCGCGTTCGGAAGACCATTTACAGGTTAGTGTTTCTATAGTTTCGGATTTATATTTAGCATTTTAGGGTTCCGTACCCGAAGGGTGCCAAACGGAACCCTATTACTGAGCCTCCGCTGTTTCTCTGTCTGTCCGTCCATCTATTACAGGGGTCTACAGCTTCAGCCGTAATAGGTAGACAGTTAAAATTTTCGCAGGATATGTTTTACTATGGCCTCTACCACGACAAATAACAAAAATATGAAAAACAAAGATGGTTCAAGAAACCTTCAAAAAATATTTGTTTCAGCCCTATCTCAAAGACAATCATACATATAAGTTTCAAATTTGGAAAGATTGCTATACACACCATAATTAAAAAAAAAAAGAAAAAAAATCAGGGTTCATTATTCATTACTCAAAGGATGCCGAATTATTTGACAAGCGCTATCATTTTAGCAGCTTTTGTTGATGCCTTTATGTTGCAATGGTATCTATATTGTTGTTTATTATCGTTTTTTAGATTTCCTTACCCGTTTGTGTGGTGGTACGGAACCCTTTGTGCGCGAGTCCGACTCGCACTTGGCCAAATTATCAGTTTAAACACAAGTGAATAGCATATTTACTATGTACTTACTTTGACCGTTAAAATAATGCCCCATTGTTATGCAGCAATTTGTGTATATGGTACTTAGTTAATCTACTAAGGACAATAACAGATGATCGATTATACTTATTTTGTTTTGCTAATTCGTGAATGTCAAATGATTTGGTCACTAACACAAAGAAGTTTCAAGTTTATTGTTTCTTGTAATGGAAAGAGTCAATGCTCTTTTGATTAATCAAGTTATCTATTTTGGTAGTCATTTGATAAAACAATTATCTCGAATCATATCGGTGAATTAAATTATGGCTCGTGCTAGTTTAATTTTAATTTTCCTTAAGATATGAAGAGAGAAAATCAAATCGCTTTATATTGGTGTAAATATGCGCGCAAGTGTGACGATAAGCGTTTAAAGAACTTGCTAATTGATACTTGAGCCACAAATGAGCCATATATAGCTAAGCGTCGCTTGACTTACAATGCTAACTTGTGAAATTGGAGGAAGTCACGAGTTAACGCTGATTGACCATGATTATACCCCATACCATCAATAATCAAAACCTTAGTCCTGAGAAAGTTACTTATAAAGACCAAAGGGGGAACTACGAAATTCGTTTGAATCATTAATCTTTCGAGTACATTTATATTATGCACCAGTTACCGCTTGAAGGATTCTTCAGATTTGCAATGAAATAACAGGAAACAAATACTAGAATGCCCAATAATTGCTCCCGGCTAAAGATAACGCATACAAATAATTTACTTAATGTTGTGAAAACAGATTTTCGATTATATATAGTAACTGCGACTTTTTTTTCAAATTTGTAGTTATGTAAATTCCCAAAATAACCAAAATCCAACTATTTTGAAGGAAGATCTGTTTTGCATATAATACGACACTTGTACGTAAAGTAAGAGCTAGTGTTTGGCTCTCATAGTTATTTGGTGCGAATTGGTTACAAATCTGAAGAATTGTCCCTTAAGAGTGTGCCGACCAAAATAAGCTAAATCGGCAGTCATGGTTAAGTTGATTTAATGACTAATATTTCATTTAAAAAAATAATAAAAACATATTTAGTATCACAGAAAATGTATGTACACTTTATCCGAAGCAAAAATTAAAAATAATTTATATTTCATAAAACAAAACTATTATTTAAACTAAGCCCAAAATGTAACAAAGGCGTATTGGCGTTTAAGTCATTTTAACAACTTAACTGTGGAATTTTATCTCAAACTTAATTTCAAACAATCACCAAAGTATAAACTACAATTTGTCCGTCTTACATTTTAGAAATTTTGCCTGGCAATTGAAATACGATTTATTGCGTTATATTTTTAGTATGGCCGGGCAGCATTTACCAGGATAAAAACGACCACGAGAGCCCAGAGCGAGGTGTCTAATCGTCGTACGCTTTCCCCGACCGCGATAGCTATATTTTAGTCATAATAGTATTGTTTACAGATAGGACTCGCTTGTTTAACTATGCCATGTGGCAAAGGTAAAGCTTTCGATGAGATTATGACCAATCATCATCAGGGCTCTTCGGGAGTACAGGCGCACACGGCGTTCGTTCGTGTACTGGCTTCTCCTATCACTTTCATTTTCATAATGATAATCTCATCGATAGCTCGACCTGTATTACCGCATTGCAAAAATAAACAGGTCAGCCATACTTGTTGTCACAATATTGATGATGTCAACTCACTCTAATTTAAATGAAAGTATATTCTAGCCAATCTGTCAGTCGTCCCCTAAGTTTCAGAAGGGCTCATCCTTGAGCGCGGTGGCCGTTGACATGGAGGAGGATGTGACGTCATCACTCAACACGTTGCTCGACGCGCGGCCCGACTCCGCCACGCCGAGTGCCAGGAGCGAGTCCGACGCTGAGAGAGACAGGTAGATAAACAGACTTACACTGTGATAATACATAGGTGGTATACCTTTCCCAAGAAACATACCCACGCTAACAATTAGTTTGGGAAATATTTGAGATTCAAACAAATATAAATAAATAAAATAAATAAAAATTCTTTATTCCAGCCAGATTTTCACAAAGACAATAAAAAACAACCCATATAACAAAAAAATAATAATAATAAAAAACCGAACAAAAATAAATCCAAACAACAAAAAGAAAACTAAAATAATAAACTTTATGGTACACCAAAGCTTGCTTGATATTGTCATAGATGTGCGTGAACCCTAACGCACCAAGATGCAGATGTTTTTGAGACAGCGTCTTCCCTGAAAAAGCTGTTCAGGCGCTGCGTTCCAAAATAGACCTTCTTCCTACAAGATAAAGTCTTTAAGTTTCAGTTAAATATTAACTTCTCTGAAGAATTGCGCGGGTATTTTCTCTTCTGAGAGTTGTTCAGTAATTCAGTATGATCAATAGAGTATGTGGTTTTAGTTAAAAATCGCAGTCTATTTACACCCGGTGTGACCCGGTGAAGTCAAAATACATGTACTAGAAATTAATTATAATTTTCTGTCTATTTCATGAAATACATGGAAAAAAGGCACTCCTATTTTTTACGATCTACGTATTATTGTTTTAGCAATAATGATTTATTGTTTCTACGAAACTAAGATTAAGTAAACGACGGCTTTAAATTGATGCTGTCACTTTCTTTTTCATACGAAATGGAAGAGATGGCATGATTTTAAAGTCCCCGTTAAAGTCATCTTGGTCTCGTTCGACTTATCTAAATAAAATGATAGAACACCACCAGCCCCTTGATTATGTATCTCTGAGTCGGTTGCCAACTGGTTGCCAAACATCGAAAACATAGATATATATATAAGGTCCTACAATAGTGACAACAAGTGAAAATAATTCTAGGGTAGATCATGTATCGTTAACTGATCATATTCCAGAAGAAAAAAAATTTTTGGAAGTAATTTTTTCTCTTCCCAGTACAAAGTGGTTCAATCAGCTGACTAAATTTCTATGGAAAGGTAAAAAAAAGATTAAATTTTTTTCACTTTGAATTGTAGGACCTTATATACTATTGAATTCCGATTATTTAAGGATAAGTTCGTACTTAAAGTGACGTCACGGTTCAATACACACTGAAGTCGATTTTGAAAGTTCATTTTTTGTCTATGTTTTTAGTGTTTGGCAACTAGTTGGCAACCGATACAATGTTACGTAATACGCAGATCGCGAGTCGAACTCTGACTTATTCATCCAGTTCACAATGTGTAACCGTACAGGATCGTGTGGACGTACAACGCGCCGGTCTCGTGCGCGTCGGAGCGCACTCAGTGCAACGGGTCCGGTGCCACTTCCAACTCCACTTCCATATCCGACGGCATGTCGCAGAGGTACGCTATTCTCGTCTTTACGTCCACGCAGTAAGGACTACTATAGTGTACCGTGACGTGTTTGATACTTGACACTGAAATCTACTAACATTAGGTACACACATTGCCATCATGTACTTTAATTCAAGTACAGATATTCTATCTCACGAAGTCCGTTTGGCTATGGTTGTAGTAGTGCGTGTACAGATAAGCACGTTTCGTGTGTGTGAAGCGTTTTATAGCGCTCTCGAGATTACGCACACTAGAAAAAAGTGCGTGTACGCACTACTACAACCATAGCCAAACGGACTTAGAATATCTATTACATCTGTAAAACTATAAATATAACGTACTGTCACGGCATATACTCCCGAGGGGGTATCAAAGGTGCTTTCCGAGTGTACACTGGAACACTGGACGGACACTTGTACGGACGCACGCATGACACACTACCTGATTGGCAGTTCTTATTGCGTCGTCATATCTGTTAAAATCGTTTACAAATAAGGAGCTGGAAGTGCAGGCGACTGTACACCCGCATTTCAATGACTATTTTTACATCCCAACGTGACAAGGGTCTTTTATGGAGTTATAGGTAGAAGAATTATCATGCAGCACAAGGCCTTTATCACGCGGTAGATAGAGTCGTATGAAAAATAAAACGTGTGAAAAATGTTGCCAGAATAGCTGCCCTGGAACATAAAATTCTAAATTCGAAGTGGGGGTGATTGATGGTCCTGCACGGAATCTCCGCGACCGGTCAGTCAACCCAGCCAGGACAGCTCCTTGAAATACAACCGAACGGCATCGGCATGCTGGCACAACTGATCCAATGAGGGGAAGCTGGAGCTCATCATCGTCGCTAACCCTAGTTTCGTTGTTATGTCCGCAGTGACGGGGCAGTGGAGTAGCATGTGCTCCACAGTCTCGTCCTCGTTCATGCCCTAGGACGTAACTATAACTGCCGATGTATAGCATAGAGTAACGCCAGTACGTTGCGCAGATCGTCCAGCCCGGCGTCGCCGACGTCGGTCTCGTCGTCCGTGATGTCGAGTCGCGCGACGCCGCCGCATCATCGACACGCACACGTGTTGCCGCCGCACCATCGCCCGCTCAACGGTCAGTCACGCTTAGGGTTGCCACCTGCTATTTCTTTATTTAACGGTCTATTCTCCGGATTTGTAACAAAATCATAAGAAATATCAAAATCCAACTTTAGCTACGGACAATGTCTACAAATAGCTTGATATACGCATTCACTTATTTGTAGTGATATTATAGTAGCTTCAAAATAATAAGATTTTCCATAGTCGTGATTACCATAATATTTTGAGATATTTCTTATGGCTTATTATTTATTAGGGTCCGCTTAACAAACCCTTACAGTAAAGCCTCAATGTATTTTCGTTCGTTTACTGCATAACTTAAGAATAGCTTGGCAGGTTGAGCTGAAATTGGGTATGTTGGTAGAAGTCGTCGATGACGTCACGCTTTCAAATTATGTACTTTAAAACTTATTGGGTGTTATTTACCAGCAGATCAACTCTGACGAAACTAACTACATATTACAGTCTTATTTTATCATCTCTGTGAAGTGTTAACGTTAGAATAGTAAATGAGTGTGTTGTGAATATAGTCTGACCAGTTTTCTGTTTCCAGGCGACATGAGTCTCTCGGAAGCGATATCGAACATATCGAGTCCCGACTACCAAGACCAAGACGATATGTTCGACACGGGCCGCGAATGTCCGAGGATGGAGCTCTCCGACCCGAGCGACTCCGACTCAACCATACTAGTCTCCGAACCTTGCCACAAACGTGCTAAGTCTAACTCTCTCTACTCTAACGGACACGGCAGTGACGTCACGCTGAACGGCGACCACAACAATGAATATAGGATAGTGATACAAGTGAAAGGGCCGGATAAACAGAACGCCGAACAGAATAGTAATTACGCTAATAATTCGCCAGAGAACCAGGGATATCAGGTGAGTTAGTTTCGTATGTGTTACAATCCGTCCATCCATCCATCCATCAGCCCGTCGTCGTCCACTGCTGGACATATGCCTTTCCTAAATTTCGCCACTCATGTCGGTCCTCCGTCCTCCTCATCCAGCCGCCCCACCCACAACGTCCTTCAGGTCGTCGGTCCAGCGAGCACGAGGTCGGCCTACACTACCCTTTGATGTACGTGGTCTCCATTCTAAAGCCTTTCGGCCTCAACGGTCATCATGTCGGCGACAAATATAGCCCACTGCCACTTCAACTTACTGATTCTGCAGGCTATGTCGGTTACTTTCGATCTCCGACGGATCTCCTCATTTCGGATTCTATCCATCAGAGATACCCCAAGCATAGCCCGCTCGATGGCTCGCTGAGCGACCTTAAATCGGTGGATTAGGCCCTTTGTAAGAGACCACTTCTCAGCGCCATACGTCATCACAGGAAAGACGCACTGGTTGTAAAGTCGTTTGCAATAGAATCCAACAATCATGTAAACAAATATGGCGGACTGACATTGACAGCGTATTGTTTATGCCCATAGTGATGTCATAGTGTTCTAATTTAATTTTAATTAAATTTATTTTTCTAATTATTTTAATTTTAAGTCATAGACTATGGCCCATAGTAGGATAGGTACTAAAATAAAACTGACTAAATAGATTAAATATATAAGCCATAGACTATAAAATAAAACTGATTATATATAAAAAAAGTGTTTATTAAAACAAATTTAAATCTTCGTCTAATAGATTTCCGTTGTAGGTAATAGATCTAAATCATTCTTACCTCCTGATTACTCCTTGAGAAAAAATACCAATCGTATGCTATATCAAAGTCCGTGATGCCGTGCAAAGGTCGTCGTTCCAAGAAAAATATGTCCAGCCAAATCGTAAAGCAAAACAAAAGTCCAAAATGAGAATGCAAAGTCGTAGAAATCGGAAACAGAAAACACTAATGCACAGCGAACCCACAGAACAGTGAATGACTGTGAATGACAATTCTAACAAAATGGCCACCTGTCAATTTTTAAAAACTAACCATTATTTTTATGGCTTAGGATACAATCCGTTTTGGTTAATTATATTAAGCTCTTGAAAAAAAAATTTTATTGTATTCAAATAATATTAAATTAAAATAATTTATTAAATTAAAAATAAAAAATAACTTCAGATTACGAACAACACTAACTTTTCAATGACTTATAGAGTTCGATGAGTAAAAAACTAAGATGACAGCTTGTCAAATACTTCGAAATTTTTACGTTGCAAATGTTTTAACAAATCTAACTTATAAATACAAGTTAAATCGTGTTGAAGATAATGTGAAAACAATGGTGCGTTCGTTGAAATCAGACTATGTTCATAATTGATCGTCAAATGTATGTGATTACGGAGTAATCGTGACAATTTGGTTTGTTTACATGATTGTTGGATTCTATTGCAAACGACTTTACACCTTAGCCTTTAAAAACTGCGGTATCGACGACGTAAATATGTGACGCAACTTTCCGAATTCTGCCCAACCCAAGCATACTCTTCTGTCAGCCTCGGCGTCGAAGTTGTTTTTATCTAGCTGACCCAGATAAGTATATTTTTGAACAACTTTGATGCTGACATTGTCAACGGTTAGTGGCCCTTGGATGACGTGACAGTTGGACATGACCTTAGTCTTATCTAAACATGTGTGTATTTAATGAAACACTTGTATTTATCGCTTCTCGGCCTTTTGACTAAGATCAAAGTGTAAAAAAACTTGTATTTATCCACATAAACTTACATATACTTGTATATATTTTTAATTATGGCCAACTGGTTTCACTGCTCAGCTTTCTCAATGGCTTTTCATTAAATTATACTTTATAAACATATTATGGTTATTCATGTATTTGAAATGAAAAAATATCAAATTCTTTGTTTATATTCAAACCATTACATGTTTATAAATTATAATAATTTGATGAAAAACCCCTGAGAATGCTCCACATTATTTGCATAGTAGTAGATGTTTACATACTACTCGCTGAATGTGAGGTGAACCCTAAAAAGTGTGCATTTGTCCGCGAAGTACGGCGACACGTCAAAACGTAAAATCGTTTGTTAAAAACCGGCCAAGTGCGAGTCGGACTCGCGCACGAAGGGTTCCGTACCATTTTATCTATAAAAACGGCAAAAAAATCATGTCTGTTTTATGGGAGTGCAAAGCTCCGACTCGCACTTAGCCAGTTTTAGTATTTACCTTGTTATGTTACCGGCAACAGAAATACATCATCTGTGAAAATTTCAACTGTTTAACTATCACGGTTCATGAGCCTGGTGACAGATGGACAGACAGACGGACAGCGGAGTCTTAGTAATAGGGTCCCGTTGGTTACCCTTTGGGTACGAAACCCTAAAAAGATGTACTAAAGTAGACTGTTCTATTGCCAGTCCACACCTTATGAATGTATAAATGTTGGTATAGCGTCTGTACGTAATAAATGGGCAGTATCTGCAGGAGCTCGGCGGCCACGAGGACGTGGGCTCGGACGAGGGCTCCGACGGAGACTCGCTGCACTCGTTCCACTACAGCCCGAAGGCTGTGGACATTCCCTCAGCGGAGCGACTCGCCAAGCGGCTCTACCACCTCGACGGGTTCAAGAAGTCCGATGTCTCTAGACACTTGAGTAAAAAGTTAGTTCTCTTACATTTTATTGCTTATCTGACAGTACCAAGTATGAACATGCAATATGAGTTGTTGTTTAGAATTTATCGAGTTTATATGTCTTTTGAATTGATGCTTACGTACTTGCATTCAAGGTTTTAAACTTTTACCATAAATTAAGTCTAGAGATTTTAGAGAGCACTGCTTGACGGATTCATTATTCATTCATTCATTATTAGCATTATATACGCAAACATCGCCCAAATTACTACCATATTATATGAACATAGCCTTTTTTGTTAAATGAGCCGTTTCCCTGGCTAGTAAAACAATTTAGTATGGGTACAATAAATAAGTAGAAATCACTTTTATTTAGATAACTGTCCAAGTCAACTTGCGACCTGACGAGCGACAGGCAAAGATAACCTGTTAAATGAACGATCGCAGGAACAATCGCTGGCAAAACAAACAAGCAGAGTCTAAAGTTAACTTGGTCGGAATGTCTAGTTGGTCAAATTCTTATAACAAGTGACCGCATAAAGGCTGTTGGGGCGGAAAAAATTGTATGAGCCCCGCGCGTCTACCGCCCTCCAACGCACAAAGACAATATAGGAGTATCGCGTTCGAACTGTCAACGAATTGATATGGGATGTAGAATCTGACGTGCATAAAGGAGTTTCCTCGAGTAACGTAAACTTTAAGAGAACGAGATTATTCCAAAAATATATTTGGCGTATCAATTAGATCAAGACCCAACTACTGAATAATATATTTCAACTGGAGGTAGTCTTCGGCCCTGGCATTTCAATACCCTCGCGACGAAACCATACCGCCAAGCGACACATCGTGTTCCGGTTTGACGTCACAAAGGCCCTCCCGGAAGTGTTGTTACAAGCTCGGTCATTCGACGTTACCTGCTTCCGTAGATTTTGCAGTCGTCCCTACCCTAGACAGACTGGTTACTGATTACGGACTGGACGTGCTTGCATTAACTCTTCCATTTCTCGTTGAGTGTCCTTCATTGTAGGTCTCATCGCATCATAAAATAATAATAATAAAATGTCGTAACTTTGTCCCCAGCAACGAATTCTCGCGCGCGGTCGCTGAGGAGTACGTGAAACACTTTGACTTCGCGGGCGAGACACTGGACGCGGCGCTCAGAACGTTCCTGTCTCGGTTTGCGCTCAGCGGGGAAACCCAGGAGAGGGAGCGAGTGTTGGTGCACTTCTCTAGACGGTATCTAGAGTGTAACCCCGGCTCGCTCAACTCTCAAGGTATGTCTGTTGATGGCTCGATACTTACCCGCTCAGCAGCAGAGAAAGTTTGACGGAATTCATGTGCTAGTATTCGTGTTCTTACCTAATACTTACCAATAGCTGAACGGTGAAGGAAGACATCGTGAGGAAACATGCATGCCCTAAAATACGTGTAATTGTGCCCGGAATACGGCGATAGGGCTCACCGCTCATCACGTTGGGACGTAATAATCGGCGTTGAAACGCGGGTGTACCAAGTGTGGACTGTGACTTGCATTTCACAGTCCACACTCGGGAACACCTCTGTCACCCCCTCGGGGATTCATGTCGTGACGATATGTTATGTTTAATTTTATATGTTTACCATTTGTGATTAATTGACTTCTAGAAGATTTAAACGAAGTTGGGGAAAGGGCGTTAAATTGATCTTTGTCTACGATTATTTGATATTATATCTTACCCACCACTTTTAATACTGGACCAAGCCGGGTTGCCCTTGTTCTTACTAACAGTTACACATAATATTCTAGACGCAGTACACACGCTAACCTGCGCGATCATGCTACTAAACACGGACCTGCATGGCTGCGCGGGCGCCGGCGCCGCTTTCCGCCGCATGTCGTGCGCAGAGTTCATAGACAACCTCGCTGAACTGAACGACGGAGAGAACTTCCCCAGGGACACGCTCAAACAGCTCTACCACGCGATCAGAACACAGCCGTTGCAGTGGGCGCTGTAAGTTGCACATTGAACCCTAGGTATTATATAACATTAGAGTTAAAACTAACCTCGCTGAGCTCAAAGAACGACAGATCTTACCCACGCTTAAACGACTCTTATCACGTTATTAGAACATAGCCGTTGCAGTAGGAGTTGCAAGTTGCATAATTATATTTACCGTCTAAGGAACTGGTTCTCAAACTTATTTGAATCGCGACTATAGTTGTAAATCAGCGGCTACAAACGAATAACCAGCCGCTTGATACCGGGTAGAAATCCTACTTGAGCATCGAAGAAAAAACGATTTTTATTACATTTTTTATTGTTAAACTCTTATTTCTGTTATACAGTAGCACTTATTATGTTCTGCTATTTTTGTTTTTTTTTTATATATAAACACCGAAGTCACCGTTTATACCTATTAATTTATTTAATTCAGAGACGAACAGGAAACACGAAACAACGTTTGTGTTTAGGTGGTGGTGTATGAAAATTATAAGAATAAAGGTAGCTAAATTATTTTACTTTGGTTCATGAATCATTAAAAACCAAACATAAATATAAACAAAAATAGATGCGTCAGGGGGTTGCACGGGGCATGCGGGAATGAGTGCGCGAGGCTCGTTGAGGGGCGCCCGCCGTTCGTGGTCAGTGTAAATACCTCGTCGTGATTAAGTGTGCGCTTGCGATTTTCAGGGTTTATTTCGGAATTTGTAAATCAGTGATGCCGCAATCTTCTGGTGCTGTTTGGGAGCATTTTGCGCGGCAAATCCGGCGCACATGCTTTTGGTGCATTAAAGAAATACAACTAAATGCTTACTATTGTATTCCTAGGTATCTGTCCACACTTATTTCATCGATAAATACCTATTTCCAAAACCGCTCTCACAAATAAATTATTAATATAGTCCTATTCCAACAGTGGAGATACATTACATACATTTTGTATGAGAATTTTGAGTTTTTAACACCTACAGGTGCAAATGTGATTGTGTATGTCTATTTATGTCAAATTTATCCTATAGTAAATAAATCAGAAGAAAAACTACAAAAACAAAAAACTAAATCATTTGAATACATCAATGAAATGTAAGCAGCCGTTTCCAGCCGCTAGTTATCGCTAGAAATGATAATAAGCCAAATAAGCCTACATACATATTTTACAATTTAACATACATATTATAATATATTTAATAAGGTGTATTAAAAACTACTTTCTTTCTTTTTTCCCCAGGGACACAGACACCCCGGTGGCAGGATCGGAAGGCGGTGAGGCGCGGGGCGGCACGCCGGCGGCGGTCGGCAACAACCCGTTCCTAGACATGCCCGACCAGAGCAGAGCGGTCGAGTACAAGAAGGGTTACGTCATGAGGAAGTGCTGCCATGACGCTAATGGGAAGAAGAGTAAGACTCACTCGTCATATTACGTGATTCCATCCATCCATCAGCCTGCTTCGTCCACTGTTGGACATAGTTGGCGGTCATTCTCACGTGACGCCGCTGTTCGTCACCGGTCTGTTTTATATAAGGCCCGGCAATGATATACCGCTAAAATAAATAATTATGTAATCATCATTTTGAAACTGGGTTCCGTATCCAAAGGGCAAAACGGAGCCCCATTAATGTCACTCTACTGTCTGTCCGTCCGTCTGTAGCGAAGCTGGTACAAGTGCATTTAATTCAAAATTATATCGACAGTCGAAAGGTAAATTGTAATCTGCAAAAAAACGGTTTTAATCGTGCGAATGATTGCCATCTTACAATCTTAGAATTGTCAACGGCTGTGATTGCCCAATGTGCTGTCAAAATGTATTTTCAATTGTTGCGTTCCGATTTGCGCTATTAACGTTTACGTACTATACTAGTGTACATGCAGTCAAACTGTGTAACTTTGTACAAATTCATGTACAAAACATGTCACAAAAAAGCAAATATCTCATGTATCCATACTTTTAGACATTTATATTTTTGTTACAGCTTTTAGTTCGGCTGAATCCTTAACTTTCATTTAATAAATTGAATATTACAAGTTCATGGAAATAACATTAGGTCAAGTTGCAGTACTATACCTGCCATTTACCTTTCGACCGTCGATATAAATGTGTGTATAATGCCCACAGCGCCGTTCGGCCGCCGCGGCTGGAAGATGTTCTACTGCACACTGCGCGACCTCGTGCTCTACTTGCACAAAGACGAGCACGGGTTCCGACGCAGTCAGATGTCGGACAACCTGCATAACGCTATTAGGTATGTACCTTATACAAAATGAATCAACCGAATCCCCCGGGGGTGGGGGGGGGAGTACCTTAAATATGAAAGATAGCAAATTTTACTTAAAGGAACCTTTATTTTATTTTTTAAGTCAAGGAAAACTGCATTCAAAGAATTTAAAAAAATCACCTTCTTGAACCGGAAATCGAACCGAACAAATGTTCCACACACATTTGTAATTCCTCTTTAGCCAGCAACGTCTTCCCAACGGCTTGGAAAAAAGCTCACGTCATGCCTAAGAAAACTAATCCCTCTTATTACTATGACTTTCGCCAAATTTCAATTCTCCCCATTTTATCAAAAATTCTTGAAAATGCCGTACATAAAGAACTCTACTCGTATCTTATTAAAAACAATCATCTTAGTCCGCTTCAGTCCGGCTTTCGTCCTTCTCATAACACAGTCACTGCACTGTTGAAAGTCACTGATGACATCAGGCTAGCAATGGATAACAAACAGCTTACGGTTGTAGATACCTTTTTTTTGTATTTTTTTAGAAATTCACGGCTATTTTCACGTTTTTGTCAAATTCAATTGTTTTGCTTCTAAATTATTTTAGACACAACGTGAAATCTAAGTAATTTTTCTTACGAAAACTGGTGATAGAACTCGTCCATATGAACTACTTTTACTACGAAGCCAAACCTGAAATCGTAAAAAAAAATCAGCTGTTTCATACATTTGGGTCTAGTAGGTATTTAACTTTTCTATGGAACAGCTGATATTTTTTTCACGATTTCAGGGTTTTCTCCAAAAGTTGTTCATATGGACGAGTACTATCACCAGTTAACAAAATGACTTAAATTTCACGTTGTATAATATTTTTTGTAATTTGGCTAGAAATCTGAAGAATCGTTCGACCCCAATTGGCAGTTCTTATGTAATAAAAGCTAGCGAAGGGCCGTTTGGAAATATTCCCAGTTTAAATTTGCAATTCTGCACCTATCTATATCTATTTTTCATTCAAACATTTCTCTTTTAGAATACACCACGCTTTGGCGACGAAAGCAACAGACTATACGAAAAAGCAACATGTATTTAGATTGCAAACTGCTGACCAAGCTGAATATTTATTCCAAACTAGGTAAGACATTTACCTATTATAGTATATAAGACTTCTTGTAGAAATAAAAAGATTTCGGTAAAAATTGGATCCACACGAATACATTGTCCTAACGATAGCTAAAGATTGTAAAATGGTTCCCAAAAATAACATAAAACACATCAAGATTTCTTATTACAGTTCGTTTGCTTAAATAATTTGCACACTTTGATACGCCGCCATCGTTGGCTACTTCAAAGACACGGATGGTGTACACCCACCCACTGTGATATATGTGGGCGCCATCTCGTTAAATCAGCTTACTGTTTAGATGCATATGATACTAACTAAATTGTGGCATTCAACTAAATTCCTAAAGGTTGCTCAGCCAAATGGTTCAACGCATCGTTTCAACGAGAGGGCTGAACGACGTTTAGCCTTTTGGCTAGGGATAGGTCGCGACGACGAGCGGTTATGTTTACAATGTGAAATATAACATATATTTTGTTTACAATATTTTGTAACACAATTTCGCTGTGCAGTGACTCGAAGGAGCTATGTTCGTGGGTGGAGACGATAAACTTCGTGTGCGGCGCGTACTCGGCATCGCCGCTGGCGGGCGCGGTCGGCTCGCAGCGCAAGTTCCAGCGGCCGCTGTTACCCTGCACGCATACCAAACTGAACATGGTACGTCTACTCGCCCTTCTGTTTCATCTTACAACTCTAAATCAGACTGGTGTTTTCGCATGATTTAGTTGGGCCATTAAGTGTACTAATGGAATTAGAATAGAATAGAATATCCATTTATTTATCTACCACAACACAATAAATTATAAAAACAAATTATAAAGTCAAACACAAGGAAATAACATAAGAGAATAAAACAATGTGACTAAAGCTAAATGAAATCATGTGTCGAAGCAGACAAAAAGGCTAGAACTCAGCATATGCTGTAGTCTTACAGAGTAAGACCGACAGCGCTGATTTTCAGTCCGAGCCCGCGTAGGTAACGCACGAACAAACAAAACAGCGCGAGTATTATTGCACATTTTGAAAATAATAATTACGAATGGCAGAATAAATATGATATACATATACGAGTACATAATGTAGGTGCTAATATTTGTAAATAAATAAATTCAATTAATAGGTAAGCTTTAAATAAATGTCAGAAACTCGTTGGTCAAAAATTATTAAAATGGCGATGAAGCGTCTAGTTTTAGGCAGGCGAAGACATTTGCAAGTCAAGGAGATACTTTTTTAGTTTAATTTTAAAAGTATACTTACACTTAAGGTAACTTTATTAGAACCCATCACGTTAATTGCAAGACAGATATTTATGGAATAGACCGCATAGCATTATAATCTAAATCTACATATTTTCTAAACATTTGACAGTTCTCAGACCACATCGCGCCTCTTTTGGAACTACTCGGATAACTTTTTTTTCGATGCAATTGTTTGGTTTTGTAATTGTAGTTTATGCGGTAAGGAGGCAATAGCTTACGGGGAACGATTTGAAACACGAGCGATAAGAGAGGTATTGCCCTTACCCACATGATACTACGTTTTTCAATGCATAGTGTGAGTAAATAATGTAACGTAATTAAAGAAACAAACAAACAATAAATACTCCAAATGAAGTCCACGCAAGTTTCCTTGCCAACTTGAGGGAAATAAGCTGCTTTCAGTTTGATGCGTTTGAAGGCTGCTTTCTTGTACACATAACATACCCGCAACGACGAACAAACTGAACGCAGCCTACACACGTATCAAACTGAAACCAGCTCATTTCTTTCATGTCTATCTATGGTACACAAAATAAGACTGGCAACGTTTTTCAGTAAATAAAAAAATACCTCAGACATGGCTGTATGGGCTAAGTTTCCTTTGCCTTCCCACTAAATGGGAGTATAAAAACAAAAAAATAATTAAAAAATTAAAAAGTATGTAAAACATTAGTTTGGTAAGGTTGACGACTTTACGAGCACTTGCATTGAAAACACTTATGTCTGTTACATGTAACAGAGGGAGCAGTTGTCCGCGCATGAGGAGAGAGCGTCCCGGCTCGAGGAGGAGCTGGCGGCGTTACGTCACGCGCGGGACAACACGCCGCACGCGCGGGACAAGGAGGCCTATCTCATATACGAGGTGAGAAATAAACGTCACTTTTGTTGCTATGGTTCAGGATAAGGATACTGACAGAGCTACTGGCTGCAAATAGGCGTGTATTATTTTGAATGAAACCACATTATCCCCTGATTATACCGAACAACTTTCGAAGAAACGTTTGACCAATGAAAACGCAGGTAAGCCTTATCACTTGATCATAGCCTCGATAAAACGACTAGTCCTGCGTGTCCATTGGTCAAAAGTTTCTTCGAGAGACAAAATTTATCTATTCGTGTCATCTATGCTAGCTATACTGGTCGTGTTTAATCCTCGGACGAACGAACCAACTGGACGGGCCACCGACAGGCGAACCCTGAAAAAGGTATAAGCCCCACATACCGGTTCTATAAAAACGATAGATGTCCCTGTGTGTGAATGTGATTGTGTGCGTATAGTTTAAGCTAGTGTTTGAGTATTTTGTAGTGTGCGTGCATCGCGACGCTCTGCCTCGTCCCCACCAAAAATTACAGAATTTTTTTGCTTAGAAATTAGTGCGCGGCTCCACTCCAGTTGATTTTCTCCTCAAAGGTTTAACCCTCTAATTGTTGCCTCTGTTTACAGATAAAACGTTACCGAACGTACGCGTGCGTGATGCGGCAGCGCGCGTGCGGTGCGGGGGCGGAGGAGACCGCGCCCCCCCTCCCCGACCGTCCTGGCTCCGCGCCCGCGCCGCCTCCCGCGCCCGCCTGACGCGCCGCCATAGCCCTCCTCGCCGCTTGCGTGCTCTGACCTTGCAACTGCGCCACGCCCACTGCTACTGATCAAACTGAACTGTTCACCCTTGACTATTGACCGAGAGCAGGGAATATGTAGATATCGGGGATGAAAATGCTCAGTTTTTGTCGTTAAAATGATAACCCGGTAACCAAATAGTGATCGGTGGTAAGCATTTTAGATACCTAGCTATTAATAGCTCCCTCTAATTTAAAAATAGCAATAGAGCTTTCGATATTAATGTGACGTAAGTTTTCGTAACTGCGAGAACTACAGTCGATCGACCTAAAGACCTTTGATCCAAAATACAATCGCTTTCTTATGAGACTGAAAACGCTAAACATTCCACAGAAAATATTAGCAATGATGTCAAAACGAGCGCAGAGTGTCAAGGCGGGCGCAAACATGTAACGGATTCGTTCACAGACTAATTAAATTTTTGGGAAAAAATGACAATCTAGTCCTGTCTTCCTAGCAAACAGTTTAGTTTGTTTACATACAGCTCTTGTATTTAAAGTACGAATGCCTCGAGGCTTTTTAGTATAACGAAAAAAATATCAATCACAAACAGTTGTTTTGGTGTTGTCTACTAATTTGTTAACACCCTCGTATAGAATTATGCCCCAAAAATCAACTAAGTTCTAAACTTGTATATAGTAAAAGTCTATTATTGATCCAATTCGGAATTTAAGGGTGCGAAACATAAGAATACTCTCTAATAAATTAACAGTTAGCTCAACACCCTATTGGTGATTGTTGATTTTTATAAAATTTCGTTTCATGACAGATTTTTACGTGGACGTAAATGTTGTATTTCAAAATGTTTTGGTATTATTTGTTTCTGTTCTGACCTGTTACTGCGTTATTTACTTATGTACTTTGTAATTGCTAGCTGGTATTACAGGTTTAGTTTTCCACGTGGGCGTGAATGGCCAAATCTGAAAAAATTCTGAAAGGAGGCGATTTTGATGAAAACCAAAACTGCATCATTAGATTTTTTTTACATTTTTAAACAATTTTCCTAGACAAGCACTGAACTCGATAATTTTCCAAAAAAACATACTGTATATTATTGCACCATCCGATAGTGATGGGATCAATTTCTTTGAAGTAATGTCAAACGGCAAACTAAAGGAAAGGGCTTATTTTAAAGAAAATCCACACCCACTTGAATAACTAACCCTGTAAATATTATTGTTTGCCTTGCTCACATTTTATTGCGTATTATTTTTAATGAACGTACAATTGGCCAGTCTCAATGAGTTGGAACTGTTGCAATAAATTGTGCATATTACACAAATAACTTATTGTATGGTCCTTCATACAGTCATCGCTGGAAATCAACTTTGGACATTACTTTGTATCGCTAATAAAAACAATGTGATAGCTACAAATTTTAAATAAATGAAGTAGTTTTTATAATATCATTCCATGTATTTTTAAAATAAAAGCTGGAAAAGCATACTCAATACGATAAGTGACAAAAGGCATGGATATTAAATTGAAAACTGCAGACTTTACTATAATGTAAATATATTTTAAAGTGTGAGACTGATAAGTGAAGTTATTTATTTCTTTTGTAAATCAACCAGTGTCAAATGCTAGACAGCAATTATAATAAAATCCTAGGATCTCAAATATAATTGTACAATAGGTGTATGTTTGTGGTAATCCAGATAAAAACTGAAATTCGCTGTTAAAAAAGTGGTGATGATTGTGTTGATGTTAAAAAGAGCTTTATTTGTTGTTATTTTTCTATCATTGTATGGTTAAATTGCTTTAAATTTAGTTTATTAGTTGCCTTCATTTGTATATATTGCATAAAATGTTCTGCTTGTTTGTATTTAGTCAAACTCATGTCAACACGTCTATGAAGCCTCTTGATATATTTTTATAGGAATCTTAATCATTGTACATAGTTTATTTTTATGGCTTTTCACATGAATTTATTTTATATTAGCTTGAACAGAAATGTAATCATAATAATATAGAAGAAAAAGCATATGGTAACAAAATATACTTCTACCTAATCTGATCGCAGCCCCACCTACTTTATTGTGTTGTTGTCACAAGTTATTGATAAAGTATATTTGATACACCTACCATTTCCATAAATCTTACAACTTCATGGAACATTTTGATATCTAAATGATATTTATGTACCTATACTAAAGAATATAGATAACAAAAGTATTATAAATTCTCTATTGGTAAGTATGGAATTAAAATTTGGCTGTGTCTGAAATTTTGAATTTATTGATACTAATTTATTAAACGAAGAGCGACACAATCTTGTATCAAGGATGCTGGCAACACCAACACCAAACATGTACGAGGAACTCACTGAAGTACTTTATTTTGCAAAGTAATGAGTATCAATGAATTTTAATTGCTGAATCTATTATACCTGGTAACGGTGTTATATGCTCAGCTTACAATTTAGATAAAATGATGTAATTATTCAAACAACGCTAATAGGTATTTATGTAATATTGTGCTTTTTCCTAATAAAGTATGAGTGGTAAAATCACTTTAAAATACTAAAGATCTAAACGAAAAACATTTCATGAATTGCCTAGCCAAGTACATATAAATCTGTAAGAATTCAAGGTATAGGATGATAGCCTTAGTTTTTTTCTTTTGTACCAATCATAACCCTTTGAAAAGCTAAATAAATATTACAAAATAAATTACAGACTTTTATTTTCTGCTTAGAAGATACAGAGGTCTGAATGCATTGTTTAATGTTTAGTGCCAAAAGAATAGTTTGTGTTCTTTTGCAAGGGCCGTTGTAAAGGATGAGCAAGGAGTTTAGCTACACTATCGTGAATTTTTGTTGCATTTCGTGATACTTCAAATACATATGAATATCCGTCGTCAAGATCTTGGAGTGCATCATAGATCTCCTCACATTTATATAAAGCACAGTCTTCTTCATGGGCCAACAAGATGTCAATGTAGAAATACTCCTGCTTCTTGAGAAATACGAAATATTCATTTTCCAATGGGATTATTGGGAGACAATTTGACCTTCCAAATAGAACAATCATTCTCACAATATGTGACGGAGGCAAAATGCTACTTTCTTGCTTGTACTGTGGAATTTCAACCTTCTGCTTCAAGATGTTAAACACTTTAAGAAAATCGAAGCTTTCTGACTTACTTTCTTCAGGGGACACAAGGTCTATACTGCTGACAATCTCTTTTACATTATTAGTAAAGTTCTGGATCCAAATTGGTTCCGTATCTTTCATGATTAACAAAGCAAACTCTGTTTTCTTATTTATGGCATGCTTTGAGTGTATAAAAAAATCCAACACCCGTTTTAACATATTGATAGGTGCGAAAGTTGTTCCATCTCCCAGCCTATAGAGAGAGTTCTGGTTGTCATAGCAAATGTCTAAGCATATTATTATTCTCTCTGGAGCATTCACATTGGGGATGTTAGGTTTCCGAAGGTTTGCAATCACTTGTTCTTGTAGTTCATCCAAGTTCTCATTACTAGATGATGAATTTTTAATGTAATGTTCTGCTTGCCTGGAAGTTGATAAATCATTTATTAGTAATCATGGATTTGGGGTTTAATAGGTTGGTTGGGATGTACACTGTTGAAAAAAGGATTTTTTAAATTTTTTCGCTCATTTTTCGCCAAGAAATCCTTCAAAATTGAAATTCAGTACAGAAATGCATTCATTAAAGAACCCTAGGCAGAGTAGGAACACTGTGGTTGCAACACTGAGTTTTTGAATGGGTTTGGCCGAGTTGCTACACTCTAAATGTCATTGGACATATTTCCAATAGATTTTGTATCAATTTTTATCTGTCATTTTGACGTCTCTATACAAACTTTGCTCAGAGTTGATGTTAAAAAATTGGACACCAGTGTAGCGACACTGCTATTTTTGAATAGCAGTGAATTTGAATGCTGTGTTGTAACCTGTGTTGATTTTTAAACAGGTTAGTGTAGCAACCCGGGTAGGAAACATAAACGAGTGTGAGTTTTTGGACAACTAGCAGTAGGTTAGTACTACCTTTGTAGTTATTTTGGAAGGGCATTAAATTATTTCCACACTAATTAAGCGGGGGGCGGGTAAGGAGTAGGACGGGGTATCCCTCACCCCATGGTACCCTCCCCTACTTGCAGAGATCAACCATTTTATTTATTTTTTAAACCAAAGTAATTAGACACTTGGTCTTAAGAATTTTGTTCCTAGGTGTAGTCTAACAAATGTGGTTTGGTTGTAAGGAATAAACTATTAGTTGAATAAAATTTGTACACATACTTAGGGCTTGTATTTAAACAAGCGAAAAAATACTGAGTGACAGACTGTGGGCAAATTAAAATGTTCAAAACGGCGACTTTACTATAAAAACTAGGGACATCGTCGCCTCGCTTCGCTCAGCTCCTTACTTTTCTTACATGTCAACCCAATACGCTCCTCGTCGCACCTATATTTTTATGATTTTTCGCGCACATACCATAATAATATCACACCTGTGTAAAACATGTTCCATTGTAACTCAATAATTTTACAACTATTATTTTTTTAGGCAGTGTGCATTCTATTAACATTTGTCACTGCTTATAGGGAACGTTATTTCATTTTTTGTTTGATAAACACTTGTACTTGTCCACTTATTTATATTATTTCCCTTACTGGTTTCGCTGTTAATGCATTATCAAAGGTTTGTTTGGTTGTTATTTCACGTTATTTCATTTTGACACTTCATCAGTGTTTTGATAATGCAGATAAAGCAAAAATTTACTAAAAATGAAAAATTTCACAAATGTATATCTTGAAAACCTGAGGTCCACAAGCTGAAATTTTATGTTATATCTAGTAACCAGACCATAAAAATATGAAGTATGTAGCAATGCGGAAATAATGTAATGGTGAGCCATTATTTATTATGACAACTCAGAAATCCTGCAGTTGTGAACCCACACTACAGGAATTTACAAGTTACGGTAACGAGTTAAGGGCTGGGAATTTTGTAGGGGCCCCCCCCTTCTAAAGTAAGGAGGAGGAAGAAGAGGGAGCTCCCCCCGATTGGGGGAGTTTAGAAAAAGCGTAATTATTATGTAATTAAAAACTATATTTGGGCTTGTTTTCCTTTTGTTTCATAATGTTCAAACCTAACCTAACCTAGTTTTTTAAAATATATTTCGACCTATCCATTATTATACACCTATTTAGTATCCAACTCGGGGAAGCCTCGCTTCGCTCGGCTCTGAGTTGTTTCATAATGTTCAAACCTAACCTAACCTAGTTTTTTTAAAATATATTTCGACCTATAAGTACAGCTCTCAACTGCAAGTACAAACAAAACAAACACTGACTGCCATGATAAGAAAATGCCCGACCAAGCGTCAAAATAAACCAACCAAAGAGTATTGTATTCCGTTTTAAATGTAGTTTTAAACAATTATTGTGCGAATTTGAACAACAACAACTTATAAACATGTTTTCTTTTTGCGAAACGAAACGTAAAATATGTCAAAATCGCGTTTCGAGATCGTAAAAAATGATTTAAAAAAAATGATTTCTCAAAAAATATGCGTTTCCGCAACTTGTGACCTTGACAGAATACCTTCTTTTAAGCATATCTGTCCATAAAAAATCGAGAACCCTTAACTCGTTACCGTCACTTGTAAATTAAAAGGCCACCGACCTTTTTAGAGTAGGTATCAAAAGGAAGGCAGAAAAGTACATATACATCCTGTTATAACCTAACAGCTCGGACGCACTTATTTATCCAATTTTCACGTTATGTACGGTACGCCCTAATCAGCTTCTTCTGTAGCAAAGGCGTGAGGGCAAAAGGCTAGTGAGAAAACAAGCACGGAATAGTTTTAGTTACTTACTCTGGTACTGGGTCATCCGGTTCCGATGCAGATCGAGAATTACAGGAGGATAGAATATCAGGTGAATCCATAGTGAAAACTCTATAATCAGCACAGAATTAATAACAGACACAACTTATCTAAGAAAATTACAAAGCCGTAAGTAAGACAACCACAAGGTTGATTGACAAGTTGACAACACATACATACAACAACAAACAAAACAAAAAAGTGTCAAATAGTTTTTTTTAGGAAGTGACTAAAAGGCCGCTAACAATCCTTTGATTTTTTAAATTATTGAACCGTAACTCATTATTTAGCTGTTAGTATATCTTCCTTAGTACGAATTGATAAAGTTCAATTTGCAATGTAGAGTTCGTAAAGGGAAGCGTTCCTTTAATTTTATAAATTATTGAACCGTACGTAAGTCATCAGAAAGTGCTGGGAAAATGTTTTTTTCTGCAAATCGTGAATACTGTTAAAACGGCGGGGGTCACCTCGCTCCGCTTCGCTTCGCTCGGCTCCTTAATATGTACTTCCATGTCAACCTTACCGCTCCTCCTTGCTTCGTTCGTCGTCGCAGCGTATCCCTAGCGGTCGAATAAAATAAAAACTAAGGAAGCCACTAACGGCTATTTAGTCACTTTCATTTTTTTATGGTTTGGGTTTAGGAACCATTTCGAAACGTGCGATATAAGTGCGAAACACTCGTTTAATAGAAAGAGACAGAGCTACATACAAGAAAGAGAGAGAACATCTAGTTTTGAAACGCTTGCGAGTGATTCCAGTGAGAAAAACGTTTTAGAACGGTTCCGCGGGTTACAAACGTCAGTTTCAAATCTAATCCACTTTTAAACGGTTACCAAATGTTTCATACGGATAAGTTTGTGAACAGAGCTGGAGGTGCTGTAATGTTCGTCGAGGATTCCATAGAAGCTACCGCCTCAGAACCTACTTTTAGTAATGCTAACTGTCTACGGCTGGATTTGAGAAACTATGGTTCATTACTCGGTATTTACAGATCTCCCCCTGTTAGCAACACGGGTAATTTTCTTAAATCACTGCAAGATATTCTTACCTTAAGCCCTCAGCTAATATTTACAGGTGATATTAACATTGATCTTGTTCCTTCGGCAGAAAATAATAGAAATAACATTAAAAACCTTTGTATTGCCGCTGAAAACGGTCTTATCCCAGCAGTTACTATTCCAACCCGACTGCATACGTGTTTAGATAATTTTTTCATTAAGTCTCATATGCAGGGTGCTGCTGTAGTCTGTAAAACATTTTTGACTGACCATGACTTTGTTATGTTGGGTATTACACAAACTTCTTCAAAACGTAAAGCAAGCTTTCGTATGAAAACAGATATGCCTGCTGTTTTTGAAGAACTCAAGTCTATCGACTGGAATCCTATTTTGGAAAACACTAATGTTTCCGACTGTGCTTCTCACTTTTCAGAACATTTGGCTAGTGTTTTTAAGAAACACACATCAGAGGAGTTAATAAAGCGCTCTGAGCGTTCTTTTAAGCCTTGGATGACGCCAGGTCTCATTCGGTGTGCCAGACATCGCGATAAACTCCACTTGGGATCAAGGAAAAAACCTGATGACCCCATTCTCAAGCTAACTTTTACGCGATATCGCAATTTCTATACCACTCTTCTCCGCAAACTAAAACACAATTTCCAGAGTCAGGACCTTGAAAAGAATAAAGATAATCCTAAGAATCTTTGGAATACTATCAAGGATATTTGTAATATCGGTAAGAAGGGTACTAAAAAAACAGAATTGCGTACTTGCAAGGAAAACAACACTGAATCTTTTTCTAATCTTGTAACAACTTCTTCTCAACAGTTGGTGAAAATTTGGCTCAGGATATCCTTTCCAGAACGGGTAGATCTGAGGAAGGTCTGGCAGTTCTAAATAATTTTCCAAAAAACGCACCCTTTTCTTTCTTTTTCGACCAACAGACGTTTTGGAAGTTGTGTCTATGATTGTAAAACTCAAGGATTGCAGTGCAGCTGGATTTGATGGCTTCAGAAACATTCATATCAAGCAAAATAGGCATTTGATAACAGAACCTCTCGTACATATTTTTAATTTAAGTTTGGCAACCGGTGAATTCCCAGAGCCCTGGAAAGTTGCACTAGTTAGCCCAATTTATAAGGATGGTCCAAGAAATCAGCCAAATAGTTACCGCCCCATCTCATTGCTTGGAACCTTTTCAAAACTCCTAGAAAAGTTTGTCAACAAGCGTTGGTAAACTATTTGAATGCTCACAATTTAATTTCCGACAGACAGTTTGGTTTCAGAGAGGGTAAATCAACCGAAGACGCAGTGTTACAGCTAACGAGCATTGTTTCATCTTATCTTGATCAAGGTTCAAGGTGCGCCGGGGTTTTTCTGGATCTGGCCAAGGCTTTTGACACGGTCTCCATTCCTATTCTACTGAGTAAACTTGACAGATTTGGCGTTCGCGCCCATGCACATGATTGGTTCCGTAGATACTTAACAGGAAGGAGACAGTGTCTTCGAATTATAAGCCAAGGCCACGTTAGCGATGTTTGCCCAGTTCGTTTCGGTGTCCCACAAGGAAGCATTTTGGGGCCCACGATGTTTGTGCTGTATATAAATGACCTCATCAGTCTTTCCCTGCAGGATGTAGAAGTGGTATGTTATGCCGATAACACTGCTTTAATTTTCCGTGGTAAAATATGGGAAGAAGTTTTCAACAGTGTTGAAATTGGTATGTCTTCTGCTGCGGTTTGGTTGGATAGTAACCTTAAATGCGACCAAAACAAAGTTTCCTTGTTTTCACATTACGTGCATTACAAAACCGGTTTCTTTTCCCCAGATCAAGGTGCACCGGTGTGTCCCTGACACAAATTTTCCCTTGCTATGCAATTGCGACTATATATTACACACACGCATATTAAATATCTTGTTGTTTTTCTTGGTGTACGATTGACTTTCAATAAACACATTGAAGTCTTAGCTGGTCGCATTCGTAAAACAATGTATATTATGAAAGCCTTGCGTAACTCAGCTGAGGTAAAATTATAAAAGATGGTCTACTTTGCCATTTCACAATCCATTATCTGGTACTGTATTTCTGTTTGGGGTGGCTCTTGTAAGACCTCTATAATCACAGTCGAAAGAGCCCAAAGATCTGTTTTGAAAGTGTTACTCAAAAAACCGTACAGATATCCAACGGAAGCCTTGTACAAGGATTGTGAAGTCCTGACTGTTCGTCAATTATTTATTCTGAAGGTATCACTCCGAGTTCACAAAAAGGTCATTGGCTCCCCTGATTATGAGAATTTACTTGAGCGCAGAGTATTTAAGGTGCCGATTCCTAAGGTATCCACTTCTTTTGCAAATCGTTTCACTGACTTTCTTCATCCTTTTATTTATAACAAATCCGTTAAAATTTGTGATTTTAAATCAAAAAGCATCACCACAGCCAAATTCTATTTAAAAAAATGGCTCATGTCCCTAAACTATTCTGATACCAAGTAGTTTATGTATTTTATTTCTTCTATGTTAATTTTATTAGTCTGTGCATGTCATTTTATAGGTTTATCATTCTTTAAGATACTTACATACCATTAAAAAAAAAAATTGTACTGTGTGATGCATGGATATATAATATAGTTTGATATTTTCTGTATATGCCGAGAAAATTTGTGAAATTTGTTATATTTGTCAAGCTACCGCTGGCCTCCCTGGACAAGCTTGCTTAGTGTGGGGGCCACTGTAATGTCTTAACTGTGTATTTTTATTGTACTTATCCTTATTTTGTATTTTGCTTTGTGTTGTGTACTGTTGTTTTGAATAAATAAATGAATTGAATTGAATTGAATTCAAGGGCGGGCTACTGAAATTGCCTTTTGTAATAACAAAAAAATTAATTATACATAAATGATCTCTTACGAGCCTAATGCAAATTCACAATAATAATTTTCACTATTTTCCCTTTAAAATGATGATGATGATTTGTCAAAAACCCGGAAAAACTCTGAAGTGACAGACAACCTGTTAGGCAAACTTTAACGGTATCAAGGGTGGCGTTCAGTTTGATCGCTCGCTCACGCCCGGCGATCATGACATCTCTTTTGCACGCGTTGAATTTGTATATGCTATCCTGCTGTCAGTGATGAGCGGGCGATCAAACTGAATGCGGTCCAGACAGCGTTAGAATTCGCACTAGCCAGGGCCGCATTCATAAATTAGGGGTCAACATGGGTTCTAATGCCATCTCTGTCGCACGCTTTGAAAATTGTGTTCGCTATCCTGCTGTCAGTGTCGGAACCTGACGAAAGTGTTAATTAAAGAACGAGGGTCTGGGTGATTTTCGCATTACTCGGAATCGTTTCGAAACACTTCCGAGTAACTGTCAGGTAACAGTTCGGTGACCTTACCCTCGGTTTAACTCGGGTTAATTTTTTGAACGCTCTAGGGTGAAATTCACATCACTCCAAGTGAAATTCACTCGATTCGACACGAAACCTTATTTTAATTTCAATATGATTTATTTATTTCATGTTTTACAGCGTTAGGTACAAGTCCTTTTGAGCCCATTGATATAAAAAAGGGTACCACACAGACATTCAGGATCAAATAGCGATGGCAAGTTTCCATACAAAAATCAAGCGACATTTAAGCTACATGGTATGAAGAAACGTATAAAAATGATTTTTTTGGCTGGCTTATGCTTCAAACATATTTGTTGATACCTAAACTAATCTCTCGTATATATTTTGTTTGGAAAAAAGGAATATTTATACCTAAAAGAGCCCGTAACTCACTGAGCTAAAATTGCTTCAAGTCGACTCTATGCGTTTATTATTGATGTTTGGTTTGTATATCTGTGGTAGATACACATACGGTACGTTCTTTTATCATCAACTGAAAAATGGACCTCGTTTTTTGACAAGCACCACCGAACGACAGAGGTAGAGTTTCGACACTGGCGCGAGCGAGACGAAGCTACAAAATATAGGCCAACTGGCCTATATTTGAAGTTCCGCGCGCGAGAAGCAGGGTAGCGCATCTTCCTTTTGTTATAACTAAGTTTGAGCCAATTTCAATGTGCCTCGTCATGTTCACAGTGTTGCCAACACGACTAAAGCAAATGTCGCTGGACAGTGGGTTAAAAAGTAGCTAGATGTCACCATTTATGACTATGTAACGTTTCTAAAGTGGCTAGATCTCGCTAGATAATTACGTACCTATTTCGTTATAAATATTACACAGTTCTAACGAGATAAAATATTTTTTAATGAAAGTAATGTCATATTAATTACTCTAGCTGGTACCCACAGTACCCCCAGGGGTATTCGCCAGTGGTACCATGGGTCCGGCACGCAATATAAAGTACGTGACAGAGCGGGTGTGCAGCTAATTTTATACTGACATGTGTGAAATCAGTGGCATACCGGTCTTGTCATGCACTATCTGGGTTTCACCTATCTTATGTAAACTTTTTTTAACAGGTATGTACACAATTCGATTATTCGTTACTATTACTTAATAATTATTTACCATAATCACAAAACAGGAAAATTAATTAGTGAGGGACAAAACAAAAAACAATAAGAAAACTTTGATTGCAGAACGATTCTCAGTTCAGTTTAAGTCCAATCATTACAAACAAACTTCATCCAAAACTTCACCATTGTATAAAATTAATAATTTTGGGTTCACTTTAAATTCCTTGTAAGAAGTCATATATACCATGAAGTTGGTAGCATTTGTCGACTTTGTATCGCTGCAGCGATGAATTGTGCACCTACTGCAAGGAGTTTTAAACGAATAAATTATACACAAATTCTTGTACTTTTATTCCACATATATTTATTTTCATTCTAACTTAGGCTACCGGTTTCGTATTACACATCATCGGGCCAACACATTATTAATTATTTAACATGACAGAAAGAAAACAAAAGAAAACATTTTTAACAAGCAAATATAAAATAAACAGAGGTGAATCCCGATTATTATATCGAGTTTTAAACGACCATTTCACATGACTTTGACAAGCATCTATGCAAGCAAATAATTTCCGCTGCTCTTTGCAGCGTATAGGCTATCTGTCATTTTGACGTATGACCGTTTAAGACAAATCCATCGCTGCAACCGTTGCACAACTCATCGTGGCTCCGATGCAAAGTCTGTATACGCGACAACTGATACGACTCTGAAGCACGTTTACGTAGCCAGCTAAGAATAAAATCCCAATGTTTTTAATTTTGGTATTGAACATAGAAAAGGCGCTAGATTATTTTTGTCACTATAGGATGTTCGAGATATCATGATATGGGTGACAGTTCGTAATTTTCCGTTTCACCTATACTACTCACACCTTACTACATACACCCAGGCACAAAAGAAAATAATAGGTTTTAGAAATAATGTAAATATTTATCGCAAAACAAAATAAATAATGCCTCTATAAATCGGAACAATAATATCAGTGTATTTGTTAAATTTAACGAAGAAAATATTCAGTAAATAATAATGTCTTTTTGCTACGTGATGCGTGGATCGGAACGCTAACCCATAGGTACTGACACTACATACTACATAATCGAAAATATATCGATGAATCGGTGCGGCCGTCATAAAGGATCGCGTCAGTATCAGTACATCTTGCATAGGGTTTGTGTTTTCGGTGCGGTTGCTTTACCTGCTATTTGTTTTGACGTTTGTTACAGTTTTTGTTGATTTTTTGTTTTGATATTGGTGAAATTCCGAGATTTTTCTTATCCGAGAAAAAAAAAAATCTTTGAACTCTCAAGCTCTGGAGTTATTGGTTCGTTTAATTTAGTACTTAACAAAAAATAGTTTGAATAATCAAAGATCAATCAAATAAAAAATCGATTTGATAGCCCTTGTTAACTATCTCGATACTAAAATAAAATCGATTATATTTCGTTAGGGTACAACTTTGAACTGCCACCCATCAGCCTATAAAAGGAAATAAAATGTCGCTTTTGATATCAAAATGTCGCTTTATCTAGCGACAGAGTCGCTAAGTTGGCAATGCTGCAGGTCAGTCATCATAAATTAACACTTTCGTCGGGTTCCAACAATGACAGCAGGATAAAGTATATAATTTTTAAAGCGTAAGACAGAGATGGCATTAGAACCCGTGTCGAGACCCTGAATTTATGAACGCAGCCCAGAGTCATACTAGAGTTTGGCCAGAGAACGTGCCTCGACGCTACCCTACACGGATATGGAAAAAAATAACTTTCTCTATACCCGTGTTAGTAACAGTAAAGTTGTGCCACACACGCACGATTACCTAGGCTGCGTTCAGTTTCATTGCCCGCTCATCACTGACAGCAGGATAGCATATACAAATTCAACGCGTGCAAAAGAGATGCCATGATCGCCGGGCGTGAGCGGGCGATCAAACTGAACGCGGTCCTGGCCAAACTCTAATATGATCTGTGAACTCTAGTAACATTCCATGTGCATTCAATTCACTCGTTTCGAAACGCAATCTTATGATTGAATTGAACTGAAAACTGAAATAACCGGAGCCTTCTTTGCTGTCTGAGAATATTTGTAAATAAAATAAAATAATATAAATCCAGGCAAGCAACCAATCTTCTAATATGGATTATCACTTTGAACAAACTAGTGAAATAGAAGCATTAGATTCTATATATTGTGGTGATATGGAAGGTTAGTTTTCTTCAAGACATCTTTCTTTTATTGTCAGCAGTTTAGCTCATTATATTGTAGGTTAACGCTTCAGAACTCAAGTTAACCAAATTTTAACTTGAAAACTTCCAGCAAGTCTATTCACTTAAAACTAGATATTGGCGGAACTAATGTGCGGAGACACATTATAGGAAGCCAGATAAAACGGCTTTGATTGATTGATTGTTTTATTGTTGAACTTACTTTGCTGTGTGTCTCGCTCAACATTTCGTTTATTTATGGCCATAAATTATTAACTATTTGCATTACTGTATCTACAGCACGGTCGGTCGGAGCTTTAGAGGGTGGTATATTGAGATTAACCTCTCTAAATCACAATGGTGCTAACATAGATATCCTAATGGTGCTAACATGTATTTTTATTTTCAGTACTAGAAAAAAAGCCATTCTATAAATTCGCAATACCTATAAAGTCTGAGGGTTATGATGATGGGGATGGGTTGGCCTGTCAGCTAGTCTTCACATACACTGCCAAGTACCCAGATGAACTGCCATTGATAGAGATAGAGAATGAAGAGAATTTTGACGAAATCATTAGCACAAATGAACTTCTAGACCATTTATCACTACAGGTATTTTTCTCGTCTATTATAAGAGTATATGTGCAAAGGTACCTTGATTTTTTCCAAAATAGCTCTTATTATTGTTATTATTCTCCCAAAATTTTAGCTGATGAAAATAAATAGTTTCCTCAAAAAAAAAAAAATGTTAAAGTTTCGTAATATAACCTATTTTTATTTTCATGTTTTTTTTGCATATTTTAGGCAGTTAAAAATATACTTAGTTTTATTGCCTTTTAGCATCAAAACAAGTCTTGAAAAACAAAGAAAAATAAAAGTATAGAAGCTTTTGTTTAAAAAAAAATGCAGTATTTATGGAAATTCAAAGAATGTGAGAATATCAGGAATAATTCAATATACAAACACCATTTGCAAGGATATTTCGTTTTTTCGTAAAGATATATAAAATTGCAGTTTTCATACTAGATTATCTCACATGATATAATTGCGTATTATAATGGTTAGCAGAAACAGTTTACACATCTATTCGCGCCCATACCTGCGTTAAACTGAACCAAATAACTCGTCAAATTTACTTGGTTCGGTATATATAAAACTGAGCAATACTTGGTCAGTACTTGGTTACTCGGTAAAACTTGTACTCGGTGCATCTCTAGTTTATTCTTAAATTCTATAGATAGAGTGGTGCTCACCGAACCTTGGGAAAGTATCAATATTTTTTCTAATACATTTAATAACTTGGTAAATAAATTCACAAGGAACATTTATAATATTGGATATAAAAATATCATTACTTTTGATTGTTCTTTTATTTTTCAATACATATAATTTTAATAAATAAAATGTATATAATAAAATAAAATGTATATAAACTATGTAGACAAATAATAATAATCTCAAGATATATTTAGAGTAATATTAATTCCTTTAAATTTTTAACTACTCCCACATTATTAGAATTAATTGCCTCTCTTGTGTCCAGAACACTAGCTTAATAGCTGTAATTGCACCCCATGGATACGTAGAGTTTAATAGATCATAAATGTCAAGGTTTTATCTCAGATGACATCGACTTTCAATCTGCACCTTTGATGATAAAATTTCCAGCGAGACTAAAAATGCTATAACCAACTTTGTGCTACACTCAATGTTCTGTTTTAACTCGAGAAGCACTCAATAGATTTGGATGCGGTGTTACTTATTATCATCGTAGTGACCCTGGTCAACATGTTAGCTATAACAAGTGTTGATAAAATAATGCCTGAGGCGAAAATGGGGCAGAGATTAAATAAACACAGACAGAGGCGAGGGCAAAGGCTAGTATATAATAGACTTGTCCTCAAACCTAATAATATTTTAATTAAAAGTCACTAACCCTTTTACTTCCTGTTTCCCTAAAACAATTGATCACACTCCAGATTGTAAATGAGATTCATCTTTACAGATTAAGATGCTTTACTTAAATTTTTTGTTGTATGTCTGGATGAGATTTCTTTTGAGTATGGAACTATATTCCATACTACTTAATATTATTTAAGGATTTTCAACAGTTTATTTGCTGAAGTGTACCCAGGCATGTTTAGAAAAACACATTGTCAGTTCTTCAATTCAAATTGTTATAGGGCCAAGAGAACATTGGTATGGTAATGATCTTCACACTGGTGTCAGCCGGACAAGAGTGGTTGAATGTCAAGTGGGACACCATCAAGAAAGAGCAAGAGGAAAGACAACAGGCCAAAAAGAGAGCAGAAGAAGAAGCGGAACAGGTTATAAATTTTTTTAAAGACATAAGTGATCATTGATGCCTACATAATCTCCACATCAATCCCCGACGGAGTGTTAAGCTGAGATTCAGAGTGCATTTTGAGTCCGAACTCAATCTTACAAAAGTCAAAAAGCAATGTAATCCCTTACTAGAGTGACGTTTGTAAGATTGAGTTTGGACTCAAAATGCACTCTGAATCTCAGCCTTAGAGATGTTTCTGAGTATAGTCTGTGAAATAAAATTCACAGTCCACACTCGTGCACCCACGTTTCTCTAACGATTATTATGTTTCAGTATGATGAGTGGTCAGCTCTATCGCTGTAATTCAGGTACAAAATATATGGTCCCACAGCTTTATGTTCCCAACGGGATCTGAACCTATGACCCTTGATTTGTGGTTGAGTACTCAAATCCTTTATATTTTCCATCT
This sequence comes from Ypsolopha scabrella, assembly GCA_910592155.1. Taxonomy (NCBI): domain Eukaryota; kingdom Metazoa; phylum Arthropoda; class Insecta; order Lepidoptera; family Ypsolophidae; genus Ypsolopha; species Ypsolopha scabrella. Next base: position 13,290,937 of record OU342969.1, on the reverse strand, counting down.
GGGGAAATCCAAGTCCACTTATTTGCTTTAAATAGATTACATTATAAGCAACTTTCCAAGACCATTTACAAACACATCAGTGATATCAAAATCAAAACTAAATTTTAACACTAACCATCGTATGGTCAGAGCATCACTTAAAATAGAACCACCCAAAAAGCCCAGAAAACACATAAAACCTTCAAACGCGAACGATGCAAATGAAGAAAATTATAAGGACACCGCTCAGTCTTTGGTGGCAATAACTACGGAGCTATCAGACAACAGCAAAATTGATGTCAAAATTACCTACGCTAAATTAGAAAATCAGCTAGCATGCCACAAAGTCAGGAAAACTGAAAAGCAAAAATATCAATTAAGCGACTCGACACTCCAACTTATAGAAGAAAGAAAACGCATATTAACTAGCCACCTCAAAAAAGAAAACACCAAACTGATAACAGAGTTAAGCAAAAACATCAAAGAAAGCATTAGAAAAGATCGTAAAACTAAAAGACTAAAAACTCTAGAAAAGCACATATTGACAACAGGAGGAACAAGAAAGGCTCTGAAAGAGATACGTGAATACAACAAAGATTGGATACCAAACCTTAAAAACAAACAAGACACTATCACAAACAGAAAAGACATGAACACACTAGCAACTAAATTCTACCAAAACCTTTATTCAAACCATACTTACAAACACCCAGAACATGTAAACAGAAGTACCAAAGTAACTAAAACCAACCAAGAACCTGAAATCTTACCGAGTGAAGTAGAGAAAGCCATACTCAGCCAAAAGATGGAAAAAGCACCAGGCCCAGACAAAATCTCAAATGAGATACTAAGAGGAACTTTGAGCGAACTTGTCCCTATACTCACAAAAATTTTCAATGAAGTTTTAATATCTCAACACATACCAGAACAATGGGAAACATCCCACATTACTCTTATACATAAGAAAGGCGCAAAAGATGACATAGGAAACTACAGACCAATAAGCTTGATGTCAAATATTTATAAAGTATTCTCCAAAATTATCTTAGAACGAATTAGCACCACATTAGATGAAAACCAACCAATGGAACAAGCTGGCTTCAGAAAGAATTATGCTACAATAGATCACATACACACCGTGAAGCAAGTTATTGAGAAATACAATGAATATAACAAGACTCTATACATGGCTTTCATTGACTACACCAAAGCCTTCGACAGTATCAGCCATGAGGCTATATGGGAAAGTCTAGAAAAACAGGGTATACACACAACATACATTAAAACAATCAAAACCATATACTGTAACAGCAAAGCAAAAATACAACTTGAAACATTAGGCAATGCCTTTGAAATAAAAAGAGGAGTCCGACAGGGAGATCCTATGTCTCCCAAATTATTCTCTGCAGTGCTTGAAAACATTTTCCGAAAACTTGATTGGGATCAATTTGGTCTTAACATAAATGGAAGAAAACTTAACCACCTCAGGTTTGCAGATGATATTGTCTTATTTGAAGAAAACCCAGAAACTTTACGGAAAATGATACAAGATCTAAACAAAGAAAGCGAAAAAATAGGACTGACAATGAATATAGACAAAACAAAACTACTGACAAACTCTGTAAACATGGAAATTAAGATCAACAACAAGCCACTTGAGTGTGTAGACGAGTACACTTACCTAGGCCAGCTCATTTCTCATAAAGACCAAACAACTAAGGAAATAAATAGACGAATAGCCAATGGATGGAAAAGGTACTGGTCATTGAAAGAAGTTATGAAGTCTACACATCTAAGTATTGGGGTAAAACGGAAAGTGTTCAATACATGTATACTTCCTTGCATCACATATGGTTGCGAAACGTGGTCACTCACCAAACACCACAGAGAAATGCTCGAACATTGCCAAAGATCCATGGAAAGAAGTCTGATAGGTATCAAAAAACAGGATAGAGTACAAAGTATACATATAAGAGAAAAAACTAAAGTTGTTGACGTGCTCTCCAAAATAGACCAACAGAAATGGAGATGGACAGGTCACATGATAAGATCTACCCAAGATAAATGGAACAAAATTGTCACAGATTGGTACCCTAGAGATGGCAAACGGAGCAAAGGAAGGCAACAAAAAAGATGGGAAGACGAGTTAAAACTGACAGCCGGTCCTAACTGGAGAAGAGTTGCTCGAGACAGGAAGCAATGGAAGATGTTAGAGGAGGCCTTTGCCAAGAGGCACACTGAACTAAGAGATATCCTATAAATACAGAAATAAACTCAAAAATCACAACTCTTAGTTCAGAATAAAGGGCTTATTGATTGATTGATTGATTGACTCAAATCCTTAAACCAGACGCATTCATACAAACAAGAAGATTATACTTATATTATTTGATATATTTATATTTTTTGCTAAGATTGTTTTTTAGTGGTGACAAAAGAGGATAGGCAAAAATGAGCGGACTACAAGCTCCGTGTGCGCTTGAATCTTGAATGGTGCCCATTTATTATAATTTTGCAGTCCGATTAAAATTGGCGCTAAGAAAATATAATAGGTATATTAAAATATCTCATTATTATTAAGAACTATTTATTTTACACTTTAAATAAATGTTTACATTACTATTATGAATGTCAGGATGTTAATGAAGTCGTCTACATTGCACTGCTGTAACACCAGTGGCTGATCGACTACTATGCCGAGAAGGCGAGAAGGCACTGTCTAAGCAGCAAATTGTAGAGTTAGTAAATTTGAATGAAGATTACAAAAATTTGGCGTCAGCAAACTAACCCTAAACAAATTGAAATACTTTATGTTATGGAAAGAGGTGACATTCTTAAATTCGTCACTGCGTAACGGCCTCGCCCTCGTAATGCCGGGTGACTAAAAGCTATTTCTTTAGTGGGTTTTGAATTGGTTTTATTTTCGTTTCAAAAATTCAATATCTATTTTCTCATACATGTTATTTCCTCTACAGAAAAGATTTGAAGGCACGAGAGTGACCGTGGAAACTTTCTTAGTATGGAGGAAACAGTTTGAACTGGACATGGGAATAGCTCTGAAGAGAGAAAAAGAAGCCAAGGAAAAGAGCAAACTGACTGGCAAAGAATTGTTCCTCAGAGATCAGACATTGAATGAATCTGATCTGAAATTCTTGGATGATGGTAAGCATGAATGATTACTTCTAATAATGTCATTACAACTTCAAATCGGCCCGTAGTTCAAGAGTCGCATATTTGTAATTCAACTCATACACTGTATTAGTGGATATGTTACGGGTAATACTAGAAGATAGGGTAAACCTAGGTTTACCCGGGTAATGTTATACAAAACTTCGGGGGTCGCCTCGCTCCGTTATTGACATGTCAACCTAACACGCTCCTCCTCGCTTCGCTCGTCGTCGCAACTATTTTTAACTTTTTTCGGGCTTTACCCGCAACAGATATACATGTTTCATCAATGCGCAAATAGCTAAATTCTAATAGATATTAAAAAAAAAAAACAATCTTAACATCATTTTATCTTAATCGGCTCAGTGATTTTTAACCGAAGCATAGGTATTAAAAAACAAAACTGGTCAAGTACGAGTAGGACTCGTACCCTGAGGGTTCTGTACATACCGTTAAAAACACAAACTTATTCCACGAACAGTTCTAAATGACCAAACTAACTTGACACTTACGATCCATGTATCCAAAGGGTCTAATTAAGTATGCTTGATTTTCTGCTTGAATAATTAAATATCGGTAATTTTCAGTTTTTTTTTCTAGACGTGTGCTATAATACTTAATTGTAACAAGAATTTCAATTAATTGGAAGTAGACAGAGTATGACTTATACACCAATGACAGCTGCGCGGCGCCTGCCCTCTCGCCGCGCCCCCCTTCTGTCCTCCAAACAGTTCCAATAAATTACTTCTGCCCATTCTCTCACTACTTTGCCCGTACCTCTAAAACTGTGCCGATGCCTGTATGTTTCCATATTTTTTCTTTATCTATGCTACAAGACCTACTTGTAAACGGAATTTCAAGTTTCTAATTCAAATGGAAGTGCCCTATAGGTTTTCATAGTGACCAAATTCGTATGAAATTGATTAAGTAAAGGGCAATATTTTTTTTCGCGTTAACTTATAAGCCTGATTTCTTAAGGCTATGGGGCTTTAGATTTCTGTAGGAGGTATTAGTTTCTACTTGATATCTCTAATAAGGCCCGGGAAGAAAGGTCTTGACAGACGGACAGATAGACAGACAGACGGACAACAAAGTGATCGGATAAGGGTTACATTTTTTCATTTTGAGATCCGTCCATCCATCCATCAGCCTGTTTCGTCCACTGCTGGACGGTGCTCCTGGAAGGAATGCTCATACTTACACACGCTGGGCAGGCGGGTTGGTGAGCGCGGTGCCGGAACCCTCGAACCAGTCTGTTTTATATAAGGCCCGGCAATTGGGGATGGATACACCGCCATCGATCGGTCCCAGGCAATGGTGGGCCGCCTGGTTTTGCCTGAGAGCTGTTCTCTTACTCTCCCCCGAATAACTTCGGGAGGATTTGCGAGTAAGATGGTGGTACCTCCATAGTCGAGCCCGGCATCAGCTCTACCACCTTTATATTTTACGAGATACGGAAACCTAAAAAGGAATATATTTTTGACTGAAACCTTGAAAACAGCCTAAACCATGTTATGAGAATGAAACTGTTGTCTTTGCAGGTGATGCAGTCAAAGTGGACGAGTCCCTGTTTCAAGATTTGGACGATCTGGACATTTCCGATGAGGACGATGAAGATTACATCCCTGGGCAAAGCAGCGACACCGATTAGCACAGGAGAACACGCTCAAACGTCGAGCGTAAGTAAATGCAACCCTTCTCTCTGGAACTACAAATTGTACAGTTAACTGTTACGCTTTACCCAATAATTTATACTATTATAAAAAATAAACACATTATCTGTAGAATACTTTTTTATTTACACATTTCTGCTATTGTATATACAGAGACAAGTGAAAATAGTAAAGAGCATTACTTGAATAACAATAACATAACTAAACCCATTAGAGTCAAGCAAACAAAACGAGTACGAAAAATTGTTGGTTTCACTTTTCTATCACTTTTTCTTTCTATATCTCTAGTTAAGTGTTACATACCATTTTACTGAGAACTTCCTCCAAATTTCAAATTAAAAATTATAATACATTTTAATCGATTTTTTTACTGTAGCTTTCGGCTACTAAAAGTGCGATCTTGTAATCCAAAATTACTATTTGCTTTAGGTTAAAACTAGTTAAAGTAACTATTTGAAATTATACATTGGCAACCAAAGCTCTTTGTGATATTTACACTGGTGATGACTTGATTATAATATCAACCTTTGTATAACTTATGTAACATCAAATGGGCGGATTTTGGCCCTAGAGACTAACTTTTACTTCTGTGTGATAATAAGAAAGGAAGCTCTCATATATGACAAATGAAAAATACTTAAACCTAGTAACTACGCAAATTTATTATAAACTTAAAAATCGAATAGTAAACGATATGTATTTTACCTGACGCCCAGAGATTTTCATCATCTCATTCACGCCTCGAAAGGAATGTCATACAAAATATAGAGATCATATAAAAACAATAAACACAACACTATTAAGAGTACAGGTATTCACTTATCAAACTACCCTTACATGAACCGACGCAAGGTCCAAATTACGATGATTTTGGTATCTATGTAAGTTTAAACAAATGGCAATCCAAAACAATTCTTAACAATATGTTTTATTTGGCATATTACTTTGTATTTGCATGTATATTTCCAGACACAATAGATAGGCCACTTAAGTGTTGACTGCCTCATACATACATTTGATTATATTATAATTTGATTATATTATATTCAAATGAATTAAGGGCAAAATGGTAAATATTAGCTTGAAGATTCCACGAAAACCTAACAAAATGATTAAACTAAATAAATTAATCTTTAGTTACGCCCTTATTTCAAACAGTTCTGATTTCAAAACCACTACTCCAATAAATAAATGGGTTTAAAGTACAATCATGGCTTAGTTGGTGTAACTGCAGTGTGATAAAGTAGATAATCTACACTACTTTATCAAACTGCATTTTTATGACTCCACTACTGAATTTCGATGTTCAAAATTCCGATGGATGTTAGTTCAAATGTATAGGAGTTCTATGTACGTTAGTTCGAAAGCACATTGATAAAGCGCTGAGCGGCTGAAGCTGATTCGGCGATCAGCAATCCGAAGCTGCGGAGGTGAGCATGGGTGCACGTGCTTTGTTACGCAAGGGCAAAGGGGCTGCACTTCCCGCAGCGCCGGAGCCGATGTAAAGGTGTCAAGAAATTATTTCTGTACTGAAGGGTTCAAATGTTCCAAAAATCTACTCCTGCACTGGTAGGTTCAAATGGTTCAAAGATCGACTCATTTAACTAAACTTGTAATTGGTGTGAAAATAAAATAAATTTCTGTAACCATCCTATATCCTAGGTTATTTTCATGTTTTTAAAATTCTATAAAAAATAACTGCGCGTTTCTAGCAAGAAAAGGTTGCACACGGGGACCTTCCTCTGCCACCCCACAAAAATCAGGTAGATGATATCAAAAAAATTATCAAAAGGTATTTTGAGAGAAGGACATTATGCTACAAGACCCATAATTTTCAAGTACAGTGTGCTTTCGAATTAACGGTATTACATCGAAATCTTATTCTTTTGAACTGACATAATCGGAATTTCGCGATTTGCTACAGTGTGCTTTCGAACTGACGTACATCGAACTCGTATACTTTTGAACTAACATCCATCGGAATTTTGAACATCGAAATTCAGTAGGTATAGTGGAGTCCATTTTTATCGACAGCAAAATTGGTCTCCATGCAAAGAAGACTTATTCATTGAAATAGAATAGAAATCTGACTTATAATTTAAGTCGATATTTACTTTTTAAATATGGTAAACAGAAAACTGACGCTTCAATACATATTTAGGGTCGAATTCAAAGATTTGTAACGAAATCATGTAACGCCCCAAAACCAGTTCTCAGCCAGGAACGATGAATACTAATTAACAATGTACGGACGCTTGAATAGCAGGCTACCTATTATGTTATTATTTCTTATAATTTTTTTATAAATTCAAGGTCTTAAAATTCAAAGTGACAAAAATTTAAGAGATGAAGGAGTATCACTAATATACCTCTTTCAAACGATTTTTTTTCTCTGTTCCGTTTAAATTTAGTCCGCTGTTTGTACTAAGAAATAAAAATAATATCTGAACATAAAAAAAGTTTCTTCTTGAATGTGATCAGATAGGAACAGCCATCACGCGCAAACCTCCATTACAAACGCAAGTGTTATATGGAATGTTTTAGGCTGAGTCCATTGATATTATTTCTGTCAGCTATGTCCAATTAAAACTAAAAATCAGGACATTTGAATATTCCTATAACAACAAACCCCTAAAAACCAAACCAAATAACGTACTAAAAGTGTAGGCGAATGTGTTTTATTGTTTTAGATAACATCAAAAAATTATACTAGTTGCGCATCGAAAATGTGATCTAGATTAATATTAACCAAAAATACGTTAGGCCTATGTCCAGCAGTGGACGATGACAGGCTGACTGATGGACTGATGGATGGATTCGCAAGTTGCGTGGAGCTTGCATGGCCGGGTTCCGAATGGCGCTGACAGCACTAAAAGTACCATGAAACTACTCACGCCGCACGGTCATTAGTGATTCGGAATGACGATAGACGCGATGTGATTACAAATGAACGAAATGAAATAGCATTACAATTGGCCGCCCTCACAACTGAGGTGGTCGCGTCATGTCTTCTCTTAGTGATACACAATCTACCCTAGAATTATTTTCTCGTATTATTTATTATATATTATGTAAGTATATAGCTTATATAAGCTAGTATATAAGCTTTGAAACGATTGGATTGCCGTACTAGTGAATTTGAATTTTAAATATAATAAAAAATAAATAGCGACTCTTGCCATGACGCAATAAAGTGCAATTCAGCTCGCAGTGCCTAGAAACTATATTCACCTGCAAGGCGCCTCTCTATCTGTCGCGTAACTTTATCTCTCTTTCTCACTGAGGGTATTTATAGCTTCGCACCTCAACTCACAATCACAATTATTTTGAAGCTAGGCACTGTTATATTATAAAAAACTGTATATGAGTAAAGTACATTATTGGTATAGATTTTTTTACCTGGGAGTTATATGTAGGCGTTATTGTTGTTTCTTATGATTTCGTCACAAAAAAATAATTGACCCGTATAAATTTACATATATGCTCGTATATGGTAGAAATATTAAAGACAACAATAATTGTCAATAAATAACACACAACACAACAACAACTTCAATTTTACTAGGTAGTGATTGATTAACATGTAAAATATTCATTTATTAGTGCAATAATAATAATAATATTAAACGTACATAATTATTTTAAACAGAACTATTGGTTATTAAATATTACTATTTTACAATCTGCAGAATGTTGATTACATTTTTCATAAGACTCTTTTTAGTCAACATATTTGCAACTTCATGTTTTGTAACAAACGTTTTTAGGGTTCCGTACCCAAAGGGTAACCAACGGGACCCTATTACTAAAACTCCGCTGTCTGTCTGTCTGCCTGTCTGTTCGTCTGTCTGTCTGTCACCAGGCTGTATCTCATGAACCGTGATAGTTAGACTGTTGAAATTTTCACAGATGATGTATTTCTGTTGCCGCTATAACAGCAAATACTAAAACCGGCCAAGTGCGAGTCGGACCTGCGCACTCCCATACAACAGACATGATTTTTTTACCGTTTTTATAGATAATGCATGAACCGTGATAGTTAGACAGTTGAAATTTTCACAGATGATGTATTTCTGTTGCCGCTATAACAACAAATACTAAAACCGGCCAAGTGCGAGTCGGACCTGCGCATTCTCATACAACGTTCATGATTTGCAACCATTAACAAGATTCTGTTCTCGATTATGTGATCGTAATGAGATAAATAAAGTACGTGTTTTTATACTTGACCCAAAATTACCAGTCGCTAGGACCTATTGCCCCAACAACAATGTATAGGTATCGTATATCTTTAGCACTGGTTTAGCTTAGGTATCTGACACACTTAATTATACTCTTAACAGTCTAGCAATAGAGGTGATTTTGAAGAGCCTTTGTATCTTGAGCCTGGTTTTGGTGGATCAAGTATAAAAACACATTCTATAGAAATATCCCTCCTTACAAAGAGAACACATAATAACCAGAACACAAAAAAATAACGCCTTAAATTGGATAAAGCTTGTTTTTGCATCAATGACAACCGTATTTCTGGGGGGGGGGTGGCAGACGGTACTCTGAGGCAACCGTGCCCCCCTCGCCCCTGCCTAGCTACGCCTATAGTGTTACTTTACAGTTTAGAACACTTTCGATCATTAAGATTCGAATCCCGGTCTCAAGGTTAAGATACCGACGTCGTACCGACTGAAATACCGCTGTTCATGATACTAGTTCTATTATTATTATCATATAAATACGAGTACCTATATAAATTATCAATCTGTCTTTGGTGGCGATTCGGTGTAACGCGATTTAAGTGTCAAATGACAGTTGATTTAATCATTCTGTCTTTTTCTTTCTGTATCGAAAAGACAAGGACAAGACGCAGAAGTTAGTACTGTCAAATAAGCCATGTTATACCGAGTCGACACCGATGCCAACAGAACTTAATGGTTCAAAACGAAAGTTTATTCAATAAAATAACAGAAAACCATTTCAGTATCATCGGAATAACATTTAAGTTCATAACTAATTTCAGCGTATGATTTATTATTATTAAACACTTACGTATGACCACTAATTCCAAATGTTATACCTATCTATAATACACAAGCTAGAGTTGTGGTCTAAGTAACGACATTTTAAACCCAGAATTTCATCAATAACTACAGTCTGAAATATTTCTTACTGCTTCACTACCTGTTCTCAAAATATTTTATATTTGAATTTGTACCTAAATAGTGCACTGTTGAGGTAAGACACAACGGCCTAGGTGATGGTCCCAATGACAATTACTCAGATCTAGATTCGACATTGAGACAGACTGAACATTTTTAAAAGTCTAACTATCTAAGTTTCGCGTAAAAAATATTATGCGTGAACTCACAGTAATATGAATAAAGCGTGGTATTTATAGCTTTAACTAGACTAGAGGATATTACTTCAGTCGCTGAGTGACATTGGCCAGGGCCACGGCGAAGGCTTGCAGTGCTGAGAACGGGTACTGGAAGTCAAGTGTATAAGCGTTGCCGTCGATTCTTCCGAATTGCATCACCTAGAAATTTATTATTAGATTTTGAGTTAATATTCCATCTGTGGGAAACATGGGGCATACAATCATATACCTTAGATCCAAGCAAGTATCCAGGGGGGTGGATAGGTGGGATTTATCCCCCCCGAAATTCGGTGTGACATTCACGGGGCCGGACATGTTTATTCATAACCTCTGTAAAGTACGTTTTAATAAAAAAAGGTACGATAATTTGATACTTAATAATATTATAGTACCTACAGTGCAGATTTATTTCACAATTCATATTGTTGTTTCAATAAATATCCCCCCCCCCCCCCCCTCGAAACAAAAGTCTGGATACGTGCCTGCTTGGATCTGTGATGAATCAAGTACATATACAGGTTGAAAATGAACCCTCTAGTATACAATTTACAAAAATTACGTTGTAAATGGCCCGCGTACAGGGTAATGCGCGTTACCGTTACAAAATGCTTCGCTGTCAAAGTGTTAAAAGCGATGGGTATAATAAAGTTTTACAGTCTTAAGGTGAAAATGTGAACATCACCATAATGTGTCCAATGAAGAGAAAACCCGACCTGTTTCCCATGGTACTCGATCTGGAAGTTCTTGGCGGACTCCTGCGTGACGCGGCCCCCGAAGTCGAGCTGGTAGACCTGGCTGTTCTCGTTCCACATGGGCGCCTTGTTGTGCATCACGAGCTGCCGCCGCGACTGGCGCTCCGTGGAGCAGCCGCGCGGCTCCGGGCTCGAGGTTGACGCTGATGCGGTCGTGGGGATGCCGGCGCGCTTCAGCTGAGGAACAAACCGTACTTATCTCCGTACATATACTACGTCATCATATCACAGTGTCGGTTCGGTGTAACACCACTTATTTGATAGTACTAACATTATTTTAAGCTTCCTGTTCTTGTCTTCTCGCTACAGAAAGAAAAATACAGAATGCTTGCCTAATTTAAATTTAATTATCGTCACGACATGAATCTCGACGGGGTGTCTGAGGTGTTCCGAGTGTGAACTGTAAAATGTAAGTCACAGGCACACTCGGCACACCCGCGTTTCACCGACGATTATTACGCCGTTCTTCGGGCACAAATACACGCTTTTTAGGGCATGCAGATTTCCTCACGATGTTTTCCTTCACCGTTCAGCAAGTGGTAAATATTAAATACTATGTACGTAAATTCCGCTTTTTAGGGTTCCGTATTCCGACAAGGAACCCTTATAGTTTCGCCATGTCCGTCTGTCCGCGGCTTAGCTCAGAGAGTATTAGTACCTACTAGAAAGCTGTAATTTGGCATGGCGAGGTTATCCAGCAAAATCTGTCCTGCTCCAACGCTTTCATTTTTCACATGTTTATTCTGCTCAGCGGAAGCGGGCCGCTCAGAAATCTCGCGGTCTTGAGGTGTTTTTATTTATTATTTTGAAATTAGAGGGAATGGTTTTTATTTTTAATTTATTATTCATTTTAGTACTTATAAGTTTAATTGTCCAAAATTTAATAAAAAATAAGATATTAAGATCAAAGAGAGAAATATGTTATATATTTTTTACAAAATTTTATCGTGGCTTTTTATTGGTTTAAAATAAATTCGAAAAGAGACAAAGTCGGGATATTGAAACGGCTACTCACGATTTTTTTTTCCGGGATAACTCTCCCTTAATCACGTCGACAAAAGGGTAAAATCTCGAAAAAAAAAATTAAGTGTACCTCCCAAGTAAATTGGGGATGATTTTTTTTTCTGGTCTATTCCATAGTGTGGTGTATCGTTGGATAGGTCGTTCAAAAACATTGTGGGTGCTTTAAAACCATTTTTAGATTTAGGGATCCGTTGGTGAAATATTAAGCTTTTAAAATGCTAATTTTTGTTAGAGTCAAGTGTCCCTCCTCCCCTGCCGGCTAAACGGTTGTTTATGAATATGTGAAAAATTCACAGAAGTAGTATTTAAAAGTTAAAAGGAAAATTATCACAGCTAAGTAGGCTTTACATTACAGGTTTACAAATACAGGTCGCGCAGTCCTCTCTAAACACGACAAAATGTATGGGTCGTTCTTCGGGAGAGCAACTTCCAAGCGGACTAGAAGTTTTTGCGCGATCGGTATTACTTATGTATAAAATGTACTGGGAATCGACACAACTAGATAACTTTCGTTTATAACGCCAAATTCATAATAGCGACTCAGTAAGTGTTCAGGACCAAGGTTCAACGAGCATGTTTGTGAAATACCAAAAATATTTTTTGTGCCTCTTTACCTACTTGTTCAAAAACACCCTCGACTCAATTAGTATAAGAAGTCTAAATTTTATTTTGCGTATTTCACAGTTTCTCACTTCATAATGCTGTAGTACCTCAAGTCCGATAATAATCAATGCAGTATTTGAGAGAATAATTAATTAAGTTAATGATTAATTAATTAATTTAATCGCCATTTTACCTTATTCCTAAGTTGTGCTTTCTGGAAGCTCTCGAGATCTCTATAGTTCTTGCCATTGACCTCACTGTACCCGCACCCGTTCGAGTTCTCGTCGTCTGAACTCTCTGACTGCTTTTTGTTTCTTCTTCGGTTCAAGAGTGGAGAATTCAGTAATTGTCTGAAATTAAAAAGTACAATATTTCATCTACCAATGCTACGTTCTCTTTTCCAGTATGTTGACGAGCAAAAATAACAGAGGCAGACGATGACAAAGAAAGAAATTGATGTGATGACAAATAATCAATGGGAGAATTGATGACAAAACAATCGGAGTGACTTTCCAAATTATAGATTTACCGACTTTTCTGATAAATGGCAAATCTAAGCATCTCCAATGGCCAAAATTTACAGCGTCACAGATATCATTCAATCACTGTCACCCCCTATTGACATTGCAGTGCATCAATCAGCATTAGCTGGTGGGTCTGTAAGCTGTTTTTAATAACACAGAGAAACCTAGCAAGTGTATAGGAGCAGGAGCAAATGGCCCTAGCATCATCAAATTACGAAGATTAGAAACAATGATGTTAGCTTGACAACACTGTACTATCCGTTTCAGATGCTATTGGGATAGGACCTTGTCATACCTGATGCCTGTGTTAACACCTACTGTCAGTGTACAAGACTGTGTTGCCCGTGTGCGTTAGCAACGTTGAAGGAAGTGCGTGAGTGAATTAGATGCATCATTCATCACACATCCTTCCTTTTTTTATTGTGTGCAATGGGATTACGCTTGGCGGCATTAATCTTGTCTGTTTACAGACTTCCGCAAAATCTACGTAAGTCGGTTACGGACGAAAGACTTGGAACTACGAAACTGCCTGTAACCACTCCATGACGTCATGCCGGAACTGGACGAGTCGCTTGGCGGCATGGTTTCGTCATGAGGGTGGTGACAAGCCACGGCTCTCCCTCCCAGACCATGCCCGTATCGCCCATCAATTTATCGAGCTATAAGTAGAAGATGCGTATTTACCGTATGGGTGACGCGCTAGAGTATCTCTGCCTCGCGCGAGGCGTGGCCTGCGGCGAGGCGGGCTGCGAGCGGGCGGGGCGCGGGGAGGCGGGGGCGGACGCGCTCTCCCGCTCCACCCCTCCGCTGCCCCCACTGGCGCCCTTGTTGCGCGACCGCGACGCCAACAGGCGCAGTGCTAGTTGCTCCAACGAACCTGTATGGGATACTTCGTCAGTATTTGCTGGGAATTTCCGGTATGTTCTGAAAATAAAGTGCTGAATTGCGTGTCGATAGTGGGGCTTTATTATTTTTATCAAACAGTAGTTATTATTTATCTATACTTCCATTTTAGTTATATGGAAGGAGTACGTAGGATGAAGATATTAATACTGTCTCATGTCAAAGATCATTTCTTTCGTCTGTACATACAGCCCTTTAGTTTCGTAGAACCGCAACCTATCTTTGTTTGTGTAAACCTCGAGATGTCATGCTCTAATGTTGCCTAGTTAGCATTCGATTTTACCGCATTTTAGCTGCATACAGACCTAGTGAGCGAATGTCTGTCGCGCTCTTTTGAGGGCAAAGAGAAAGAGCGCGACTGACCTTTTACCACTTTCGTTCGCGAGGTCTAAAAAAATGTGAACGTGCGATGTAAGAAAGAAGCAAGTTATTGAACATTTTCTTGAAGTAAATAGTACTTATGCAAGTATCTTAAATTTTAAAATCGTGCCAATATTCTACATTCAAACTACAAATTATATTAAGTATTTCTCATTTGTTCAACGGACGAGTTCGTGTATTTTGTGAAGTAAATAGGTGTTGTGTTGTATTTGAATAATTTTATTTAAAATTGCAGCAGCAGCAGTGTCTTTCATCGCGTCATTTAAACTACGGAACCAACGTGTGCGATGCGAAATAAGCAGCCAACTAAGTGCTCTGTCTACGGGCTTCGTATTTCCTCACCGATGTATGTGTGGGTGTGAGAAGCCATCTACATGTTACTAACTATAATACTTGCTGTAGTCAGAGTCGCTGCCGGCGGGCGCGAGGAGGCGGCGGGGCGCGGAAGGCGCGGGGCGGGGCACGCACGCCGCGCACACGTACGTCGCGACGTCCATTGTACGTGCATCATGAGACGACGCTAACCTACAGACTGTACATATGGGATAGTCCCGCCGAGAACGTCTCGTTTCCTTTACTTCCTCGTTACTAGTTGTCGTATCCTCTCCGCCGGTGCTAGTTCTACTGCTAGAATTTATAGAAATGGCGTCGATTTTCAATGGCACGTTTTGTAATTCTAATCTGGAGTGTCGCTTGGAATGTTTCTCGGATGTTAGAGATAGTTCGCTGGAATCTAAGCTTTTAGATTTGCCGCACTTCTTCAGGCTCGGCGTTTTGACTACGTCGTTTTGTTTGAGGTTCTCGTTGGTTTTGAAGTGCTTCCTCGCTTGTCGCTTGTGTTTTTTGTTGTTGACGAGGATCAGTCGCCGCGGCGGTTCACCTCTCAGAGCGGTGAGACTGACATGGGCGTGTAATACTTGTGGATCTACTAAATCTAGATATCCAACGCTGCAACTTCTAGTCATAGTATCGTAGACTGGTACACTTCCACAGACGGGACTTATCGGCACCACAGTCGTTGTCCTTTGGACTCTGACTTCCCTCGTTCTATCAGTCAAGTTGCTAATATTAGCTTCAATTGGCGTTTCCTCGTCTATGAACTTTAAATCTTCACTCTTATGCAAGTTCTTTAACGTATCAGTCCGTCTAGTCATCGCGTCCGGATGGACTTCGTGCTCGTAGTTCTTATTACAAAGCGACTTCAGAATCCTAGTGTTCATCTCGTAAGAGCCGGACTCACCGCGGCTACAGATATTCTTGCGAAGCTTCGAAAGACAGTTATCTGTGACGTGGGTATCACATTTCTTTATGGTCACTTGCCTGCTCGGTTCCAAACTTAAATTCAGACTGAAGGATTGTTGTTCGATGTTGGATTTTAACGACACGTTATCTCCCCTGACGCTATATTCAGTTCTGCCGCCACAGAAGTCACCACGGCCCCCGCAAGTCACAGTCTGAGGCGACGGCCTTTCGAATATTATATCAGTTGGTGCCACAGCGTTCTTGGGACTTTGTAAAGTAGGGACAGAACTCTCGCATCTCAGAGGAGATATGGCATGTCTGTTTGGTACACTATTGGTGTTATTCACGCGTCGTTCTGCTGTTTGGGATGTATGTCTAACGGGAGTATTGTACACGGTTTCTGGTGCGTTATTTACGGTTTCATTCATGTCTATGTATGGGAATTCGTCGTAAGATTCGGCTCTAGCGAGCGAAGGATTGGAGTTGTTGTTATTTGTTGTGTTTTCGGTTTGGTTAATGTTGTTTGTGTTATTCACTCTTTCGTTTAACGTGAGTTTACGTCTGATGTTATTATTTGTATGTGAAGGAGAATTATTAGTTTCGTTCGATTGAAAAACGTCCTCTTCGTCTTCAGAGAAAATGTTAGGGTTAAAAGTGGGGTCTGGCCCCACGGGATAGTCGTCCCGAAGTTCTGTGATCATAAGGGTCATTTGTCTCGGTTGGAGGTGTAAAAGAGATGTTTTGTAAGTAACTTGTCCTAGATTCGCCGGGACGTTTTTGGCGAGTCCATGCATTTTGAATTTTGTCCCCCAAATGTTCGATGTTACTTCGACGAGGCGTATGTCCTGAAACAATCAAAAAGTATAATGTTCTATTCTTACCAATATAGGGTCTAGCTAGATGACGTAAAATTGCTTCACCCACCTCGGGTAGAGAATCTATGTAAGCCAATTCTTCAGAAGCGTCCTCCTTATCGCTGGAACTCCTGACTTTCCGTCTCTCTCTAGCTCGTCGTCTCCGCTGCAACCTCGGAGACCCAGAGCAACCTGAAATATATTACAGTGCACATGAGATAATAGCTTAAATCTTATTTAATGTATTTTAAAGCGGTCTTCTCACAGTTTTATTTATATTAATATCTTAGCGGGAGCGTTCATGTTTCATCGTAATATGCGAAACATACAAAAATAAATAATACCGTGGAAACAACTTGTTAAAATACATTAATAAGTAAGATAGAACTGAGCGACGACATAAACTGTGATTTATTGTTTTACCGTTAATGACAATTAAGAGGGCTAAATATATGTTTATAACATTTTTATGGTTATAAATATTATGTTTACAGTTTACAACATCATAATATCTTTGATATCGTTTTACGCCAACTCGGAAAGTACCTTCTATTTTTCTGAAAACGATGCAGAAAAAACGTCATTACTGTCATACAAATATGCGGACGGAAGGTGTATGAAATCATATCCATTGTTAAAGCGCTGGGTTTTAAATATGAGTATAATTATTATGTACAAACCTTCTTCCCTCTCAGTATCACTAGAGTCAGTATGTGTAGCTAATGGGACGCGGCGCGGAGTGCGTGGGGTGCGAGGCGCGCGGGGAGAGGCACGCCCCGCCCCTCCGCTAGAGGTGCTGCTACTGCTAGAACTTTCGCGGCAAATCATCGTGTTTGTGACAGATTCTAGAACAAGACAAGCAAAACTGGTATAGACTATGCGGGACCCAGTCTATTTTGAAGTTCAAAAGCATTTGAAGATAAAGTTTCATAGTTTGGAGGTAAAAAAATATCTTTTTTGCAATATTATTCTCCTAATTGGATTAATACTTTTTGGATGTACGACTTTGGCCTAAAAGGCAAATGTATCCTAGGGTGGTTTTATATTTTCAATATTTAGAGGTTGCTCACAGAGCTTTAAATATTTTTTCCTCATACATTGAGCGATTTTTTATCAAT
Source organism: Ypsolopha scabrella (assembly GCA_910592155.1). Taxonomy (NCBI): domain Eukaryota; kingdom Metazoa; phylum Arthropoda; class Insecta; order Lepidoptera; family Ypsolophidae; genus Ypsolopha; species Ypsolopha scabrella. The sequence goes on along the minus strand of OU342969.1, from coordinate 13,273,346 downwards.
AGTAATAATTAAATTAAATGCAGAAAGTTAGCCTTTAGAACATAAGATAATTAACATAGCAGAAAAGGTAAAAAAAAATATAAATAAATACAAATATAATTTCCTCAGAGCCTTTTTCGGTCAGATCAGAGCTCACGTCCAGATTTACTTTTCTGATTTTCTATACCGCAATTATATAAATTTAATTAGTAATTTATTCTTTTTCTGCTCCATAGAACACATTGAAGGGGAAATTAGGCTAAATTAGAAAACGATTATTTGAACCAATTTTTATTAACAGATCAATCTCTACCGTAGTAATATTTCATTTCTCTTGTTTCTTCTTAAGTAAGCCTTTTTTGGTTTGTCAATTTTGATTATCTTAATTTTTCGTCAGCACACCAATCAATCTGTTTTCTTTTGGCCCTTATCCAGTGTGTCGCCAGTTGTAATCAATTTATAACTTTGTATAATTTTTTTTGGACTTAATGACTCGATTGCGCAATTAGTAGATTCTATTCTAGTACTGCTTGCGCAGTCGGGTCATGCACTCAATACATTTCGCATACCTTCAGCTTGAGGGTCAAAGATAACGAACTCGGGTCGGATCTTGCTGGTCCGCCGCCCCTTCAACAGCGGCACGAGCCCGCCCAGGTGCTCCAGGTAGAGAGTGTAGGCGCCGGCCTCCTCGTCGTCGTGCCGCAGCATCGTGCAGTGCAGGCGGCCGGGGGACGCGGGCGGGCGGGACACGAAGCGGCGCAGCTCGTGGCTCTCCGGCACGTTGCACTGCGCGGGATAGGGGGGGGGGGGGGTATGACCATTATCTAACTCACATAGAGTTCGCGCCAAAGTCGGCTGAGTGAAGTCTATAAAGACATAGATAGACGAACTTCTGTTTGTCGCGAATTCTACCGGCTGTTAATGTCCTGATATCTTCTAATAAAACCAATAATCATACTGTACAACTTTCTCTAAGACAAATACTCGCGTAAAAAATTTAGACCTCCCCATACAAAACTCACAGTTTTCAAAATATTCAAGGAAACGGGAATTTTTTATATGCACTTGTATTTTGCAAAGCAAAGTTTTTCAGTAGGATCCGTACATTATGTGGTTTCATACAGTAATAGACATTTTTTAAGTAGTATCAGACGACGATAAAGGGAGTCTATGAAATTCCTAAGCTAAGAAGGGATTCTAGGAAATTCCCACAGGATCGTAAGAAACGGGAAACACGCGAGCAATGCACCGAGGCCTCCGCTAGTTATTTATAATTTACCAAAAGATTAAAGTTAAGCCGATTTGGCATTACCGGTAAAGCTAGGGTTTCATTAGAGAACGATGAAGTAAATATCAGCCTTTTGTCTTATATAACAAAATAGGGTTTCATTAGAGAACGATGAAGTAAATATCAGCCTTTTGTCTTATATAACAAAACAAAGGGAACTTTTAGGGAACTCTAGCTATACTGACAATGAAAGATCGACGATATACCTTTGTCTTTGAGGATACTTATTTCCACAGCACAATATTTGTGGCCAAAAGGTCTTTGTAACGAGGCCATCAAAAAACAAAAATAAATAAAACAGTGTTTAAATTTGAGGCTAAATCGGTTAAAAATTATTTTCAAAAGTAGAGTAGAGTATCCTCGTACTCGAAACCAGTCGATAAAAAATGTTCAAAATATTCGAAGTAGTTATCAATTCGTTGTAACAAGCGACGATCAGATTGTCTGGCTTAAAAGTTACTCGACTATCGACTCAATAAGGCCAACTTCCATCATCAAACACAATCTTGGCAACACGCCAGTCTATAAAACCGCCCCGGTAACCGTAAATAGGCAAGCTTTAATTAACAGGCAATTTTATGATTATAAAATCATGACCGCCTCAATGGTCTAGAGGTCCAAACGTTTCCGCCACTAATCGGCGGCTGTCATGGGTTCAAATCCCGGGCACATTTGTGTTCGGTGTACGACTTCGGAAGGCACGTTATGCTGTCGGTCCATTGTGCCCGAAGTACGGCGATAAAGCTCAACACATACCATTTCTGGGACGTTATAATCGTCTGTGAAAAGTGGGTGTACGAGTGTGGACTGTAACTTACATTATGCTTTTATAGGTATGTATTGTTTCGTTAGAGCATTATGCTGAGTTATGGCCCGTTCGAAGGCGTTGAGCATGGGATAGTTTCATGTAAATGTACTGTTGTTTCCTTTTTTTTTGTGTATGTTAGTTGTAAGCATTTCGTTTTAGTTATAGACACCTATTCTCGTGTAGCAAATATTAGATTTAGAGCTGCCATAACCTAAAACTTTTCATTGCAAAATAGGCTTTAACGCAGGTGGATAAAAGTTAAATGAGATTGTATTATTTTAGGTTTTTCAACTCTAAATTTAAGGTTTGCTGCACGAGAATAGGTGTCAATAACTAAAACGAAATGCTTACAACTAACATACACAAAAAAAGGTCATATTATGTATCTTAAGTTACTTTCTTATATATTCATATTGTCCCCAAATAAATTTGTTTCTTTCTTTATTCTTCATTTCACAGTCTATACTAAGATTCATAATGTTGTGAGGATGTAAAATCAACTCACCCGTATAGTGTGCGCGAACAAACTAGCCACCAACGGTTGCAGACGCGGCGGCAATGGTAGCATCGCTGCAGCCCTCGGCTCGGCCAGCGACTGGGCGGCCCTGACTCGCGCCAGCAGCTGCAGGGGAGCTACCACCCTCCACACGCGAGCCGTAGCGACCGCGCCGCCGCACGCCACGAACAGGCGCCGCGCGGCGTGGCCCCAAGTCAGCGCTGTTACGCGTGCCTGTTACACAGCGAAATGGGTTCAACTGTTATGTAGGTATACTCCATCATGGATGAACAATTTGTCTATGCTATAGCGATAGATATTGAAGTTAGACAATAAGAGGACAGAGCCCGTCGGGACAAGAAGTTTTTAATTATATCGAGAAGTGTTGTGGACGAGTCAAGGAGTTATCTCAGGTGACGCTCTAGGCGCTGAAGTTACCGAGGACGACAAACTTCTGCAGTGGTCCTTCGTGCAGTGGCGGTCCGAGGGGGGGGGTCACAGGGGTCATGATCCCCCTCAAAATAATTCATGTCAATTCGAAAAATCCCGTAAAACTTGACGGTTTACGAACATTTCAATCAAATTATAATCTACTAACATTTTCGTGTCAACGCAGATGTTAGTGGTGGCGGTCGCAAGCCCCATAAAATGAATGGGGGTTTCCATTTGTTTTGTGACTGAAAATTTTCATTTGATTAAAAATGTTATTTATTTGCTAGACCTGTTTTCCTGTTGAAATTGGCCTTTTGAACCGTACTTCAGCCAAGATGACCCCCCCCCCAAATCTTGAGCTGCGACCGCGCCTGCCTTCGTGCTCTAAGTCTAGTCCAAGGAGATATTCTTGGATCCAAAGTTTTGGCCTGAGGGCATAGTACTTAGACGGTACAGGGAATCACAACAGGAACTACCTATACATTCCCTGATTGTAAAAATGTAGATACGCTTAAATTTTTCTTTTTGTTGTATTGTAGGTCAAGGTATTTGTTTTCTATGATCCCTGTTGCTTGAAATAAAAATTATTATTATTATTTTATTATTCCGCCAGTAGAGCGATTAAAAATTACGTGCGCGGTCTTGATTCATGTACATCAGTATGGTTGGCATTATTCGGAAAACAAGAAAAATACTGTTGTATTGAGAACCTCCTAAGTCGGTTAAACAGTACATAGTGGTGACGATATAGAAACGCGGCGAGCAGAAATAGCAATTTACAGCTCTCACATAGTAGGGAATTGTGTGAATATAAAAAATAACCCAAAGAAAGTGCTCCACGAAAAAATTTGGTTTTACGTTCAAATTAATTAAGTAGGCATAGAAAACAACAAAATGCAAAGTAGTCTTTTAACCGTGGCCAATTCAATAATAGTAATATCCATTTTAAATAATCATTATTATGTATTCCCAAAATGCTTTGAAATTTAAACAAGTAATTTCGTGTAAAATAATTGAGAGTTGACTCCCTAAGGCTTAATTAAAAGTCAAGTCATTGTTTACTCAAATGTTCCCAACGAAATAGTTCTGAATAAACTTCTTGGAAGTTATTCGAGATTCGGGGGTAATTTGATATAGTTGTAAAGTGAGGACAACTGAGCAGAAGATATGTGGGTGTGCCTAGCGAGTATTTGGGAAATTCTAAGAAAATTTGCTTTTGGGTTTTCGAATCCGAATCCATCCAATGGATGATTTGGCACAAAACATTACATGCTTTTCAAACTTTCTTCTGTTAAAAATATATAAACTAATGATGTACAACCTCAGACCAAATAAAAAGTCAAGACGTATGTTCGTACAAGGCTTGAACCTCACACAAGCGCTAATAAGCACTAGTAAGTGCACATATGTTTACGAAACTGGCTTCACGTCAATGTTGACAGCGCTCCGTCTTCAGTTTTTATTTGGTTTGAGTCTAGAACACGATCCACCTATGATCAATGGTAATGTTCTGTCGGTGAAAGTACCGCTGACCCACTTTTCGCTCCTACTACCACTGTGATACGGATGTAATAGTAACAGTGGTTCCGTGCAACTTTCCCCGATATCGCCTACCTGTGTGTACGGCACTGGCACGGTGTATATCAAACTGCCCGCGTCCGAGTAGAACTTTACTACGTTCTTGTAGGGAGCCGCGTCCGCAGATACTTCCCCTTCTGAAAGAGAAATCAAATTCGTTTCTATCATAAACAGCGCGTTTAACCCTTACCGATATCCTACCTTGGGAATAGATATGGCCACTATTGGCCACATTATTCGCATTATTCGCACATGATCCACATAGCATAAAGAACAGTAGCAGTCGATATATTTTATCAGTATTGCCAATCGCTCGAATCCCATGTTATGTTCGATCCCATGTAATGTAATATCAGATAGCGTAACAAAAATAGCAGTCGATATGTTATCAATCAGTAGGATGCAACGAATACGAATACTATTATTCTTTACGAATATTTTTGTATTCGTCGAATATTATAAAGATTACTCATGTACGCTGTAGATATAGTATTGTCATTTCATTAATTTTTTGAGTGAAACGGGGCGCAACGCGTTGTCACGAAAGAGCTTAGAAAGCACTTAAGAAATAAGCTCAAATAGTAGTATCAAATATGTACTCAGGTCTATAACCTCTCATACTACTGCAAGAAATCAAAGTTTCTAGTTTGATGTAATAAAAAGATACGGCCTTGCGGCCACTGATATGTACATAAATAATACCTATAAAATATCTATACTTCCCGGTCACCTACAATATTGAAATTTGGCACTGAGAGGTCTTTTGGAACAAGTGCAGTATTCCTTCCGGAAACCATTAATTTATTATCCTATGTAGTTTTTAGGGTTCCGTAGTACCTGAAAGGTAAAAGGAACCTTTATGGTGAGACTCCGTTGTCCGTCCGTCCATCCGTATGTCACAGCCTCATAACTTTGGCACCGTTAAAGATTTGAAATTTCCTACAAAAATAGCATTCACTTGCATACACAATATGGTTTTAAAAAAATTGAAATGGTTTAAATTGTTAAAAATATTTCCAAATAAAAAATAATATCCTAAAAATACAATATGGGTATCAAATTGTAGATATTAAAGAGCTGATTATAACAATATATACTTTTACTATATTTACGGTCACCAGTTTCGAGAAATCTTTGAAAAACGACAAAAATATGCATGTCCCCCCCCTTATATCCGAAACTGGAGGACCGAAAAAAATGAAAAAAGTCCTAATTATAGGCCATAGCTTGCCAATTACAGGAAAACTATGGTGATTAAAAAAAAGTTGATAACAAATGAGAAATATAAAAAAAATGAAAAATACTTAAATAAAAAAAAATATTTTATAAATATGGATATCAAATTGTAGATATTAAAGAGCTGATTATAAAAATATACACTTTTGCTATATTAACTAACACCAATTTCGAGAAATCTTTGAAAAACCACAAAAAATGCATGTCCCCTTCCCTTATCTCCGAAACTGGAGGATCAAAAAAAATTAAAAAAATCATGGTGATTTGGGATTATATGCAGATTACAGGAAAAATATAGCGGTTGAGAAATTCAAGATAGTAAAATGACAAAATGTAATTTTTCATCCTCAAATTTTATTTCGAGTACGGTATAAAAATATTTGTGTCGCTCTTTTGTGGTACAATCAATTCTTTTTTAAGTTAACATTAACAGTTATGGGCAAGATTTTAAATACTTTTTTCCTGACTCTTCCCAAAACTTTCGAATTACGGAACCCTAGGTATGCGAGTCTGACTCGCACTTGACCGGTTTTTATCTTAAATGTGTTGTTGACCAAATAGTTGCACAAAATTTCATTCTAATAGATCATTTTAAAAAAAGTATAAAACTACTGACATAATAAATCGACAGTCAAGTTATGTATAAGTTGCAATCATTTCACATTACTTGAAACTTGATACAAGCAACATAGAACTTTATCTTGGTAATTGAATATCAGATTATTAACATCGTGATCTATTAACAAAATATTGCGCTCTGCCCATAAATTACCCTCGGGAACTTGTTTACGTTAAGTTTACGGGACAATAAGTTGTTTGTTTCAACTTTATAATAATTATATCTAAGTAAAAAATGTATGTGGTATCGTGATAAATAACCTAATACCTAATTTAAATGTTGTATTGCTATGGCCAGATGTAGTTCAAAACAAAATGCCCACATAACAAGATCAAAATATTTAAAGAAACACAATAGATTCGCAGATATAAACTGATATACATATATGGCGTCTACTACATTGAAACTTAATCTCTTTATATCCCTACGCCAGATATTCTAGACAGTTTACGTAAGTACCCAGACAGTTTGTCATATTGACCTTTCCAATTCCATTCTGCCTTTGATATAAGATCTAAGGCCCAAAAAATTATCTAAACATCTGCTTTAAGTACTATTGTAACAATTGTTTAAGTAAATTTTTCGCTATTTGTACAGGAGATTATTCTTATCCACTCTCGGTGAAGAAATAATCACAACGAAAAAAATATATGAGCCACCCCGAACTTAATAATAAATATTTTTTACAGAGATTGCGTATACAGCTTTACAACACTCTAGAGGAAAGCCCGGGATTTTTAGATATATGAGATAAATATTTATATTAGAACTGAGAATTATGTCTTAGAATTACGACATTATTAGATTTGTACGAGATACCAATTTATATAGGTAGCAGGTTTCATAACTTTTATGTGATATTTTATCAGTAATTACGATTACATCAAATGATTAATGTAAAAGAGGCCCTAATGGGCATCTAATAGGAGGCCCTTGCCACTAAAGACATGTAAACAAATCCTTTGTTGTGCAATAAATAATTTCCATTTTCATTTTTTAAAAAGACGTTTTTACTACGCCCGCAAAACAGTTCAAATGCTACGCGATACGTAGCGCACTGTCTAATTGCTACGAGGTGTAGCTTGTAGCACAAAGCTGTCGCTACGCGCCGTAGATAATATTTAAACTGAAGCACGCCATGTTGCATTTATGTCATACTGCTACGAGACGTACCTTGGATAAGAAGAATTTTAGGTGCGGTTACCCTAACTAATTTATATACATGTGTAATTGATATATTATTACTAAAATTATTTATAATTTATATACATATACATATACATATTAATATAATCATATAACTAGATACAAAAATACATTACATACTTATATAAGTACTTAATAATATTACTTGTAAATTTGCATGAGGCTGTTATAGCATACAATTGTTTTCTTTTCTTTTTTATCATTCATGTAGTGTTTTTTTTTTCTCGTCCAACCCTCTCTTACTCTCTATGACCTTATAGTCATTAAAGTGTCGCATCAAAGTTGATGGTCCTGTAACAGGCCTTTGGCTCATTAGGGCTATCACAGTCGATACATTCGTCCCTGTCGGCCCAAACACGAGTGCTCCTTTTTAAACACGAATGCATATGTCATTTTTTTTTCCTTAAATAAATAAATACAATACAAATACAATACAAGGCTAATCGCTACGCACTGTAGATAAATAGTTCGATTGCCACACGGTTTGTCACTATGCGTCGTAGATAATAGTTTAACTGCCACATGGCATGTAGCATTTATGTCATACTGCTACGAGGCGTAGCTTGAAGCACAAGGCTAATCGCTACGCACTGTAGATAAATAGTTCGATTGCCACACGGCTTGTCACTATGCGTCGTAGATAATAGTTTAACTGCCACATGGCATGTAGCATTTATGTCATACTGCTACGAGGCGTAGCTTGGAGCAGAAGGCTACGCACTGTAGATAAATAGTTCGATTGCCACACGGCTTGTCACTATGCGTCGTAGATAATAGTTTAACTGCCACATGGCATGTAGCATTTATGTCATACTGCTACGAGGCGTAGCTTGGAGCACAAGGCTAATCGCTACGCACTGTAGATAAATAGTTCGATTGCCACACGGCTTGTCACTATGCGTCGTAGATAATAGTTTAACTGCCACATGGCATGTAGCATTTATGTCATACTGCTACGAGGCGTAGCTTGGAGCAGAAGGCTACGCACTGTAGATAAATAGTTCGATTGCCACACGGCTTGTCACTATGCGTCGTAGATAATAGTTTAACTGCCACATGGCATGTAGCATTTATGTCATACTGCTACGAGGCGTAGCTTGGAGCACAAGGCTAATCGCTACGCACTGTAGATAAATAGTTCGATTGCCACACGGCTTGTCACTATGCGTCGTAGATAATAGTTTAACTGCCACATGGCATGTAGCATTTATGTCATACTGCTACGAGGCGTAGCTTGGAGCAGAAGGCTACGCACTGTAGATAAATAGTTCGATTGCCACACGGCTTGTCACTATGCGTCGTAGATAATAGTTTAACTGCCACATGGCATGTAGCATTTATGTCATACTGCTACGAGGCGTAGCTTGGAGCACAAGGCTAATCGCTACGCACTGTAGATAAATAGTTCGATTGCCACACGGCTTGTCACTATGCGTCGTAGATAATAGTTTAACTGCCACATGGCATGTAGCATTTATGTCATACTGCTACGAGGCGTAGCTTGGAGCAGAAGGCTACGCATTGTAGATAAATAGTTCGATTGCCACACGGCTTGTCACTATGCGTCGTAGATAATAGTTTAACTGCCACATGGCATGTAGCATTTATGTCATACTGCTACGAGGCGTAGCTTGGAGCACAAGGCTACGCACTGTAGATAAATAGCTCGATTGCCACACGGCACGTAGCATTTTTGTCATACTGCTGCTAGGGTAGCTCGTTGCCTAAATCTCGTCACTATAGAGCGTAACAGTCGATATGGCTACAAAAGAGGTAGAATCATAAAAATCGGTACGGAAACACGTTCTATTCGCGTCGTAGACTTAATTATTACGTGACGATGAGAATTCATCGTGATGGCAAAACTTTGTTAAACGACGTGTGAAATTACAGATTCATCAGAGTCTATATTTCACGTCAAATATTAAAGATCAGTTGTGCATAAATTGTACTTAATTTGAGGTAGGTAAGTAAACTTGTAGGTAATCAAAATGTAGAGAGTGCTGTTTCTCTACTTATACATACATAAGCTTTGATTTTGGATAGTTGGAAAGTAGAACCAATCTAATTTTCCCGTGATAACTCCGGTAGCTGATCATAAACTCGTAACAGAAAAAAATCTATACTAATAATAAAGTAATAAAAAAATCGTGTTTGTACATTGAATATTTTGCGAAATTTTATGAAATGGGTTATTAATTAGTATTATTGTACCGAGGCCAAAACTACAATTTTTATATAGCCACTACTACTTATAAAGTCACTACGATGATAATAAAGAAAACTGCATCCAAATCCATTAAGTAGTTCTCGAGTTAAAACGGAACATACAAACATAGACAAACGATCTAGAAGTTTCATTAAGCAGTAACAATATATTTTGCCGTATTATTTTGGTTTTAAAATAAATTAACAATAAATTCACCGTCACCTCCCTCATATGACAGATAAGCGATAGTAATGATGTAGCATCAATGTGGTATGCGTTGAGAAGGGTCAGAATGGGGATCATCTTGACAATAAGAGATAATGAAATTTGCTTTAAGGACTCTTGTTCTCGATTTTGGAGAAAAAAAACTGCAAACAAAGCTTTTTAGAAAATTAGTTACCTTGACCGGGAATCGAAACTGATGACTTTGCCAAAAAAAAAAAAACGGATAGTGTTGCTAATAAGATCCAAGTTACAACAAGACACTGATTTCAAATCAATTTTCTTCGGATATATACTACGTTTTATTACTTGTAAAGTTATTAATATTAAGTAGGATTTCACCGAATAAATAGCCTAAATGGACCTATGGTATGGATATTATGCATTTTTTTCTAGAAGTTCATTTCAGGTAAGTTAACCTAACTTACATTTTATGTAGGTATTTATGGTAGTTAAGTCGTTGAAATTCTGCTAAGGGCTGACAATCGAAAATATAAATCTTCATTTAGTTTTAACTGCACTTTGATTTCGACATATCACTACTATTTACTTTACTACCTATGATAAAAAGTTGCCTTGCATTAGTCATATTTCAATTTTAAAAATCTTCGATTCTCCACCTTGCCACAGCCTAACCGTAGGGTAGTCTCTTATATTTATTCGAAATCCCATTCAGACTGTCATAAAACGCGGTATCCAATACGATCCTACTGTATCGTAGAATATAAAAACGAAGGCTGTAAAACTCGCGCTATCGAGGACTTGTAAATTTTACATACGGGCGGCCGCCGCGCCGGCCGGATGAAAACCTCATAGCCGTTCATAAATTCACACTGGTAGTTAGGGCGCCGCGTACTAAACTGCTGACTATCCGAAGAATTTTGAGAATATGTGAAATCGATTGTTCACTGATAATCATAAGTAAACAACGGGTGGACCGTCAGCTAGCTGGGTAGCGGTGGGTGTGGATGCGAAAGGGTTGACAACATGAAAAAAATACATGTTATATAATCTTTCCCTCATATAAGTTTAAGCATTCTTATTCGTATATTCATATTCAGTTTCTTTATTGCACATAATATATATAATACACAGTCATTTAAAAATTTATGCAACTAGGCGAACTTATCTCTAAAAGAGATTTCTACCAGCAAACCTAGGTGATGGGAGAAACAACAAGATACAGGTATGAATAAAACATATTCATACAAACGAAAATGACGTATGTAATGTCACTATTCTACTTGTACTAAGTAAATACATATTAAAATAATTTATTAATAAATAAGTACTCATAATAATATAATTAAATATATAATACATGAATAATATATTTCTGAGATAAATACAGAAATTTTATCAAATTATAAATATGATTACTGTAAATAAAATATAAATATAATACATATACTAAAATTAATGGAAGTTGTTATATATATAATTGAGAAAGTGTTCTTTAATTCTCTTCTTAAATATGCCAATAGTTGGACTATAACGAATCATGTGTGGCAGTGAGTTCCAGAGCCTGATCGACGCTACCGTGAAGGAATCTTTCGATTGTAACCCTTTCGTATCCACACCCATCGCTACCCAGCTAGTTGACGATCCATTCGCTGTTTACTTATTATGGGTGAACAATCGATTATACATATTCTCGAAATTCTTCGGATTGTCAGCAGTTTTGTACGCGAGCTTCCTAACTATGGGTTGAGTTTCCCACCCGGGGTTGTAACACTAACACTTTCAATAATCAACTCGCGTCGTAACACCGTTCAATAATGGCAATGTTTTTCAACATCAACTCTGAATAGGGTTCGCAAAGTTCGTATAGGCACGCCAAAATGACAGATAAACAACCTAAATCTAACGTAAAAATGTTAACTGACGTTTGGAGTTTCGCTACACGACGAAACCCATTCAAAAACTCAGCGTTGCAACCCAGTGCTCCTATCTCGCCTAGGGTTCTTTAATGAACGCACTTTTGGCCGTTCATCAAATTAGAAAGGCTCTGACAATGCCGCGTGTATTTCCACCCTTGAAATTAGGCACATTTGGGGCATTAAAGCTTCCTTAAAAAGGTCTGATGGTATTTTGGCTCTGCAATTAACTTTTATCTTTGAATTAAGGCGATACATTAAAACGGAATCCGTCCCGTTCCAAGGGTTTTTGAATTCTTGTTCATTCCGCTTTAATTTCGTTATCACAAAAATACGGACACCATTGCAAAATGTTGAATTATTCACTGCTTTTCGGCACGTTTTCGGTACATTTTCCGACAAATACATAAAATTTTGTTAAATGTTTCCGAAAAACACTGTTTTTTACACCGTAAAAACCATTTTAATCAATTTATACCATAACAATACTCACCAGGTAAAAGCGTCCCAGCCACCGCTAGAAGCTCCCTAGAGTTCGCCCACTCCATAGCCAGAGTATTGCCTCTCAAACCAGTCTTGATTCTCACGGGGCTGACGTCATCATGCCCCCTCAGCATAACGATCTCTCCGTTGCCCAACGCCACGGCCAGCACGTGTCCTCCGTTCGTCTCTCCCCCTTCTTCCCCCTCCTCCATTTTGAATTTCTCGCACGACCATGCCATGGAGGTGATGCCGCCTTCGGCAACTAGTTGCACCTGTGAACGTAAGTAGATTGTCAGACTCCGGTCTTAGGCTGGTTTTCAAAATGACTGTTTGGTCGGCGATTGATAATTCACTTTTACCAAAGGGATTTCTCGAAAGTATTCTTTTAGACAGCAGATGGATTTCAGTAAGGCCAGGGCAGAGGTTCAGCGCATTTAAAGATTTTATTACATATACCTTTTGATTTTTTCATGTAAATTAATATTTTTTATTATTATTAATATTTAATTATTTATTAATATTTTTATTAGTGCCGTTTAACAATTTTTTTTATTTTTAGGAGTTTTAATAATAATTATAAAAAGAAATATACAGTAAAACAATATATTTTGACCTCTCAGTAGGGTCGTCATCACGCGAATAAAAAAAATATAATGGGAAATATATTGTTACAAAATGACTGATACCTATTAACAAACGAGAAGAGAAATGTCGTTATTGCTTAGGATTTTTTTTTTAGAATACAAAATGTTTTCTATGTTGCACTCGTCATAATATGATAGTAATAGTAATATAATTATTATTTTCGTATGCGCCTATATTACTAATAATAGTAATTACTAATAATAGTAATATAGGCGCATACGGAAATAAATCCATAATTTTTTACTTAATTTATCCCGTTCTGGGTACCTATTAAAAAACTGAAAGTATTACGATGTGCAACCTAACGGTTCCGTCCGTTGTATTAAATTACTTGTACGTACTTAGAGGTGTGCTAGTGCACCGGACCAGGCTTCGTCCAGGCTGAACGATACTAGGTAACGGTTACTACGTTAGTATACTATTTTATTTTATTTTTGTTACTACCTATATAGTAACGTTAGAAATCAAAAGAAAAATATACAAACTCCTAATCACGCAGATATTGTCTGAAAAAACCGGAGACAAGTGCGAGTCGGACTCGCCCACCGAGGGCTCCGTTAAAGACTATATTTTTTATGATGTAATTACAAATGTATGGTTTTCAGATTTTTCCCTATACTTGTAGTATAAGACGGTATTACTTGACAAATTTCATAGTTCTAGGTCAACGAGAAATACCCTATGTATTTTAATTCTCTTGAGAGTGTCGAAATGTACATTTTTTGTGGCATAAACGGCCGTATCTTTTTTTCAAGTTAACTTAGAAGTTTGATATTTTCACAGCTTCAAGAGACTGTAGATTTGAGTATATGGTTTTAATTTCAACTCGATACCTCCAGGCGTTTTTGAGATAAACGGTCTTGACAGACAGACGGACGGACAGACGGACAACAAAGTGATCCTATAAGGGCTCCGTTTTTTTCTATTGAGGTGCGGAGCCCTAAAAATCAGCTAAATCAAGTTTGTAAATAAATAGATAGCCGGACAGACAGACAAAGTGTTCTTATAAGGGTTTCCTTTGTTACATATTGTAGAACAGAATCCTAAAAATAAGTTTGAGAAGAACATCGTATCACTTTTCTATCGATGAGTATTAATTAGAACCTTTCTTCAACTTTCTACGAGGAGACGATCAAATGGTGTGGGCAAACAACCCACGCTTTTTTCTTCGGGATTAAAGATTAAGTGTCATCTATAAAATCGATTTCCGCATTACCAACGCTACGCATCCATTCCCTATAATATACCCAACTAGAACTTGCAGATTTTTTCAAACTCAATAATTATAATCCTTGGAAATGATCGCTGAAATCTGCCTAGGCAACACGTAAATTACTAATACGTAGTTCTAAAGTATATTGTTACACGAACAGTAATTATTTTTAGCTGTATCGCTTGCTACACCGTCGTAAGATGGGGACAAGAAAGTGTTGAGCAGCTTAAAGAAGTTTCAGTACACGTGATGATAACATATGACTGCAAAGGCACGATGGCGGTGCATAATTGAGTGTTGGCTCCTACACTTATGATGTCTGGTAGGGAACGTTAGGTATGGCAAGATAACATAGAAGCAGAGTGAATGTAGTGGACATGCGTTCCTTACGGAGTATGTGTGGTTTGATATTAAATCATAGAATGAAAAATATAGATATGAGGTATCATTGCTGTATGAAAGAAAATGTTGTGACTTGATTAGAAAGGGAATGCTTCGGAAAAGATGAATGAAAGAAGAGTGACGAAAAAAAATATGATTTGCAAGTGGAAGGTAAATCTAGCTAGACCGGCTCGCCGCCGTAGGACATACCTATATGCCGATATACTTACTGAAGAAAGGCAAAATCGAAATCATCCGGAATAGAAGAGCGTGTATGACTAATTTTATGGAAATGAAAGAGGCGAAAGAGGTGTGTCATAATCGTAGCAGATGGACATCTGTGGTCTCTGCCTACCCCTTGGGGTAACAGGCGTGAGTATAAGTACAAACATGTACCTAGTATGTATGTCTAATGTACCTACGTGTTTCATCTACCTGTATTATATAGAACCTGTTGAAAGACCTGTTGTGGGTGAGCCGCATGAATTTGCAAAATCAATAATCCTCCTTATAATGAAACAAGGCTTCACTAGAAGAGTTTCCAGTATTGATAGATCATAAGATTGCACAATAGTAGTTCATGCTATAAATGCGGTAAGGAGGCAATAGCTTACGAGGACGATTTAAAACACGAGCGATAAGAGAGTTATTGCCCTTACCCACATGATACTACGTTTTTCAATGCATAGTGTGAGTAAATAAATGAAACGTAATTAAAGAAACAAAAAAACAATAAATACTCCAAATGAAAAGGCGGACATTTCTTTTCTTTGCACGCAAGTTGCCAACTTGACGGTAATAAGCTGCTATCAGTTTGATGCGTTCGAAGGCTGCTTTCAGTCATACGCAACATACCTGTCCTGCTGTCAGTGGCAGGCGGATGTCGTCCAACGATTAAACTGAACGCAGCCTACGAATTCATCAAACTGATAGCAGCTCATTTATGTCAAGTCTATCTATGGTACACAAGAAAATAATGGCAACTTCTTCTTTGATAACAGTTTTCACGCATATAAAATAGATCTTAACGAGCACTTGCATTGAAAAATATCTGACCTGTGAGACCATGGCGCCGTGCACGTCCATAACGACGAGTTGCGCTGAAGCGGTGCCGAGGTAGACCTGCCCGTCGTCAGGCGTCCAGCAGCCGCAGGTGATCCGAGCGTCCAGAGACAGCATGGATGACCAGTACCGCTGCCCCGCCACTGACCCCACCAGGACGAAGCCGTCCTACAACAGAGATATTATATTAATTCCTAGGATCGGGCGGGCGGATCTAGATTTATTGGGCTCTGAGATATGTATTTAAAGGGAATTTTGTTTTGAGTTTTCTGGGAGTTCTAATACCTTGGCCTCGTTGACTCTACAGAGATTTAGGTTCCTTAACAGTAAGAGGCGCGGATAGGACGAAATTACCCGGAAAATTTCCGGGTTTTCGTTGATTGCACATTTTGTTTTAAATATGTGAATGCAGAAGTGAAATACTCTAAAAGTTAGGGTAAGTCATCTAAGCGTGTATTTTTGTAGCTGTAACGATACTGGAGACTGCCCTTTGTGCCCTTTTTTCCTAAAAGTGGTCGGACTAGGAAAACTGCCAGGCTGAGGCCAGGAGGCCGACTAAAACACATGTGACCAGCTTTAATCAAGCTATTATTTCACGTTGTTTTCATTATTCGACGAGGTAAAATATACCTTTCGTGTAGTACCCAGAAAATGATCGGACACCGAAACCTGCCAAGATAGTACTCGGCCAACCAAGTTTTTTAAGCTTTACACCTCAGAATAATAACTAAAGCATAGAAGTAGCAGTAAAATCGGTAATAACTTTGTATGTTTTTCTCGCTCCTTCCAATAAAAATACGTATGTGCTAGAAAAGGACATCCATAGACATACTTTTTCGTTTTGTATCATGTAAACAAACCGTAATGTCAAATTGGTTTACTTTGGTCTTGATAACCGACCGAGTTAAATAGGTCTCTTTCATCACATTGTTTGTACTAAATTTGCAGCAATTTTAACAATTCGGATATTCTACGCTATTTTGTTTTGAAGATGGGTCGGGAAAACGGTGTTTCGATGAAAAAAAACATCAATCAATGAAAGGGCATGGCGTGTGTTGTATTGGGATGCAAATCCCATTCATCTCGGAAAGGAAATGAAGGCAAATACCTACATCAGCTTCCACCGGTAAGCACAAAATTTAAACACATTTTGTAAAGTATAACAACAGAAAAACATGAAAACGTTAATGCGACCTATTCTCGTGCAGCAAACCTTAAATTTTGAGTTGAAATACCTAAAATAATACTAGCTCATTTAACTTTTATCCATCTGCGTAAAAGCCTATTTTGCAAAGAAAAGTTTTAGGCTATGGCAGCTCTAAATCTAATATTTGCTACACGAGAATAGGTGTCAATGTTACTAAGTTTTCATAGAAAATCACATTTGGGTAGTATTTTACAAAAGAATTTTATTTTCTGATACATATAAGTAAGGATATGATAGGGTATGCGTAGCTACAACTGGGTACAACCTTGTAATTTGCGAAACATGTTGACAAGCAGTTCTTCTCTTTGGCACTTTAAATAGTGATATGAGAAAAAAAGATAAGGAAATAACAAAGAGTTGCTATTTCATGACTACTTCTATGCCTTAGTAATTATTCTGAGCTTTATACTAAACGGTTTCTAGCCCAACAGTCTAGTTTCGTTCGTTTATTCAATGAGGTTTTTAGGAGGTCAAACGAATGCACTTTTTTTATTATTATTTATGCAAAACTTAAGGTCGGCTGTCCCTACAAAGTAGATAGGTTCAACTATATTTGTGAGGTAGGGTTGCTTGCAGTCGCCCGGACTATAGGATTACATTTTTAGAGTTCCCAACTTAAACATTAAGAAACGGAACCTTTGTCCGTATGTCTGTCCGTCTTTCGAGGCCCTTTCTCGGGCCCTGTGAAAGGCATCAAGTTGAAACTAATATCTCCTACAGAAGTCTGCAGCTCCATTGTGCTATCAAAAAATCAGGCTTTTAACTTAACGCAAAAAATAGTTATTGCCTATAAACGGTATGTACGGAACCCTCAGGGCACGAGTAGGTACTACTCGCACTTGACCATTTTTTCTCAATCAGTAAAAGTGAAAGAATCATACATAACGGTGCTATACGAGGGGCATGCCAAAAGAAGTTAGATACTCTTTACTCATTGGTTTGTCACTGGCACGTTAGAACTTTACGTATATGCCGGTTATCAGCTAATAATTTTAAATATAGAACATAATTAATTATTTTTTTTTGTTTTTCCCAGAGAATTTGGCTTGAGTTCGTTCGTAGCCATGGAGCTCACTCGAAGAGATTTTCGGCCAATGATTTATTATGACTATAAAAAACGTTTAAAGGCCCAAGAAAATGTTCGAGCAATCGAAAAACTTGTTCGTGAAAATCGGCGAATTATATTTGTAGAGCTCGAGCGAGAAGTGGGCATTGGATCAGCAGCAATGCAGACCATCATACACGACCACCTTTCTCTCCGTAAGCGTTGTTCGAGATGGGTGCCGTACAAACTCACCAATAAGCAGAAAGAGCGTCCCGTGGATTGGTGTAAATTTATGATAGGTAAATTCAACGGCGGCGAGAAAAAAAAGTTTATGATATACTGACTGGTGATGAAACATGGCTATATAACTACGACCCTGAAACAAAGCGCCAGTCGACGATATGGTGCTTTGATGATGAGCCAATTCCCACGAAATGTCGCCGTGCACGAAGCATGCAGAAACAAAATGGTCGCATCATTTTTCTGCAAGACAGGTCATATTGCTACTGTGGTGTTAGAGGATCAATAAACCGTTAACTCTGAATGGTACGTAACAGTTTGCGCCCCAAAGGTACTGTCAGCTTGGAGTGACAAGCGGCCGAAGTCAGGAAACCGGCAGCTTCTCTGGCATCACGACAATGCCTCGGCATACACGTCTGCCAGAACTCTCGACTTTTTCAATACGAAAAATGTGCCTATCCTACCTCACCCGCCATATTCCCCTGACCCAGCACCTTGCGATTTTTACCTATTTCCAAAAATAAAAGAAGAATTAAAAGGCAAGAGGTTTGAAAGCAAAGAGGATACACTCGCTGCATATAATTTCGAGATTTCAGAGGTGTCTAGAGAAGAGTGGGCAGAGGTATTTTCTGAATGGTTTAGACGTATGGAAAAGTGTATACGTGCTCAGGGTGAATACCTTGAGAAGTCTGATATCTACAATAAAGAATAAATAATATAGGTAGTTTTTGGATATCTAGTTTTATTTGACATGACCCTCGTATTACTATGCCACTGCTGTCTTAGATCCAAAAATAAAAAGGCTTTTACAGGCTTAATTTTACAAATTTCCTACTTTTGTGCATTTTTATAGAGTTTTATGACTATTTATTTAAAATAGTCAATTTTAAAATGAATAATGTAGGTTTTCGACAAATGTTTCTAAAAGATTATAAAGTCTATTTTTTGGGTTCTGTATCCAAAGTACGGGACCCCATTAGCTTCCGCTGTCTATTTATCCGTTTGTCTGTCACAAGGGTCTCCAACCGTAATAACCTAGATAGCTCACAGAATACATGTTACTGCGGCCTCTATCACGACAATTAATAAAATATTCAAGAAATCGAAACCGAAGGCTTCATACAAGAAACCTCAAAAAATTGCATATTTTCAACGTTTTTAAGCTCTATCTTTAAAACGCTGTTACATACAAGTTTAAAGTTCAGTCAGATTGATTGTAGTACATAGAATGACAACAAAAATAAACAATAGGGTTCCGCGCTCAGAGGAAACCGAATTGTTTGTCAGGCGATATCATTTTAACGCCTTGTTTTTTGTCGCCTTAGGTTGCCGTACTTACATTGTGTGGTGGTACGGAATCCTTTGTGCGCGAGTTCAACTCGCACTTGGCGATAACATTTCTTTGGAAAGTGCATTGTTCAATTGAATGTTAACTGACCATGTATGTAATTAGTCCCGATATTACAGCTAACAGAGTTAAAACCCTCAAACGTTTAGAGATCAATTCCACTTGGAATTGTTCGGGTCTCAAAAAGCAGAAACATCAAGTTCAGGTTTTATTTCCTACGAACATCGTGTAACTAATCGCGAGTCTCTCAAATCTGGCACGAAGGGCTAATAAAATGGAGTGAGGGCAACGACGACCCTAAACTTAGTGAACGTCCGTCAATAAAAACTGTCTTTCTTTGTTAAATGTAGGAACTGTAGTTAAAATAAACATTTCATTCAGCGAAGTAGCTCGTGACTAGCGATGCAAAGCTGTAAAATTACGCCAGTAAGATACGGTTAGTTTCGGTAAAAAACGATATTTTACTTAAGTTACGGTAAAATTCCGTAAAAACAGTATAATACGAACTCGTATCGAACCACATAATGTGGCCTCATAAGGGTATGTAGTATGCTATGATTATATATTATTAGTGGTTTTTACAATCTTTTATTTAACTTGCATTTTATTAATGTCAGTTTTGTACGGGTCAAATCAAAAATATAAACATTCATTGGGGAAACCGCGATTATAGATTACAACTGCGGCGTAAAAGTACTCAGTAAATTATTTATTTAAAAAAATACCAAAAGTAGGTAGCTAGAAGTATTTAGATTCGTTTTCGTGTCTAAAATTTATTATCTTTTAGCTAAAACCAATGAAAATCCGCTAGATCTAGCCACAAAGTGGCTAAAACGGCAACATTCGTCGTCGCGACAGCGGAATTTAAAATCGACTACGATGACTACTTACACTAATCGGCAACGTCGAGTGATTATTTTGCAACTATACGCGCGCGGGATTTAAAATGTCATAACTCGACGGTAAGTTTACGGTAATATATAAATATGACCGTAAAATTCCCGTATTTTACGAGCGTTTTAGGTAAAATTACGTAACTTTGCAACACTACTCGTGACGCGATGTTTCCGGGACTGGGTAAAGCAAAAGTATACAAAATTGCATAAAAAATGAAGCAATTTTTCCCGCGTTCCTCCATTGAAGTTACCCTCGCAGTTCAACCAGACCAGTAGCTTTTGGGTTATGCTGCGCTCGGTAAAGAACTACTCAAATATTAATAGTGATTTTTTAAAAGGTCGGCTGTTCCTAGGGCTGATTATACTAAACTATCTTTTTATTTTCCGCTCTATCTAAGAATATCAACAAAAAACCGGCCAAGTGCGTGTCGGGCCGCGCACAATGTAGGGTCCGTAGTTGCCCGGTAAATTTTACAAGTTGGTCTACTAATACAGACCGCGCCAAACTTCTGGTCCCATACATTAGAGGGGACCAAAAGTTTGGCGCGACCTGTACTCGTAAACCTGTAAAGCCTACTTAACTATGATAGTTTTCCTTTTAAATTCAATATATATACTACTACTTCTGTGATTTTTTTCACATTTCTAATATTTCGCCAACGGACCCTTAAATCGTAAAATGGTTTTCAAACACCCAAAAATGTTTTTGAACGACCTATCCAACGATACCCTACACTATGGGATTGACGAGAAAAAAAAATTCATCCACAGTTTACGTGTATAAGAGGTACAGTTAAAAAAAAATATTTTTTTCAAGATTTTATTTTACCATTTTGTCGGCGTAATTAATATATATAGGTATATCCCTGCCAAATTACAGCTTCCTAGTACTAATAGTCTCTGAGCTAAGCCGCGGACAGACGGAGAGACTATAAGGGTTCCTTGTTGGACTACGGAACCCTAAAACATCTCGTTATTACGAGTAAGTTCGTATATATTTTTGCACGAAGCTCCTTCAGCAAAAGGTTTCATTTTCCATCATTTCGCGCGACACGCAAGAATTCGCTTAAAGCTTTGAGCTATTCTAGGTCATGTATTGGAAACACGCCTACCCACAATGGAGTTTTAATCCTATGCAAATAGACCTGTACACGAACATCACTTATTCGTGGCTGGACTGAAATGTGGAACGAAAGGATGGAGACAGCCATCAGCTGAAGCCTTCATTTAAGGGGGTAACTTTTTACCTCGGTACAAAATGCACATCATAATGTTATATTCCTTACTTTTGAATAAAAAGTATGCAATAAATGTGTTGTAAGGCAACTTGCGGAAACAGTTTATTAATAATAAAGTCTTCACAAAAAAATTACGTACTTTAATGTATTACTTACATTTTGTTTGCATTACATTAACAAACTTAAAAGCGTGTTTATAGTTGTAATGTAATGCAGCTAAAATGTAACGCATAAAATTTAATAATTTTCATGTGATCACCTAACTTTTAACAAGCAGTTTGCGCGAATTGTGATAAAACGCATTTATTGCAAACTCTTTATCCAACAGTAAGGAAAACAATATTATGATGTGCATTTTGCACCGAGATCCTCCGTTACCACCTTAATGACATGAACTACACAAGGTATATCGATGAAGTGCTTAAAAACCCGTACAAAATTTTAATACCGGCTCGTCAGCAATATATAGTATAGCAAAGAAATATGTTTCGCTAAATATATCGTCACGACATGAATCCCCGAGAGGGTGTCAGAGGTGTTCCGGGTGTGAACTGTGAAATGAAAGTCACAGTCCACACTAGGCACACCCGCGTTTCACCCACAATTTTTACGTCCCAACGTGATGGGTGGTGAGCCCTATGGCCGTTCTTCAGGCACAAATACACGCTTTTTAGGATGTGCAGGTTTCCTCACGATGTTTTCCTTTACCGTTCAGCAAGTGGTAAGTTTTAAATACTCTGCACATAAATTTCGAAAAACTCATTGGTGCATGCGTGGCCGGGGATCTAACCTGGATCTCAATTGAGAGGCCAGCGTTCTACCCCTGAGCTAGCTGCGCTAAAGTCATAGAATACGTGGGACGCACTATAAGTTTCCGGAATGAATATGAAAAAATACTATTAAAGGTACAAAATTAATTTCTTGTTTTTCAAAATAATCTCCCTTGGCGTCTATGCACTTTTTCATTCGATCAAACCAGTTTTGAACACTTTTGTGCCACTCCCCTGTGGTGACCTCTGAAACGTGTTTTTCATACTCCTCGACAGCCTCTTCTGGTGATGAAAATCGTTGACCGCGTAATTGGTTCTTAATTTTTGGGAACAGAAAAAAGTCACAAGGTGCCAGGTCGGGACTGTATGCAGGATGACTCATGAGTTCTACATTTTTCGTCTTCAAAAAGTCGTTTGTCTGTCTGGCCGTGTGAGAACTAGCATTGTCGTGGTGCAGGATGATACGGCGTTTACGGTTATTTTTACGGAGTTCGTCAATAACTTCCGGCAAACAAATGGTCGTGTACCAGTCACTATTCACGGTACGACGATTCTCTAAAGCAACAGTAGCCACGTGTCCAGTTTTATTAAAAAAAGAAGCAATCATCCGCTTAGATGCACTTTTCACGCGCGCCACTTTGGTTGGTTTCGGCTCATCTTGAAAGACCCGTACGCTCGATTGCTGCTTTGTTTTGGGATCGTAGCAATAAATCCATGTTTCGTCACCTGTTACTATGTCCCACACCAAATTTGACGCACCTTCGTTGAATCTGGTAAGCATGGCACTGCACCAAGTGACGCGGTCCGTTTTTTGAGCCTCGGTCAAGTTGTGTGGGATCCACCGCGAGCACAGCTTTCTCACACCCAAATGTTTGTGTAGGATTGATTGTATTTGACTCATGCCTATTTCTAAGGATGCGCGAATTTCATGGTAGGTCACATGCCTGTCTGTTTCAATCATACGGCGCACAGCATCGATGTTTTTGTTGGTCACAGCGGTGGACGGCCGACCATCGCGAGATTCGTCAGTGAGATTGATACGACCACGCTTGAATTCTGCAAACCAGCTATAAACAGTCGTCTTGCATGGTGCTTCATTGCCAAAAGCTGTTTCAAGCCGAGCGATGCTCTGTTGAGCTGTCAAATTACACTTAAAATCGTAGAAAATCATACTACGAAAATTTTCCCGAGTTAAATCCATGTTGATGCAGACACATAATTTTTTAAATGGCGCCCCAAGGTAAAAACAAAAGACAGTCAGATGAAACAAACTGCATTCTACAGCCAAAGAGTTCTATTTTCAAATGTTGCAATAAATTTTTAAATATTGTTTATGTAAGTGGCCAGTTCCGGAAACTTTTAGTGTTACCTATGTATAACAAAAATAAATTGAATATGTCGTTCGTTCATTTTTAGAGCTCCGTACCCAAAGAGAAAAACGGAGCCCTTTACGGAAATACGGACGGACAGACAGTAGAGTAACATGAAAAATTTACCGCACAAAAATGGTCACAACTAGTATTGATGCTGCCAGACAAAACGGTAGGGCCGCTGAAAGACTAGTCATTATCGAAGACTACTTGCTCTAGACAGATGCAATGGGAGTCTTGGGTGAAAACAACTCGTTAAGACGACGACGTATGTAGTAAAACCGGAGATTTTGAACAAGTACTCCTAAACTAAAAAAGACATGGTTCTGAAATAAATGTTATAAACAAAGCCTGTTTTAAGGCGATGCGATGTAACAGCCCAAAACGCGATAGAGAAAAATTGGCTCGATCGAAAAAAATGCAAAGTGAAGGCAATTTTTTCATTTCAAACAAGCAGTCTATCGAAACTAATAAAGAAAAATAACAATAATTACTGTTTTAAACTTGTGAACCTATTATTTAAACGACAGCACAGCGATTTTTTTAAAACACACTTGTGTGAATTCATACTAAATTTTATTCATTGAAAAACAGCATTATCCACTCTCTTCTTGATTTACCGCTCTGCTCAGACGCGCGGTTTTTGAGATATGCTTATCTCTTTCGTTGTGCGATCGACCTACTACGCCTTAATATCCGCTCTCAAAGTTAAAGCTGTATTGTTTCTTGATGTTATAGTGAAATTATTTATCATACACTCTGTATACAGCTCTGTGAATGTCTTGCTCGGAAAATTTGATTGCACGCTTTACTGATCATACTGAATCTACCAATTTTTTTTTAAACAATGCCAGTAAAAAATTCACTTTCCCATATACATTTTTAATGGTCTGTTCGCTATTCGCCGACTTTATTGTTTCGTCGACTTTTCCTAGGCCTCCTTATGTTATTCGCGTGTTGCCGGCTTTTTGAGCAATCTATGTACTTGTATCGCTTTTTGCCGAGTTTGTGCAGATTTCGCGTCTTGCCGAAATTGTTTTCGGTTTTTGATTTTATATTTTCTTTGAAGATAATTTTATTTGCTCAAACAACTATTCTCGTTATATCGACTCCTTAGTACATTTGTTATGAAAACTGTCTCTTATTTATATTTATGGTATTTATTGCTTTACGCTACTCGTAATTTTCTCTGGGAAAGCGAAAAAAACTTTCATGTATTTGCAAAAGTAATAAAACAAAAGTTTATGTATCAATACGAGTATTTTATCAGTAGAATACCTATCGCCAGCTCATGCAGAAACTAGTTCAGTGTTTATTCAACTATTTTTCTCGTCGTTGTATAAAAATTTATTTACTATTTTGGATTCTCTTGAGAATTTTGCTAGTCGAGCCTCTTTTATGGAAAATACAAGCGTTTGAGTTGCGTGTCATTTTGAAACTAAATAACCTATATTTGCCGAGAAACTGGCTAACCGCAATCACAGTATATTTATACTATGCCGCAATTTTAGTTTCAAATCCTGTGCACAAAATGTCATCGAGTTTGATAGGTCATTGTCCAAAATATTAGGTGACTTCCGTTTATATAGGTAGTTAAAATAGGGTCTTATTTGCGAAATACAAAAAAATATGTATCTATACCTACTAGTTCAAGAACAACCTCGATTCAACTAGTATAGGAAGTTGAAATTTCATTTAACGTATTTCACAGAATGGGTAATTGAATCTTGGTCCTGACCACTTGCAGAGTCTCCAATATTAATTCGGCTATATAAACGAACGTCACCTTATATGATAGAACTACGTTTATATGGAGCGCGCACGTCATTAATACACCCAGTAATCAAAAAAACCAATTAAAGAGTGCTATAATTTTTGGGTATAAACCATTGACCTCTCATAAGCAAATAGACACACAGTCTCTAAGAAAAGGTCGTCAGAAAGTGTCCAAACGTGCGACGTGCATAGCAGCAAAAATGCTTCAGCCAAATTAAGACGTTATGTCGTTACCATAAGATGCAATGTTAGTTGACCGAAATCGTCATTCGATTTTGTCACCCCATAGCAGTGACAAGCAACACTTTTTGAGCGAAATTGTGAGTCTAGTTGTTTACGAGAGGTCAATGGTCTAAACCGATAAAAACATGGGCGCAAAGTCATATTATTCAATTGGTGTTGTTGATCTTATTTGGAATTATAAATTGGTCGTATAGTGTGATTACAAGCTCTCTACCGCGCCTTAGGTAGCTGCATAGCAGAAACAGAATATAAACTATCTTCACCTAAATGTACCGAGCGCGGCTAATATAAATGTGTGTGCCAGTATGCACGACCCACGCACGGCGCGCACACAACGGCAACATTTATGCCTGTTTTGACGGTATAAGTCGAGGCGGCGCAGCGCTCCACAGCATGCACCGACCGCAGTCGCGCTTTCGCGACAAGAGTAAGGGATGACCCTGCAACTTTATAAGGCTCTGGCCATATATTGGACACAATATTTTCGCCCACAATGTGAAAAAAAAGCAATAAAAAATTATTAGTAAATTGACATTTTTATTTCAAAGTTGTTGCAAATGTCACATAAAAAAAAGACTAAACATCACCAACAAAAAATAAACTAAAAATAAAGAAAATAATAAAAAATTAAATGTCTTCTTTTGTGTTTTTTTTTTTATTTTTTACTTTAAAATGCAAGTGTTTTTTTTAAATACATAAGCCCGTTTTCTCTGCCCTATAAAGTCTCGCGTGGCGCGGGAGTTATCCTACTATACTATTTTTACTATGGTAGCTACTAGGTAGTAGCATATTTTATTGGTAGTAGGATATTTGATGGGTAGTATCTAAGCGGCGAGCGGGTGAAGGGTCGAGCCGTTATCATTTCATTCGGCAACTTTTACCCCGCCACGTCTGTTGCCACCGGTACAGCGTTTGCGGTCACATCACACTAATAGCAAGGTACTATTTTTATAGAACAAGCATTCTCGCAAGTAAAGTTCCTCCTTATGGTCTATTAGGGAAAGTGGTCGATTCGGGAAAGTAAACCGTCTGTACCAAAAGGATTTTAAAGAAGGTTATTTTGGCTCTAATTGTGACACTTAGGATACTAAATAAAGCAATATTTTGCGCGACCCATGAAGGAATGAACGCAGAAGTCTTTAAAAAAATATCTACATTTTATATTAAATGTTTTTTATAACACAAAATGTAAATTCATTATCCATTATATGTACCTACATATCCAAATCATAGAAAAACATGAAAAAAATATCTCAGTTACGTACAAGGATAACGAAAGGCGGTCTTAATTTATTGATCCGCCATAACTAGGTATGCCTCACTGCGCGCCAAGGCCCTGACCTCCGAAACACGTTCTCAAACAATGTGGCAGTAATTCACACTGGCCCTGACACTGACATCTGTAGAATAGCCTCCGAGGATTCACTGCAAGCCTTAGGCTATATATTTACCATACGGCTAAATAGGCCATAGCCAGAGGCGCCAAGAATGATGGGGCGGAAAATCCTAGCAACCAGCACTTGGCTTGCTCCGAACAGAAATTTTGTTAATATTCCTACAGAGAAATACGTAAGAACTGTAATTTTTAATAATGATAAGTTTAAAATTGATATATTACCGGTGAGTAAATATACTATTATCTCTTCTTCTCTTCTCTATCTCTATACATATAAAATACAACGTCTGTCTGTCTGTCTGACCGCCTGTCTGTTCGTTCGCTTATAACTTGAGAACCAATCAATGGATTTTGATGCAGTTTTCACTGAAAGATAAAGCATTTCTACGGGAAGGTTAAGGGCTATGTATCATCACGCTATGACAAAAGGGAGCAGCGCAATGAGAATTTTAGTGAGACATATGAAAGGTTCGCCGCCGTAGCATTGTCGATCGTCGCGGGTTCAAACCCCAACTGGTAAAATTTGTTTTCACTTTTTAATTTTTATTCTTTTATTTTATTTTCAGAAAAAATATTTCCTTTTGTAAAAAAAATATTAAAGCTGAAATTATATTTCTTGACTGCGCAAAGACCAATAACTAAAATATTTTTATTTTCAAGTGATTAGAAAACGCCATCTCTGGGAAGCTATCTTGGATAACGGCTCACTAAGCTGGCGTTGAAATTGTTTGTAAGCTGGCGTTGATATTGTTTTTATTTTAATGCACTAGATGCCGCTGCATGTTTCAAAATATCGAATTTGACGCAGTCTGGTTCAAATCAACTCATGTTAAAGTTTGTCTACACTATTATATAAAGAAGAAAGATTTGTTGTTTGTTTGTTTGCATATAATGGGTAATATCTAGAACTACTGAACTGACTTTAAAAATTCTTTAAGCACTCAATAAGATTTTTAGTTAATCGTGTGGTATGTACGCCTTGCGTAGTTGTACGTATGTATTCTCATCGTCGGGGTTTCAATCATCCACTGGTAAATGTTTTTTTTTAGGAGACCTCTCAAGTTTAAGTTTATTTGATCGGTATTGATGAGTATTTTTGTAGAACATGGTGACCAGGATCTAATGACGGGACTGTGGGAGGTGGGTACGGGATCTCCTCAACGGATAACAGCAGACCCATCGAGTTTGGGCTTATTTTATTGGTCTTTATTAGCACTTTGGTAAAACATTGTGACCAGGGTCTGATGATGGGACTGGAAGGTAGGTACTGGATCTCCTCAACGGACAACAGCAGACACTTCGAGTTTGGACTTATTCGATTGGTATTTATTAGCACGTTGGTAAAACATGGTGACCAGGGTCTGATGATGGGTCTGGAAGGTGGGTACGGGATCTCCTCAACGGACAATAACAGACCCTTCGAGTTTAGGCTTATTTGGTTGGTATTTATTAGCACTTTGGTAAAACATGGTGACCAGGGTCTGCTGATGGGACTGGAAGGTGGTTATGGGATCTCCTCATTGGATAACAGCAGACCCTTAGAGTTTGGCTTATTCGATTGGTCTTTATTAGCACTTTGGTAAAACATGGTGACCATGGTCTGATGATGGGACTGGAAGGTGGGTACGGGATCTCCTCAACGGACAACAGCAGACCCTTCGAGTTTAGGCTTATTTTGTTGGTATTTATTAACACTTTGGTAAAACGTGGTTTTTCCCAAATGTAACTAAA
This sequence comes from Ypsolopha scabrella, assembly GCA_910592155.1. Classification (NCBI taxonomy): domain Eukaryota; kingdom Metazoa; phylum Arthropoda; class Insecta; order Lepidoptera; family Ypsolophidae; genus Ypsolopha; species Ypsolopha scabrella. The sequence goes on along the minus strand of OU342969.1, from coordinate 13,244,352 downwards.
TAACTATCTATTCCTTTATAATATCAAAATGTATTAAATTATACATTGTCGATAATTGTTTTAAAAGATATATTGATTGAAAAACACTTGCACGCCAGTGAAGCCGCGGGCAAAAGTTAATTAACATATAGTGTACCTTAAATATTTTGGATTCTAAATTACTTTTAAAAAGAAGCTTGAAAGGTAAGCAGATATTTTCGATTTAACGGAATACAAATAGCTAACCTTTCAAGTCCCCATACAATTCAATATGGCTGCAAAAAAAATTCAAGATGGCCGCGCTGTTTCCTATCAAAACCTAAAAGTAGTATATGGACAAGAGTGCCTGAAATGTAGGTATGCTTTTGTCCGCTGCGTCCACATTTATTTCAAGGTACATAGGTAGTATCTTTACAAAGAGAATAATCCTACGTCACGCACACAAACTAAACTTGCTAAACAAAGCTCCACCTATTTACTTTATGTAGCACGCAGTTTATGTTCTAAGGTGTCATATGACAACGCAGAAACCTTTTACTAAATTGGAGGCTTTTCAACAAATAATGGTTGGGTTAGGTATGACAACAATATACATATAATATAATTCTACCTATGTACATATATTTTTGTTACATGTTCGCAGTACAACTGAAACCTAATGAGGGATACAGAGGGATTTCATGTCGTCATCTGAGCTTAACTGTAAACCAGTTTTAATGAAAATTTATATTTCAAACGAAAAAATCTGTCTATATTCATCCAGTGTTCGTTTAGTTGTTACTAGCCTTTGCCCACTGCTCCTCCCGCGTTTACTCAATCTCTGCCCCGTTTCGCCTTAGGCGTTATTTTATGAACACTCCTTATAGCCTAAGTGTTGACCAGGGTCACTAATTTGATAATAAAAAACCGCATCCAATTCCGTTGAGTGATTCTCGAGTTAAAACGGAACATACTCGTACATACATACAGAAAAAAAGAAGTGTTTTTGGCCTCAGTACAATACTAATAATCCATTTCATTTAAAATTTCGCGAAAATATTCAATGTACAGACACGACTTTTTTAATACACTGTTCATAACACCCTGTTTATGAGCTCGTAAATAGCGTAATTGTAATAAAACCAATGAAGACCCTATACATAGAGATACTGTTATTGGCAATTTCGCTAACCAAATGAGCCAACGTCGTCTATGCTAGTTATCTTGAACGTCGCTGTTATTGGCAGTACATCCGTTACTGCTTGTCACTTCACCAATGAGCTAATAATAATAAAGGCGGGTGTTGAATGTGGCTTGAGCAGTCGGCACTCGTACACCCACGTTTCACAGACTATTTAATAATCCCAACCAGATGTATAAGGTGACTTTGGTTTATATAGACAAATTCATACTGGAGACTCGGTAAATGGTCAGAACCAAGGTTCAATGACCACTTCTGTAAAGTAAGCAAACTAAAATTTTTACTAATTGACTCGAGGTGATTCTTGAGCAAGTATAAAAGAAAAAAAAAATATTCCCGAACAGGATCATTGAACCTCGGTCCTGACCACTTACCGAGTCTTAAGTATGAATTTGACTTTATAAACCATACATAACGACCGCTTTTTACGGCAACGTTCTCAGGAAACCAGAGTTATAGCGGTTAGATGGGCGTCGGAAGACGAAAGTCCAGGGTGGGGCAACCTTTCAAATATCAACGGGATTTATAGTTGAAAAATAAAAAAAACGTCCCCCCCCCTTCCGACGCCCACATGTTAGGCCCATCGCCGATTCTCGAGCATAAATGCATGAGGGAACCTCCCCTGAAAAATGAATTAAATTTTTAATTCACTATTCAGTTTCAGGTCACCATTCTACCTCCAAGCCCAGTGAAATAAGCATGGACGAACCGACAGCAGATTTAACCCAACTGACTGAATTACCGAATGCTCTACACGATGCTATGTATGTTTATGTTATATACTAACATCGACGTGAGATTTCTGTCGATTTCGCGCCCTTGTCAGGTTGATGAGCAACGACTCAGTATCCACTCGAGTGTAACATGTTTGACTCTTGAGTGGTTATCACGGCCCAGACACTGTTTACCGTTTTCCAACATATACATTTTACAATATAACTTTGTTTTAGGTTTAACCTAGTTCAGCATATTCTGAATTCTCGAACGCTTTTCTATTCAGTACTCGCAATATAATGGTGTCGATTTCATATCGAAAACGACATAATTGACTTATTTGACAGGACTAAACTTAATTTAAGCATTCTGTCTTTTTCTTTCTGTATCGAAAAGACAAGGATGGGTCGCATAAAACTAGGTTAGTCCTGTCAAATAATCCGAATCAACACCATTGTACGTATAATTAAGATCACCGACACAAAAATATTTATCCTAATGTGAAAGAGAACTCTTCAAATGACAATAAGTTAGCTCCTCGTGGTGAACTTTGCGGATCAGTGGATAAGGTTCATAGCCAAAACATATAGATCCACTAAAGGCCACGGATAGACGGGCAGCTTTATGAGCAGATTGTCCAGCGGGGACACATGAGTCTTCACTACAGTTTGAGGTAGTATACAGAAGGCGGACAAGCGGAATTATAGTCACACAATAGCTTCGCAGGTATTTATTTTCAGAGGTTCGACGAGAAAAGAAGGAGCGCGCTGGGGACACCAAAATTTACACTGTCCTGGCGCGAACTGATATGCGTGGCGGCGACTTACCTAACGGCATATGAGCAGTCAAATGGTTTGGTATGGGTTTGATAGTCTTTGTAGGGACCTATGTCCAATCTATGCTTTTAAACTGTAGTAGGCTTCGGCCATGGCATTATCACCACTCTATGACGAAACCATGCCACCAAGCGACTCGACGTGTTCGACGTGACGTCATGAAAAGCCGTACTGACGGAGTGGTTACACACTGTGAAAAATGTATTTTTGGCTTCATTATAAAATAGCATTACATAAGTTTAAAATACGGTGAATTATTTTTAAATTTGGTGATAATTAAAAATATTATGCTTTAATTAAAACGTTTGAGGAAATAATCGAGTTTTTAAGGTAAGTAACGCAATATTATGATGATAGATTACCGTAAAATTGGTCACAGAAAATAAGATTACCATTTTCGTATTACATCATAACTTCCCCATAAAAGAGGTCCGTCACACTAAGGTATGCTTACTGTCACCATAAAAGCGGTGACGGAGCGCATAATTTTACCAGTTTTCTCAGTGCAGGCGGTTGCGCAGTATTAGTTATTCATCCATAACCAAATTCCGTAAACTGTCACTCTCCCAGTCTATGGGCGAGCAAGCCTCAACATAGGTCTCATAGGTGGACAAGAGCAAGCTTATTGTAAGTATGAGAAACAAAATGGTAAAGGCAGACGATGAGATCACAAACAGCCAGTCTAACCTGATAACAAATGAGCGCCATCCTGCCGTCATGTGACCAGGAGAAGTGCGTGACGGGCGTGCTCCGGTCGTTGATGAGCTCGATGCTCCACCGACCCTCGTACTTGATCCAGACGAAGATGACGCCGGAGCTGTCGCACGAGGCCAGCTTCTGGTACGGCTCGTTCCATTTCACTAGGATCACCTGGAGGAAGTTAAATTGGTTTTAAGATGGTTGCTTCGGGATTCGTTCCCAAATGCACATTTGGGAACGAATTCCGAATTTTTGTATAAAAAGTAATTCAAACAATGTGATTTATGGCATTACGCGACAAAAATTTCTGGTCCATTCATTGACCTCTTATAAACAACAAGACACACAGTCTCTAAGAAAAGTTCGTCAGAAAGTGTCCGAACGTGCGACGTGCATAGTAGCAAAAATCTTCAACCAAATTAAGACGTTATGTCGTTATGTTATGATGCAATGTCAGTTGTACGAAATCGTCATTCGATTTTGTCACCCCATAGCGGTAACAAAATGCATTGCGGACACTTTTTGAGCGAGATTGTGAGTCTAGTTGTTTATGAGAGGTCAATGGGTCCATTAGGCTTATATAACAAAGTTGTGTTATGTTATGCATTACTTTGTGAATGATTCTGCACAACTTCAAACATGGAGCCACGACCTGAATTGTTGTAGCGATAATGAAAATTAAATGATGGTTGGTTTGATGATGATGACCGCCCGGTCTTGTGGTTTGGGGTGTCTCGACCTGTAGAGGGCGCGGGTTTAAATCGTAGGGCACATCTCTGTTTGGTCTGCTTAACATGTGACCTTCAAACTTCTTCAAGTTGGCACCCAATGATGATGAGGATGAAATATAAGGATACTCTCTAAGAACATTTAAAAATAAAACTACAGAAGCCTGCAATAACTTTAACTAGAGAAAATTTCAAGCAGCACAATAACTCATCATTGTGTGAAGGTATTATGGGGGGCTGATGGCCAGAAGTTTCCCAAAAATTTGGTTAAAATATGAAAATAACGGTTCAAAAAATTAAATTAAACCCAATCTTTGATTTATTCATTTCAATGTTTATAAAAACAAAAGCAACGTTATTAATACACTTATACAGTGTTATCTATCACAGACGTTCTTCGTTATTCCGTAAGTTTAAAAAAAGGAGCAGCCTATTACATAGGTAACACTAAAAGTTTCCGGAACTGGCCACTTACATAAACAATATTTAAAAATTTATTGCAACATTTGAAAATAGAACTCTTTGGCTGTAGAATGCAGTTTGTTTCATCTGACTGTCTTTTGTTTTTACCTTGTGGCGCCATTTAAAAAATTGTGTGTCTGCATCAACATGGATTTAACTCGGGAAAATTTTCGTAGTATGATTTTCTACGATTTTAAGTGTAATTTGACAGCTCAACAGAGCATCGCTCGGCTTGAAACAGCTTTTGGCAATGAAGCACCATGCAAGACGACTGTTTATAGCTGGTTTGCAGAATTCAAGCGTGGTCGTATCAATCTCAGTGACGAATCTCGCGATGGTCGGCCGTCCACCGCTGTGACCAACAAAAACATCGATGCTGTACGCCGTATGATTGAAACAGACAGGCATGTGACCTACCATGAAATTCGCGCATCCTTAGAAATAGGCATGAGTCAAATACAATCAATCCTACACAAACATTTGGGTGTGAGAAAGCTGTGCTCGCGGTGGATCCCACACAACTTGACCGAGGCTCAAAAAACGGACCGCGTCACTTGGTGCAGTGCCATGCTTACCAGATTCAACGAAGGTGCGTCAAATTTGGTGTGGGACATAGTAACAGGTGACGAAACATGGATTTATTGCTACGATCCCAAAACAAAGCAGCAATCGAGCGTATGGGTCTTTCAAGATGAGCCGAAACCAACCAAAGTGGCGCGCGTGAAAAGTGCATCTAAGCGGATGATTGCTTCTTTTTTTAATAAAACTGGACACGTGGCTGCTGTTGCTTTAGAGAATCGTCGTACCGTGAATAGTGACTGGTACACGACCATTTGTTTGCCGGAAGTTATTGACGAACTCCGTAAAAATAACCGTAAACGCCGTATCATCCTGCACCACGACAATGCTAGTTCTCACACGGCCAGACAGACTTTTTGAAGACGAAAAATGTAGAACTCATGAGTCATCCTGCATACAGTCCCGACCTGGCACCTTGTGACTTTTTTCTGTTCCCAAAAATTAAGAACCAATTACGCGGTCAACGATTTTCATCACCAGAAGAGGCTGTCGAGGAGTATGAAAAACACGTTTCAGAGGTCACCACAGGGGAGTGGCACAAAAGTTTTCAAAACTGGTTTGATCGAATGAAAAAGTGCATAGACGCCAAGGGAGATTATTTTGAAAAACAATAAATTAATTTTGTACCTTTAATAGTATTTTTTCATATTCATTCCGGAAACTTATAGTGCGTCCCACGTATGGTGAGACTTCATTCTCCGTGCATCCGTCCGTATGTATGTATCTCAGAGCTTTATATACTTTTTTGGTACAAAAGTTATATTTACTTGTCAAATGCGAAATTTTGAAATTTTTTTTACCAAAATGTTGGTATAGTAACTGACACGAGAAAACTCTGCTGAAAACTTAAGGTAACTTAAATGTACGAATAGCACTCGTCGTTGTTCAACTTTTACTATGAAGCCAACCCTAAAATCGTGAAAAAGAAACAGCTGTTTCATACATTTGGGTCGAGTACGTATTTAACTTTTCTATGGAACAGCTGACATTTTTTTTCACGATTTCAGGGTTGGCATAGTAAAGTTGTTCATATGGACGAGTACTATATCACCAGTGTTTTCGTTAACAAAATGACTTAAATTTCATGTTGTATACTAGGTGAAATTAAATTAACCGACCAAATTCATACTGGAGACTCGGTTAGTAATCAGGAACAAGGTTTAATGACCCTCCAGGTAAAATCCAAAAAAATTTTTTTTTGCCCCATATTGCCTGCACTAAGAATTGTACTTAAACTATATTAGTCTACCAGTAAGGGAGCAAAAAAAATATTTTTCGAAATTGGCCAAAAGGATTACTGAACCTAGTTCTTGATCACTAATCGAGTCTCCAGTATGAATTTGGTCGGTTGATTTAATTTCACCCTATATACAAAATGGTCGGGAATGGTTTTAATAGCACATTGTTGCGCTACTTTATGTAAGTAACTTACTTAGATGGATATCTCCAAGCGGAAGGATTTATGATAAGAAGCTTTATTTTTATTACATTAGGGGCATTTATGAAACTAATAAAAGACTGAAACTACATCTCGCTTCACCTTCCCTCTGTAATTAAAAACGTACCGGCTTTTAATTTACTGGGGGAATTACGTTCCTCATAATGAACTCTTAAACGAAGTTCAGTGAGAATATAAAAAGCTTCTTTTACATATTATGAAAAGTCACAGTGACGACAAAGAAGCATCTTATCAACTTTTATTGCAGAATTATAAGAGAGACCCACACTCCACTTAAACAAAATACTTTTGTCAAAATAAAGGAGAAGCTCCTATGCATGCAAATTGTTTTATCGGACAAATATTCGGCCCCGTGTCGGGTGCCAATTTTAGCGGGTCTCAAGTAAATAAAGGACAAACTTTAATTATTTGTTGTAACAAACCTGTAGTGATAGGTTTCATCGGGATTAATTTGAAACTTCAGGCTTAATATAATTCTAAAGTGTGTCTGTTTTGTCTAAAAAATAACCATTCCCCGTCAACGTACAAAACGAAATGTGCGAACTCAGTTCGAGATAGCGTAAATAAACAGATTTTCTTGTCAACCCAGTCTAATGTGCTTTGCAGGCACCCTGCCTTATCTTCTACTAACAGTCATCGTCTAACGTAGTTGTGCTCTGTTGGGCTATTGCTGTTGTATTACTACTTATAGAATTGGGTCGTGTAAAATTGTAGGTCACAAGCAATATGGTCTATAAAATGTTCCAAAAAACAAAAATATTAGAAAATGGTTGTTATAATTTCAAAAGATTGTAAAATAAGTAATGAAACAGTTATAAAATGTGAAGACTAAATGTAAACAAGCCTACACGCTTTTGTTCTTGTTTCTTATATTACTATTCCTGCCTAGAAGTAGCTTTATGAATAATCACCGTAGAAAATCAAACCAATTGTTGTCATTGAGAAAAACAGAGGCTATAAATAAACAGAATAATAATTAAATCTATGGGCTTATTATGTTCATAATTCTATGTTACCTCTGTATCTAAGCCGTTAAAGCGTAATATAGAATTTGAAACAATGGTGACACAAAGCATAGTGAAGGAAGTAAAGTGAAAGTAAAATATACTCACATCGGAGCGGTGTCCCCGCAAGTTATAGTTGGTGCGTAGTGGCAGCTCGTTCGGCCTCCTTGCATGCGAGGAGGTGAAGGTGACTCCAACGACGCCCCTCACGTTGCCAGTCGCCAGCCAGCCTTCTTGGTAGTAGTTATTCCGGTTGAGCTTCCAGCCTTCCTCCTGGAGGAAATGAAAAAGAAGTCAAACGTCTAATTTTCGTAGTGCAAGTGTTATCGAAAACCACGTTTTTTAAATATCCCGCGGATAGGGACGAAGCCTTCGCTATAGTAGATTCCGTTCTCAATGACAGTGGCAATGCATATAAGTTTATAGTTTACATAAACAAAGCAACAATATAAACAGTAGAAACCGCTGTGTCTGTACATTGAAGAAAAGTAATAGAAATAGACAGGGGATGACTAAAGAAGAGTAATAGAACACAATTCAACGATTTTTAGAATTCTTTTCTGTTTGTCTGTCTGTTTGTTCACGCACATCTCTAAAACTACTAAACGGATTTTCATGTAGTTTCCACAGATGTACTGAGCTTAATTTGAAATAGAAAATAGGCTTTATTTCATTAAAATCAGATCTCGGAAAAAAAGTTATCGTAATTTAAAGATTTTTGGAATTTACTTTTCTACTGGCAGTAAATTAGAAGTTATGGTACGGGATCTCTTCAACGGACAACAGCAGACCCTTCGAGTTTGGGCTTATTTGATTGGTATTTATTAGCACTTTGGTAAAACATGGTGACCGGGGTCTGCTGATGGGACTGGAAGGTGGATACGGGATCTCCTCAATGGACAACAGCAGACCCTTCGAGTTTGGGCTTATTTGATTGGTATTTATTAGCACTTTGGTAAAACATGGTGACTAAGGTCCGCTGATGGGCCTAGAAGGTGTAAGGGATCTTCTTCAACGGACAACAGCAGAACCTTCGAGTTTAGGCTTATTTGATTGGTCTTTAGTAAAACATGGTGACCAGAGTCTGATAATGGGACTGGAATGTAGGTACGGGATCTCCTCAACGGACAACAGCAGACCCTTCGAGTTTAGGCTTATTTGATTGGTCTTTATTAGCACTTTGGTAAAACATGGTAACTAAGGTCTGCTGATGGGCGTAGGAGGTGGGTACGGGATCTTCTCAACGGACAACAGCAGACCCTTCGAGTTTAGGTTTATTTGATTGGTCTTTATTAGCACTTTGGTAAAACATGGTGACCAGAGTCTGATAATGGGACTGGAATGTGGGTACGGGATCTTTTCAACGGACAACAGCAGACCCTTTGAGTTTGGGCTTATTTGATTGGTATTTTGTTCGTACTTTGTTTGTTTTCCTTATTTCCGCGAAAATCAATTTGACGCGGGCGGAGCCGCGAGCAAAAACTAGTTACATAACACAATTGGTTTTCTAGTGCTACCGGAGTTACGGAAACTAGAAATAATTTGGCCAAGCGCGAGTGCGAGCGAGTATTTTAAACATGCCAAAGCAACATGAAGGCTACAAAAAATAATCCGCAAAAATGATCGTGCCTGACAAAAAAAATTTGGCACCGTCTGCGTACGGAACCCTACTTTTTATTATTTTTAGGGTTCCGTACCCGAAGGGTGCCGAACGGGACCCTACCTTACGGAACCCTAAAAAGCACTACAACAACCATAATGATAGTCAAACGGACTTCGTGAGATAAGAGTTTGTACGCTACTTGCTACTTACAAGATTAAAATAAAAAATAAAATAGCATTCAAAAATAGCTTTATTGTTCAAAAACATAGTTAACAACAAGTTGCAAGGGCCCCTGTACTAGACCTGAAAGATCTGATATTACTACTGATTTAGTCAGCGAAGATACCTAAAAATAAAATTATACCTGAGGTAGGTATATAGACTTTACAAATAAAGTACCTTGTCACTATCCCATCTTTATAAGGTCAGAATATTATTAATTTTATGGACTAAAAGCCATTTTCATTTATAGGTAATTTTACCCTCTCATAAAGTGGAAGGAGGTAATGGTAAAATTGCCAACCTGTTTCAAGATAAGTTAATTGCATAGTTACAGCGCAGAGTAACTACCAATAGGTACTATGGTTGGAGGCCACGCCTTCGAAACGACGAGCACTTTTTAAAGTGCTACTTATGAATAAAACGAATTCCGGTAAGAGGGAGCGTTAATTGGTTCCTACACAGGTGAATGTGGGTAGATGTCTGCCATAATATATCAAATTAAGGCAGCGGAAATAGAACATACTCGTAACAGGAAATGTTGTCGTTTCCAAACGTCATGACCACGCATGCAAATCACCCGACAAAATGTAGTTGGACATAAATTGTTTACCGTTCGTGTAGAACGGAAGGAAAGCCAATTAACAAAACATGCAATCAGCCAGAATACTAGGCTGCCAGGAGTCACCGGAGATCGAAGACGAAATTGGCCATTAGCCAGAATTTACGTGACCCCCCTCTCTCCACGACCGCCGATAAAGCCATCACCCACCAAGTACGAAGTATTTCAGAACAAATTAATTTATCACGATATTTGAATGAGTATATAACCGCCGCGCCGGACGTTACATTATTCTCGTTAGATTCCAATTAGGTATATGTTTCCAATCTAATAGGTACGAGGGCGTCAGGCACGTATCTAGACGTTTGTTTCGGGGGGGACTTGTAAATTGTGAAATAAATCTGTAATCACTGTACTATAATATTATTAAGTATCAAATTATCGTACATATTTTTAAACTTACTTTACAGTGGTTTTTAATAAACATTCCCGATCCCGTGTATGTCACGCCAAATTTCGGGGGGGAGGGGATAAATCCCACCTATCCACCCCCCTGGAGACGTGCTTGGAGGGCGTACATAGTTATCTATGTCGTCGTAGGATAGCGAAAGCCGAATGAACAGCCGAATTATGGTGTAAATGTCGCCGCCGTCTGGTTAAATCAGCCGCCTGGTTTAAATTATATTTTTTCGTAAGCCTTGCAGCGCAGAAGAGAGGCGGTAGCTTAGGTTAGAAGGTCACGTATGACGTGACCGACATACGTAACATTCGTGGTATTTTTTTTATGACCACTCAGAAGTAAAATTTAAACCAAGAGGGTAGCCATTTGGAAGCGGCTGATTTAACCAGATGGCGGCGACATAAACACTGCCCCATTAGTTATCCTACGAAATTATTTTCTGTTAAAACTAGGGGGTTTATTTCTATGTTAACCTAAAAAGCTCTTCGCTTCGCTTTGCTCGCTGACCCGCCTATTTCTTACTTTTTATGTAATTATTTTATCTCACTTTCTTGTGAAATATCTGCTTTTCGCGAAAAAGCTGAATAATTTCGTATGGTAGTAATTACTAATTGGTATTTTTTTATTTATGATCCCTCTAACTAAATTATATAGGTTGGGGAAAAACTCTTTTCGCAAATAGTATGTATGAACTTATAATAAAATCTCTTTGGCTATACCATTTGTATCTGGCTGGTTTTCAAAGACAATACAGATTCGATGAGAAAAAAATATGACAGCAATCTCGACGCAGTACAGAATTGACTATTGATTCTATGATTTTCCGGTGATTAATTAACTGGTGATTATTGAATATTTCATGATGAAATACAGTGAATGGCAGGTAAGACTTGATGCTTCATGATTTGGAATTATGTTCAGTGAGACTCCGTGACAGAACCTTGAGAAAAATTGAGAAAACGGTTTGTTTGTCCACAATTTCTATTGACGGCGACTTTTAAAGACAAGAATTTAAAAAAATATCCTCTGGCCAGGATTCGAACCTGCGACCTCTTGTAATGCACTCTAATAATAATATTTAGAGTATTCCAAAGCTATGGATTTCGCAATAAAACATAATATCAGTTAATGAGAACTGTGAATTTCTTAACTGTCTGAAGCAACACATATTGTAGCGACGACAGCGCCATCTGTTTCTTAAGAACAAGGCGTGAAATCACATAACGCCCTCGTGAGCGTCAGTATGTGCATTACAAGCTAGTTAGATCAAATAGTTACAAAAAATATTCGGTGGACAAGTATGGTAGAAAAAAAATTTAACGGTCTCGGTGGCGCAATTGGAAGCGCGCTTGTCTGGGAAACAAGAGGTCGCAGGTTCGAATCCTGGCCCGAGGAATTTTTTCAAATTCTTGTCTTTACATTTGTTTCTAATTTATCTTTTCTGGTTTGTAATGCACTCTAATAAAAATAAGACAAGGCTATGTTATCTCATCACACTTCACACTAATATTATAAATGCGAAAGTTTGTGTGTGTGCATGTTTGTTACTCTTTCACGCCGAAACTGCTGTACGGATTTGGATGAAATTAAGAATATATAGCTTTTACCCCAACTTAACACATAGGTTACTTTTTATCCCGGAAAAAAGCATGTCGTTAAACCGAATAACACGCGGGCGGAGCCGCGGGCAAAAGCTAGTAACTTTAATAAAACGAAAAACAAATATGATTCTTATACAATACTACAAGTATAGGTAATAGAAGAATATGGAACCCAATATAAGATAGCATCGAAATATCCACATGTTACTCCCAGAGACCCAAACCTACTATCTACGATAAGTTTTCGATTTAAATAATAGTAATCAAGATAAAAAAGTAGTATTCTTTCACAGTCTCAACACGTCATTGTATGTAAGTATACGATCACAGAATAATACAATACAATACAATAATTGAAATATCTACATGTTACTCGCAGAGACCCAAACCTACTATCTACGATAAGTTTTCGACTTAAATAATAGTGATCAAGATAAAAAAGTAGTATTCTTTCACAGTTCCAACAGGTCATTGTATGTATACGATCACAGAACAATACAATACAATAATCGAAACATCTACATGTTACTCGCAGAGACCCAAACCTACTATCTACGATAAATTTTCGACTTAAATAATAGTAATCAAGATAGAAAATACTAAATCTTTCACAGTCATTGTATGTATACGATCACAGAACAAAATTGTTCTGTGTATACGATGGTATTTCATAACTCATCCACGTAATGTGAGAATCTTGAGATAGTGTCGATTGAACCAAGAAACTAACTAGGTATATCATTACTGCGAAGTGCCCATCCCCAGGGATCAAAATGAAGAATGTGCAACTGAAGAGTCTGACCATTACAACAGTAAGAGAATTTTCTAAATCGATTAAGTAATTTCAGAGATTATATAATTGAATTTCATTAATGGATATGTTCCTAGGGAACTGTCCGTCCCCGGGGAACAAACTATAGCTTATAGCACTTAGGGATAATGTAGCTTTCTATTAGTAACGGAATTTTTAGAATCGGGTCAGTAATTCTGGAGATTACCTCCTACATCCAAACTCGCAAACTCAGAAACTAACAAACTTACAAACATCTCCTCTTTATTATATTACTGTAGTGTAGATACTCGTAGATGTTGATGTAGATTAGTGTAGATAGTGGAAGTTACTCATTACATCACAGCAACCGACGGAATCTTCAAAAGCTGGATCAATCTCAGAAAACGTGGAAAACAATCAACGAAATGGCTTCCAAGAAAAAACAAAGGGCAACCGTGTCACCTCTAGGCTTTGTCAAAAAACATTGGACGAAAGAAAACAGACCCGGAGAGAAAATTGAAAAACCAACAGCGAAATTTCCGCGTTCAAAGTTGTGCTTTTCAATATTCCATCGAGATAGTGGAAACATTTCCGGTCGGAAGCTACCAATCACTAGCTGGAATTGCTACAAATATGAATTTAATTTTTACAAACTTTTGCTTCACAGTTGGACTGGAAAGAGCGCAATTTAATTGGGGGAGAAAATTTGCAATATTTATACGAATGGCGAGCGTTCATTTACGGTCTAATTGCTTTATTGCAACAAAATAACGCTCCTCGTTGATGCTTACCCCAGCGAGGGTGTTGGACGCGCCAGAACATCCCACGAAGCCTGACGAAGGTCACTCTTATGTTTGACCGAAACGTCGAGTTTTTCTCGTAAAAATCAAAATTTGTCTTAGCTGTTATATTAGGCATTTCACAAAAGTATAAGAAGAAAAGAAATTAACCCTCTAATATACGTAAAACACAGGGTTTAATGGCGTAGAATACATAAAAGTATAAGAGCTGGTGACCATCAAAATAGGTAGCACAAAATCTGTATAATGGTGGAACCAAAAGTCTGTAAGTCTCCAAGTCTAACAAAAGGCTTCCGCAGTTTGAATGCTGTTCAATAGAATTTGACCAATCTTAATCATGCTTAATGTTGTATAATGCTATGAGATTAATGTATTGTTAAGCGATGAATTGTAATGAAGAAGTAATTAATGCTCTTTTTCAACTTGTGTTATAGTTTTAAAAGCTATATAATATTTAAAGCCTTATATACGAACGAATTTCTTACGGCACTAACCCTTTAAAAACCTTTGCAAAAATCTCTACTTAAACTTTCAGATATACAGACATACAGATAATTTTAAAGAGTTACAACTTTTGTTGATTGATGGGTACAATACGAGTACATGGCTATATGAACCCTTGAAGCGACGACGCTCAAGAACTGTTAATTATTTTATTCGTATCCTTGCAGCAAATGCAACGGCGAACAAACAAGTTAATTATTATAATATCATTGGTATACCAGTACTTCCAAACTTCCCGTTTATCACAAGCCACAGGCTTCAAAGTTGATCCCCATGAGTTGAAACTTGTTTAAGAACTTTCCTCTCGGAGTGGAATTCGTGCCTCAATTTTAAGTTTTCAGACACGTTCGTTGCAGTCAAACAAGGTTACTGGAGAGAGAAACTACTAATATCTCCTACCAACCTTAAACCTTCTATTTAAGGCCAGGCTCTTCTTAACCAGCAATAAGGGCTATTATCGACGGACTCATTCGTGTATGTCGTGGTAGTCACTGACTGAAACGTTATGTTACGAGTATGTGATATTGCCAATATTTAGGGCCGCCATCCGTCCGGTTTTGTACTAGTTTGGAGGGCGTCCGAGGAGCGTCTGGGTGGGGTTTTCATGTTTGTTTGGTTTACTTCTCGGTTAGAAGATTAGTTTTTATATTTATTTGTAAAAATAATTTATACATATTTAATTTTATTTGTGTGGTAAAAAATTATAGACTTATGTCTTTCGGGCTCCTTGTCCTTTTATATATTTTACAGATGGCAACACTACCAATATTCCTTTGACAATACATTGTAAACACGCACGCTGAGATATCAATCGATTTGTGAAAGAGGACGTATACCAGGTGTAAATAGACAGGTATTGGTATAATAGGTATACACCTTACTTAAGATAAAACGACATAATCAATTGTTAAACTTTCGCAAAGATAATAATAAGAACGATATGCATTCTTCTTTTGATGTTTGTTTAATTTTAAATAGGGAATTGCACATCAAATTGAGCGCAGAAGTGAGCCGGTAGCAGTGTTGCCAGATGAGAAAATTGAAAATGCGGTGACGTTGCTACAAAAACGCGGATTTTCAACATAAAAATATGGAAATATGTTGTTTTTTTTATTTACGTTGGTGGTAGTCATCGGTTGTCGTCGTTTGTCGATCAAACCGAACGCAGTTTTTTATTCTCGACGTGACGTGTAACTAGTGCCTTAGTGTAACCGCCCTTTATGTGAGAAAAAACGGATTGTTGAGCAGATTCGAAAAAAGCGGAACCGCGTATGTTAAAAGCGGAAGGCGGATCCATTGTCAAAAAGGCGGTGCATCTGGCAACACTGGCCGGTAGTTTAGTTTAGAAGATAAGGTGGTTATTTTTTCGTCAAGCCAGAAATTCTTCAGGGCTAATTTTTATCTCCTTATCGACATATATTTCAAATCAAATCAAATCAAATCATTTATTTGTGAGTCACAGGTTAGTGGTTAGATAGCAAGTACATAGGTTTCGTCTCTCCGTGCTCTGCCACATGGCGTACAAATATTCACACAGAAAATAAAATATACACAATTATGTCACATTTAATTTAAAATAATTAGTCACTTATAATAAAATTAACATGCATATACCTTTGGACTCACTGTGCATCGGACAAATATTCATTTACGCTATAATAAGTTTTGTCGTGTAAATAGTTTTCAAGATTCGTTTTAAACATTTGGATGTCTTCTGCATCTCTTATGGCCTTTGGTAACTTATTATAGATAGAGGGTGCCATTCCAAAAACACTTTTTCTGAAGAGTGCTTTTTTGTGTTGAAAGCTACAGATTTTGTTTCCGTAGCGTTTGCTTTTAAAGTGGTCAAAAAGATTAAAATTTAATTTTACAAATACCGCCATTTCGTTGATATATGACCTTTGGTGTCATGTGTTTTTTATGTGCCGTTAATATTTTTGATAGGACATTGTATAGTGAGTATTTTCCGGTGTGTGATTTGATAATATTGATATTGGATAATATAATTGTTTAATAATAATAATTATTAGCAATTATGATTAATATTAACGTACCTAACATTTCTTTTTGTATTTTCTGCAAAATGTTATTATTTTATTCACGTAAAAAATAATTTTATGAAATACAAAATATTTTTTGACAACCCAGCAGATGTAGCTTTGGACCACCAGTATTACATATAATATTTATACTATACCTACAGAAAGAGTACATGACATGTCTTTTAGCCTCAAATAAAAAGCAACTTTGCTACAAACAGGAGTATTTCCTTTGTATAGAGGGCGAGTCACGTGGGGCTCATTAGCTACGTAGAGGGTCAAAAACTCCTTGAAACTTTTTTCATTCAAACAAAGAATGCTGTTCCCTTAGTCACGGGTTCATCAACAGACGGCTCCCTGGAGAGTCTTAAACGGTTTTACTGCCTTAAGAAAATAGGAAAATAAGTAACTGAAGCTGAACTGATTTCAATAAAAAGAAACACCCACATCAAAGTTTTCCTCGTGAACGTAATACAATCAGTCGTTCATGATTATGACTTTCCTGCGAGAGTGATAAAATCTGCAATGATATACCGTGCCGTGTGGCATTGAATGACTTTCGTTTATATAGCCAAATTCATACTGGAGGCTTGGTAAGTGGTCAGGACCAAGGTTGAAAAACCCTGTTAGCGAAATACGAAAAATATTTTTTTATGGCTTTGAACAACTTCGACTCAATTAGTATAGGAAGTCTAAATGTTATTTTGCGTATTTCACAGAAAGGGTAATTGAACCTTGTTCCTGACCACTTACCAAATCTCCAATACGAATTTGGCTACATAAACGAAAGTCGCCTCATACACAGTCAATCTACCCAAACGTAATTTTTGGTAAGTCGATAAAAATGGGAATTTTATGGGAAATGCTATAGTATTGGCAGAAAATGGTGGCATAAAGCAAGCTAATGGCAAAATAGAATTAAAAAATAAAATGCTATAGTAATTTACAATAAGAGTCTCAAACTACCCCTTTGTTAATTTCAATAAGGAAGGCCTATTAAATTAAATGATAATAAAGCAGGCATCTCTTAAGATTTATCAAGTTTCTTGCTGTTTTTCTTTATCGGTGTGGTATTTGAACCGAATTCTAATATTTACGTAGTGAAAGTAATCCAAATATATAACCTAGCACGAATTTAAAAAATTATAGCCTTTGCTCGCGGTTCCACCCGCCTTTATGCAATCTTTTCCCCGTTTCCGGCTTCTGCGTTACTTTATGAACACACCTTATCTATAGCCTATATGTTGACCAGCCCTCTTATTGTCTAACTTCACTATTTACTTCACTATTTATCGCTTCAAAAGCGTCATGGTTGGCCAGAATTATATGTGAAGTCATTTCTAGCCAATCAAGGCGATCAATTGCGATGGATGTCGAAGTTAGACAATAAGGCTCCACGGTCCCTACGATGATAATTAAAAAACGCATCCAAGTCCGTTGAGTGGTTCTCGGGCTAAAACGGAACACACAGACAGACAAACAAAAATTCTAAAAATTCTAGTTTTGGCCTCAGTACAATACCAATACGTAACCCATTTCATTTAAAATTTCACAAAAACATTCTATGTATAGACACGATATTTTTACTACTTTATTATTAGCAGTGGCGTGCATCTCATATAGGCAAATACGCAATGCCTACCCTGGGCTTGGCTTAGCTAACTAAACCACTATCTATTTAAATATAGGAAGGTACACACCACTATTTCAATATTACAAACAGCGAAGCTTCACCCGTTCTTTGAAATACCTACCTGCCTGCTCCGCAGCGTTCGCGCTACCGTGGCAACACGCATAACTAAAATTCAAAGCCAATTATCTATGTGTGCATCTGTAACTATACTCCCATGACATCAGCGGCTCGCGCCAAGCACGCATACATTCTCATTAAAATACGCAACGCCTAATCGAATCAACCACGTCGAGTCGGACAGTTTGGAATTTTTACTGATCCTATCTATCTCTTTCATTAATTTGTGTTGTTAATAATATTGTTATAGGTACCTACTCTGCATTTTTTCGTATTCAAAATGAAAGATAATGTTTTAAGGGATAAATTCCAAAGTTACAGTTTTGTGTCTAGTTAAAGAACCTATGCACGCCACTGATTATTAGTATAGTATAGGTATAGACACTGACCTTTAGCAATTCAATTTGTTTCCTCCACTGACCTATTAGAATAATATTATTGTGATATCAGTGGTTTCTTCTCTATGAGTTTCGGTACTTACAGTTGAACCTGCTTACATTTTTTGCTGTATAATTTGACATAATTTTCTTCTTCTGATTACTTTTCCAAGTTTTTTTTTCGCCATTGTCTGATAGAGAGGGACCCTTTTCCGTGTCGCTGGTGGTGAGCTAGTTTCCATGGCGGGCGTCCCGTCCTCTGCCCAATACATATATAGTTTTAATAAGAGTGGGATTGTGTGGATGTAGGTTTGCGCCATTTGCGCGGGCTGATTCTTTATGGACTAAAATAGCAGTAATTAAATTTTTTGACTTTAAATTTTTAAATTTTTTGATTAAATTTTGAATTTTTTATTTTTTTCACTTCTTATACTTATTGTTATTACACAAATTTATTATTATTTATTATGTTACTATACATTTATATAAAAACTAGCTTTTGCCCGCGATTTCACCCGCGTTGAATTAGTTTTTGTGTACTCCTATAAAATCAGTAAATATTATTCGGACCTACAGTAAACACAGCTGGTGAAATGTGTGTGTTATGCGCCTCTGTTTTCCATTTTGTGTGTCTCTTTTATAGTTTTTCCATGGGAACAAAGGGAAAAGGTAGTTTTTGTCTTATTCAAAGTCTGGAATTATGTACATTTATGCAAAATTTCAACCTAATCGGTTTCGTAAGCATGGCGTGAAAGGGTGACACATCACTTTTCTATAGAAATTTGAAAGCTCATTTTCATCCCCTGGAAACTGATTTATGGGATAAAAAGTAGCCTATGTCCTATTTCAGTTCTACAACTAAATTCATGTAAAATTTAAGCCAATCAGTTCAGTAATTACGACGTGAAAGAGTAACAAACATCCATCCATCCATCCATACATCCAAACTTTCGCATTTATAATATTAGTGGGGTAAGTAAAACCTCAAACAAACCAATTGCATAAAAATGTACAAATAAATAATTAAAAAAAAAAATGAAAGTGTCATCATCCTCGACCCGAATAATATAATAAAAACTGTCAAATACACGAAAAATATTAAATCCTATCATTTAAAATTAGTTGCAGCAGTCAAGGATTTTGTTATAGTAAATAATCTTCCGAATAATATGTTTTCTAAAAATAAACGTCGTTTGATAGTTCCCTCGTGAGCTTACTCGACCATTTCCCGCGTTTTAGGGGATCTCCATGCTAATTTGAATCTCAATGTTCAAAACTAAAAGTTTCAGTTTAATTTCATCCGGGATAGCAAGCGCTACGCTACGACTTCCAGTTTTACCACTGTGTAGCCTGTAGCTGGCCATGCATATACGATACATAAATGTTGTTTGTAGCATCATAGCAAGTGCTACGATCCCATAGTATTCCTACTTTGTAGAACCGCTACGCGGGTAGTCCGAACGCGAAAACGCTTCTGGGGCAACGTATGTAGGGTTGCCAGATGGTCGGGAGTGTCCCGACATTTCATATGATGTCCAGAGTCCTGACGAAATACAAATTGCCCCGACAAATAATAAATAACAACGGTCGGCAGACGGCGAGCGATTGAGCGAAATTGGTGGATCCAGTGAAATTAAAATGCCAAATACGTGTGTCAAAGTAGAAAATAAGTATGTTTTAGTTGTCTCATGATATGATCTTGTAATTTTCAACTGTATAATCTCATAATTTGCCAAAAAAGTATTTTGTTGTAATTGCTTAAATTATAACAACAAAAAAAACAATGTATACCTAATATTTACTTGTCCCGACCATAATCCCAAAATCCCAACTTTTTGAAATTTGCCCAGATATTTTGGTTTTCCCATCTGGCAACCCTAAACGTATGGTATGTGTTGAGCATTCCTTTGAAAAGTCTTTGAGTCTAAAAACTGGAAACATTATGAAGTCGTAGCGCTTCCTACGCCGTAGCATGACGTTTAACATATTTAAATCAGACGGCAAAAGATAACAATTAAACAAGCCGCGAGTCCTACACGCACATGACCGGTTTGTTCGATTATAACTATTGTACGTTTACGTTTTCAAAGTAAACTAAATTTCCTACAATTTGAGATCAAAATTGTCTGTGTAGACCCAATCTCTGCCGAAATACAGCTTTTCAAAATACTGCGGTTTTTTGGATTTTTGACGAGATTGCGTTCTGCCCTTGAGGTCGTAAACTTTGGGTCATTGGATTATTCATTGGGGCAACTCAGAAAAAAAAAACAGATCTGGCACAAGGTCTGATGTATCCACCGGATCTTTATTGCGAATAGAACTTTAACGCTAGGTATGGCGTGAAAATTTTACATTATTTAGAATTAATTTTGCGTCTGACTGCTGCGTGGGTCTTATTTACGTAACGAGCGAATTTCATAAAACTGTTTGTTTGAAAACTGGTCACCTTTTAGGAGCCTTTGACATGAAATGCCATTAGCAAAGCAACACCCAGTCGCTGCTGTCACATGAAAGAGTGCGATATCGTCTACGTACTTGACTATAGAATAAAAATAGTAGCTGACAGTAGTTATCGAATAGGCCAACGTCAGATCTGATCCTACTGTGTTTAGGGGTACGTAAATAAAATGGATGATAAAACTGGTAAATCAAACATAATAATGATTAATTAATGACAGAGACGAGATGTTTGAAACATTTAAGATGTTATTTCAAGCAGTTGTTATGACTATCGTTAGATTGTATTAATAATAAAGTAGTAAAAAGTGGTGTCTGTACATTGAATATTTTAGCGAAATTTTAAATGAAATAATATATGTTCTTGGTATTGTCACGGAGCACAAAATGTACCGATGCCAAAACCACAATTGTATGTTCCGTTTTAACTCGAGAACCACTTAACGGATTTGGATGCGGTTTTTTAATTATCATCGCAGTGACCCTGGTCAACATATATGCTATAAGGGGTGTTAATAAAATAACGCCCAAGCCGAAAACGGGGCAGAGATATCATAAACGCGGGCGGAGCTGCGAGCGAAAGACTAGCATTTAATAAAATCCTTAATTTATTTTTTGAACACACAATAAACCGAAGAATATTTTAAACAAACACCGGTTCTGAATTTGCGATTTTATAATTTTCAACGTGAGTCGTATATTTCAATTTAGAGCAATTGTTTTGCGTACTTTTCTCCATCGTTAATCCG
Organism: Ypsolopha scabrella; assembly: GCA_910592155.1. Lineage (NCBI taxonomy): Eukaryota > Metazoa > Arthropoda > Insecta > Lepidoptera > Ypsolophidae > Ypsolopha > Ypsolopha scabrella. Next base: position 13,222,819 of record OU342969.1, on the reverse strand, counting down.
CTTGCGTTGCTAACTGTACGGTCAGCAAACATTATACATTATGCCAAGAATTAAAAATTTATAAATATTATTTACATTTGAACACAGAATGTTTATGTTTAATACGTATTATTGCTATTTACTATTAAAAGTTGGGAACATGTAAAGTGTGTGCACTTAATGGACATTCAGCCCTTTCTCTACTATGAATGCTGATACGCCAGGGGCAATACTTTGGAAAGTTTAACCACGTGTAACGTTTGTAACGGTGTTCGTAAACTTCGGATTGCTGACGAAGCACTTCATTCATTCATTAGTTGGGTTAAAACTGGACTATTTACTTGAAATATAAAAAAATCTAAAGTAACTAAAGGTTTACAACAACCGAATTGTTCCCAGTTCTACAGATTTCTTTTACAGAATTCCATGTCTATAGATTTCTATTTCTACACATTTCTAAGTGTACAGATTCCCAATTTTACAGATTTCTATGTGTACATAATTCCAACTCTACAGATTTCTATGTCTACATATTCCCAATTCTACAGATTTTCATGTCAACACATTCTTTATTATACAGATTTCCATTGTCTACACATTCCTAAAACTACAGACTTTTATGGCTACAGGTCTACAATTAGTTGAAATGTGATTAGGAATCCCTAATCACATTTCAACTAACTTCCTATTTTATTAAAAAATATTTTATATAACCGCCTATTTAGATCGTTGTCTAAGTACTCACATGACAAGCCTCTTTGCTCTTTTCTCTATTAATTCGACATACTAGCCGGCACTTCGAGTGTCACGTTAAAGCCATGTCATTTAGATATCATACGAAGTTTCATGTTTCTGTGTAGTTCAGTGAAGGTTGCATAAAATGGATGAAAACGGAGAATTGTCTTTTGTGACTGGCGAAAGAGGAAAAAGAGTTTTAATAATTGGCTCGAACAAATATTACTATAGCGTCAAAAATAAATCTGGAAGCACAAACTGCCGATGTTATAAAACGGCAGAATGCAGTGCATCCGTCACTCTGAGTGCGAATAATGAAATTCTGCGTACAGGAGTTCATGCATGTTTTTCCGATACATCTGAAGTTAAAAAACGGCTGAAAGATAAATTTATGGATGCTTGCAAGGAAAAAGTGTGTAAATCTATGATTCCAGTTCAGCAAATTTTTGAAAGTGAATTAGAGTCACCTCGGTACAGCGACAATAACATTTTGCTCCCAGAGTTTTCTTCTTGCAAGAGTTCAATGTATCGAGCACGGTACCGATCGCTAAATATTACTAAAGCGTACAAATACCACAAGATTTTAAAAACGATTTTTTGGTTTATGATGGTGCAAAATTGGACAAAACTCTAATATTTAGTACTCCTCTGGCTTTAGAATGTTTTACGACAAAAACTTCAATTTTCTGCGACGGAACATTTAAAATAGCACCAAAGCCATTTGTTCAGCTATACAGTTTTCATGGGGATGTCTCCGCAAGTGATACTGAACTAAGATACGTTCCGCTTCTCTACGCTTTGCTTCCCGACAAATCTCAGGCTACATACTACAAACTATTCACAATTTTAAAAGAAAATTTCAGAGTAACAATAAAAAAAAATGCGACTTTGAGGTTGCTACCATTACCGCCTTTAAAATGGTATATCCGGAGATAACAATAAATGGCTGCTACTACCACTATCAGAAGGCTGTGAGAGCAAAACCCGAAGACCTTGGAATAGACATTACGCAAGAAGGAAAAACAATAGTCAAGTCTTACTGCACGTTGGCGTTCCTACCAGCTCCACTAGTGACTGAAGGCCATATCAGCATCGTTAGTGACTTACCAGAAAGTTATTGCCGTGACGATGAGTTAGAAAAATTTGATGAATATTTTTTAGAGTTCTGGATAAAAAGAATAACTAGTAACGTGCTTAGTTGTGCCAATGAGGACGTGCGTACAAACAATTTATTAGAAGGCTGGCATCACAGAATTAATGTCAGAATTCCAAAACATCCAAGCATTTTGTTATTTATCAGCTTGTTGAAAAAAGGAGCCATATACCAAGATCGGAGAATAAGACAAAGCCAATTGCACCAAAAGGTGGTAGAGCTAATGCCGGGCTCGACTGTGGAGGTACCACCATCTTACTCGCAAATCCTCCCGAAGTTATTCGGGGGAGAGTAAGAGAACAGCTCTCAGGCAAAACCAGGCGGCCCACCATTGCCTGGGCCCGACGGATGGCGGTATATCCATCCCCAATTGCCGGGCCTTATATAAAACAGACTAGTGACGGGCAGCGGCGTCACTAGTGCAAAGGTTTCGGCACCGCGCTCACCAACCCGCCTGCCCAGCGTGTGTGAGTATGGGCATTTCTTCCAGGAGGACCGCCAAGAGTGGCAAAATCCTGGAAAGGCCTATGTCCATCAGTGGACGGAACAGGCTGATGGATGGATGGATGGAAACTATTTGTAAGAACACGGTTACAGTCGCTATCAGATACGTGGAAGCGGCTCATAACTATCTCGTTAGAGTGCACTCAGATATTTGTGACAACTTAACTTCCTCAGCTCCGACATATCTGATGGCGACTCTACAATAAAATTTAAATTTAAATTGTTAAATGAAGTGATAGTTTTAATTTAGAACATATTATAATACTTATTAAATACGTTATTATAATAAAACTGTTGTTTTGTAAATCAATAAAGAAACCTGGGGACGACCGATAAATACTTTTTAATTTAGCCCAATGTTTTTATTCGGTACGGTCAGCAAAGAAAGTGGTCTGCCACTTATCGACTCTATTGGTCAAGTAATAGAGTCGAAAACGGTAGACCACTTTCTTGGCTGACCGTACAATCGAGTTCATTAATACATGTATGAACAATACTGAGGTTTCAAGAATATCTTTACACTCTTATGACTTTGACAATAAGGTGCAAAAGTTTACATACTTTGCATTTTGCTACTCATATATTTATGAACTCGACTGTACTAAGGTGCTAATCATGAAAAATCAGTTGAGGGGGGTAGGGAATATGTATTATTGCGTATAAGGAATCAGTCTTATAAGGAATCAATCGTATTGGGAATCTGTAGTATTGGGAAGCTATAGAATTGGGAATCTGTAGTGTTGGGAAGCTATAGAATTGGGAATCTGTAGTGTTGGGAAGCTATAGAATTGGGAATCTGTAGCATTGGGAATCTGTAGATTTGAAATTCTGTAGTATTGGGAATCTGTTGACATGTTCATAATTCCAACAACCTACGTTACTTTGCGTTTACCACGATAATTGGGCAGGGGTAGCTTTAGCAATACGAAAGATACTATTGAAAATTTCGTTTTAGAAACCTGGAAAACAATGCTGTTAATAGTCATGCTAGCTGACCTCAAGTAGCCAACGATTTTTCAGATAGTTTATGTAATTTTGTACAATTTAAATTTTACAGAGAATGTTCATAAAGGTGTACATCGCAAAATAAAAAGATTTTAGTTTAATTGGCTCAACATGAAAACCTATAGGGCACTTCCAGTTGAATTAGAAACTTGAAATTCGGTCCGCAAGCCGATCTTATAGCAAAGGTATAGGTAAAATCTAAACATTACCAATACTTAATTATTGAAGGAGATATAAACGACTGACTTAATTAGACCCCTTGGATGCTTGAAGTTTAATGGATGCTACGGGTCAAGTTAAGTTGGTCATTAATAACTGCATGGTAGAAAAAGTTTCTGTATTAAGGGATATATAGTACGGAACCCTCAGGGCGCGAGTCCTACTTAACCGGTTTTAAGGGGTTACGTACGCAAAGAGTAACCAATGGGACCCTATTACTAAGGCTCCGCTGTCCGTCCGTCTGTCACCAGGCTGTATCTCATGAACCGTGATAGTTAGATAGTTGAAATTTTCACAGATGATGTATTTCTATTGTCGCTATAACAACAAATACTAAAACCGGCCAAGTGCGAGTCGGACCTGCGCACTCCCATACAACAGACATGATTTTTTGCCGTTTTTATAGTTAATGCATGGACCGTGATAGTTACACAGTTGAAATTTTCACAGATGATGTATTTCTGTTGCCGCTATAACAACAAATACTAAAACCGGCCAAGTAACCATCGGACCTGCGCACTCCCATACAACAGACATGATTTTTTTGCCGTTTTTATAGATGATGGTACGGAACCCTTCGTGCGCGAGTCCGACTCACACTTGGCTTATAAAATTATATTATTTATATCGGAAAATTGTAACATGGAACTTCTGCAAGATCAAGTAATACACCATTTTTGTTCGCAACATACACCGATAAGCAAGAGCAGACCGAAGCGACTAATCAGAAAAGGATCGCAGGCCAGCGCGTGACTCATCGGCTTTTGCCAACTCGCGAGGCAAGCTGACGTCCCTCCGCCCCCGCTTCCTCAGTCTTCACCTCCCCGCACTCTGTGTAACTCGCGTATACATGCACTAGTTAAGAGTATAGTTATAAGGTTAAATATAGAGCCATTTATTTGTAAAATTACAGTTCACTATTGGAATCAGTATACAACAAGTCTTCTTATTCACCACCCTACGCCCTGAAATAGTAGTGGCCTATATCGAAGGAGCCCACATATGGTCATTCGAGCGACGGATATTGAAGAGCCAAATACTGAAGAATCGTCAAAAGAAGCCTGAAAATGGTAGTTACAAGATCGCTGAAGTCAACATCCAATACTGCGGACAATACATCTGCCGCCGCCGCGTCGTCATCAAGGACCGGTACTACGGAAACATCCGGTGCCATTACCGACTCCAAGACAACGACCACGACAGATGAAACAGCCACGTCTCAGTCAGCTACGGATTCGACTACAATCACGTCTTCAACGGTAACAACTGGGGCTACCACCGTCGACACTGCCGCCACCGTCGACACTGCCGCAACTGCCGGCGCTGCTGCCACCGCCGCCGCTAACACCGGCACCACCATTGGCACCGCCACCACCGCCGCCAACGCTGCCACCGCCGCCGCTAACACCGGCACCACCATTGGCACCGCCACCACTGCCGCCAATGCTGCCGCCGACGCCGCTGCCACAACCAGCGCCACTGCCGCCGCCGTCACCGCTGCTATTGGCCCCGCCCACAAATCCACTAAGTCAAAGAAGTCAGCATCACGCGCATCCAGCGCACCTCGTTCCATTGCGTCACAATCCAGACGCAAAGAACTAGCTAAAGCCCGGGAAGAGCTACTTCAACGACAGGTGGAACTAGCACAAGCACGCATCGCTTTGCTAGAAGCTGAGTCTGATGAAGATTCAATTGATGAAGACAGCATCAAAGCCGCACGCACGTCTCAGTGGGTGCACAGAAGTACTCTCGCACTTACCATGGAGCCACACGAAGCCGCCTACCACAGCACGCCGCCGCTAAAGACAACCCCCGCTGAAGACACAAGCCCAACACAACCACTGCCGAGTTGTGCACCTCTAATTCAGCCGGGGTACCAGAATCTAGCGTGTTCAGCTACAGCACCAACAGTACCAGAGAGGTTGCCTTGCACTACCTGTCACGCGCCGCTACAACCTGCTTCTGCTCACACTATCGCCGTCCAGCCTGCCAATGACAAGATGGACTACAGAGAGCTTGCTGCTGCCATTACACTTGCTGCTAAGTCTATGCAACCAGCTATTACCGCTCTGCCATACAAACGAGTGGTAGACCTACCGTCATTCAATGGGTCTGCTGGAGATTGGTTGGCATTCAAAGCCGCCTTCCAAGAATCAGCACTTCATCTCAGCGAACAAGACAATTTGGCTAGACTGAGAAAAAGCCTACATGGAGCAGCTAAAGACGCCGTACAATGCCTCTTCATCGGATCTCCAACTTCACAAGAAGTAATTCGACTTTTGGAAAGTCGATTTGGTCGACCAGAAGCACTTGTCTCAGTAGATGTTTGTTACAAAATAATAGTTAGAATTTCCAAGTTGATACAATAGATGGCGCTGCACGTTTCTGAATCGCGGTATAGAAGTTTTCTCCGCTAAAAGTGTATCATATCTGTGGAATAAAATAAATCGAGTTGTCGTGGTACGGGGTCTTTCATTTTGACCAGCATTTTTGGTCCCTCGATCGGATTACAGTTTCAGTACAACTGTTTCGGGTTTCGGGTACACCTGAAATTTCAGGATTCTCAATGTACACACGGATAGCTGTACATGGATCGTGTACACAAAGCTATTGAGATCACAAACAATATCTACACCGACACTATCAAATCTTACACTTGGATTGCACTGATTTTGTAGAGTCTTTGACTTAATAGAGTTGTAGAGTCATTAAAAGTGCAATAACTAGAGTCAGTGATCTTATGCATTGAATTGCAGTGTTATAAAAAGTGGTTACGAAACTTATGGAGTGCATTGGATTTTATTGGTATACGTGAGTAATAGAATAAGTCACACCACAAACTTGGAGCAAAACTTAACTAAGACTACTTGGTTTAAAATGGAGGAATTAAATCTATCACAAATTAATTTATACGAGCAAATAAGTAAACTTCTTACTAATTACAAAAAAACTAGTCGAGATAGACTTAGTACAGGATTTATAGAAGCTAGATTAGAGATTGCAGATAAATATTGGGAAACTTTTCAATCACAACACAACGCTTTGATTACTGCTAAGGCCGAAGTGAAAGCAAAATTATCCTACTTCAAAGATGATGTTTATGACAGTTGCTTTGAAAAGTATCTTGATTTAAAGACTCGCATGAAAGAAATGCTAAATGATATTCAATATGCTAAACTACAATCATCTGCAAATATCGTACAAGCTAATAACTCTGTAACAGAACAAACTCCAAAAGCTAAACTTCCACCAATCCAACTACCTACATTTTCTGGTGATTATAGAGAGTGGCTATCGTTTCGAGATTTATACAAATCGCTAGTGCATGACAACATCTCAATAAATAAAGTTAACAAATGCCAATATCTGAAATCAAGTCTGCGCGGAGAAGCAGAGAGTCTAGTAAAACAAATACAAGTCTCCGACGCTAACTATGAAATAATATGGGATATGATAAATAGACGATATGACAATAAGAGAAGTATTGTTAATACGTATATTGGTAAATTGCTAAATCAGAAAAAAATAACATTGGAATCTGCCAAAAATATTAGAGAATTATTAGATGTTACAACCGAGTGTCTAGCGACTTTAAAGAGTTTGAGTCTACCTACTGACAGTTGGGACGATATAATTGTTTATATTATTATCCAGAAACTTGATTCTGAATCTCACAAGATGTTCGAGCAAAGAATAGAATCTAATAGTCATTTACCAACTTGGAAAGAACTGTCAGAGTTTTTAGAGTTCAGATTTCGTACACTCGAAATGATAAAGTCTAGAGATGCACCACATCCAAGAGTATTACCACCTACAAGAAGTTTCGCTACTGAAATAACACAAACAGTCACGTGTGTATACTGCAAAGAGAACCACTACATATTTAGTTGCAAAGAGTTTTGTAAGTTGGATCTCACTGATAAGAAAGCATTCGTACAGAGCAACCAACTTTGTTTCAATTGTTTGCGCAAAGGTCACACTGTCGCACAATGTTTACAGTCCACTAGATGTAAGAAATGTGGCCGCAAGCACCACTCCTTGCTACACGGATATGTCACACCTTCATTAGGAACCACTGAGCAACCTGAAATAGAACAAAGAGTAGCAACACACACCACAACCACGAAATCCACACAAAGATGTCAAGTTATATTAGCAACGGCCATGGTTCATGTGCAGTCACAAAGAGAACAGAGTCACACACACACACTTCGCGCGCTTGTTGACCAGGGTTCAGAGGCAAGTCTGATCACCGAGGCAGCGTGTCAATTTCTAGGATACAAGAGATCACCCGTACAGGGCACAGTGATGGGAGTTGGTTCAGCAGCTTCTGTTACTAAAGCATATGTGGAGTTTGACATAAGCTCCACCAACAATCCAGAAATTGTATCAAGAGTTACAGCATACGTTTTGAAATCACTTACATCTTATATACCTCAAACTTCACATACAGTTGACTGGCCACAACTAAGAGAGCTAGAATTAGCAGACCCAACATTCCAGAGACCTGGAAAGATAGACATCATCCTAGGAGCAGACGTGTACGCAGAGATTATACAAAGAGGAGTTAAGATACTCAAAAATAACAATAACACACTCGTCGCTCAACAGACATCATTGGGTTGGCTTATTTCTGGAAAAACCACAAACAACAACCAGTCAAAGCAAGTTCACTTACATCACATCAAAGTTGAGGTTGATGACATTCTTCGTTCCTTCTGGGAGATCGAAGAAAACACAGAGAAAAGAATAATGACAAAAGCAGAATCTCAATGTGAAAAGCATTACGAGATAACACATACAAGGTTAGAGGATGGTCAATACAGAGTAAGACTTCCATTTACAGCCACCCTTCCTGACCTCGGAGAGTCATTCACACTAGCCAAGAAACGGTTACTTACTTTAGAGAACAAATTCAAGAGAGACAAGGAATTACACATAAAATACAATGAGTTTATGGAAGATTATCTACAACAAGGTCATATGGAACTTGTCCCAACACCTGATACAGAGACTTATGTATGCTACATACCACATCAAGCTGTTATCAATGAACAGCACCTGACAACAAAGCTTAGAGTGGTCTATGACAGTTCAGTAAAAACCGCAAACGGAAAGTCACTTAATGACAACCTTTTAGTAGGGCCTGCTCTACAAAATGACATCCGAGACGTGACATTGCGTTGGCGAAGACATCGCTTAGTTTTGGTTGGAGACATTCGTCAGATGTACAGAAAAATTAGCTTGGATCATAAAGATCGAGACTGGCTGCGAATACTTTGGCGATTTTGTCCCGATCAAGAAATTCAACACTTTCGTCTTACAACAGTGACATATGGGACATCCTGTGCACCATACCAAGCAATAAAAACACTCAGACAATTAGCTGAGGATGAGAGAGGAAATTTTGATGATCAAACTATTGACACATTGTTACAAGATTTTTACATCGATGATCTGTTGACTGGAGAACAAACTACAAACAAAATCATTGAGTTGAAGAGGAATATGACAGAGTTGCTACAGAAAGGAGGATTTTCACTACACAAATGGGCCTCTAACAGTACAGAGATAGAAGGAGCAGCACAATCTAACCGCAAGATTTTAGGAATCAATTGGAATGGATACACTGATAAATTTGAATTGCAGATAGTGCTTCCACCTTCGAAAACAAACGTGACAAAAAGAACAGTTTTGTGTGATATCGCAAAAATTTATGACCCAGCTGGATGGATGGCACCTGTTGTAATCACCGCTAAAAGCATGCTTCAAAAGTTGTGGATAGACAAAGTAGATTGGGATGATCCTTTACCCGATATTCTGCTACAAGAATGGTTAACTTATCGCAATGACTTAACCAATATGCCAACTATAGAGCTCGAGAGGTGGATTGGAGTAACAGACAATGTTTTGAAAGTGGAATTACACGGATTTTCAGACGCATCAATTATTGCGTACTCAGCTGTTGTATACTGTAGAGTTATAACACCAGACGGAGTCAATGTCACACTCATAGAAGCCAAGACCAGAGTCGCTCCTGTAAAACAAATATCACTACCGAGATTGGAACTGTGCGGAGCTGTAATATTAGCCAAGTTATTGAATAGAATTCAACACGCTCTCAGCATTCCAATTCAAGACACCTATGCATGGACAGATGCAACAATAGTGCTTGCATGGCTACAACGGTCACCTAGTTACTGGACCACCTTTGTAGCAAACAGAGTAACTGAAATCACCAACCTGATTGACAAAGAGAGATGGCATCATGTCACTTCACAAGAGAATTCTGCAGATGTAGCTTCTTGTGGGGTCTCTCCTGCTGACTTACCTGATCATCACCTGTGGTGTCACGGCCCATCCTGGCTGCATACACTCACTCCGTTGTCTTTTGATGAGGCAATTGCTGTGGAACCTACGGACTTAGAGAAGAAAGTGTCTGTGAAAGTTAATTTAGTGCATGTCAATGACAGTCAGTCTAAAAGTGAAACAAGTGATCAGTGCGAAAATAGTGAAATACTTCATAGATTTTCAAACTTGAGTAAACTTATAAGAGTTATTGCTATAATCCAAAGATTTTACAATTGCTTACAATATAAGCGTAACAACAAAATGTTGTTAAAATGTTCAAAATATCTATCAACAATTGATTTAGAGAATTCATTACAAACACTGATAAAAATGTCACAAAAGCAAAATTTTGAAAAAGAGATTTATGTTGTAAAGGGAGACATAAACAAAGATAAATACAAACTATTAAATAAACTAAAAAATGGTTCAAAAATTTCAAAGCTTAATCCATTTGTTGATTCTCAAGATGTTTTAAGAGTAGGTGGTAGAATTTGTAAAGCTGATATTCAATATGATATGAAACATCCTATAATTTTGTCCAAACATCACATTATTGGAGTCAAACATCTTGTTAAACAAGTTATTAGAGAATGTGTATCATGTTGTCGTCATTCTGGTAAGACTCAGTCCCAACTCATGGGAAACTTACCTGAATATAGAATTAACCCGCAGAGACCGTTCAGTACCTGTGGCGTAGATCTAGCAGGGCCTGTTATACTGAAATTACAGAGTGGTCGTGGTTCAAATCGAACACAAAAGGCGTGGATTGTATTGTTTATATGTACAGCTGTAAAAGCAGTCCACTTAGAGTTGTTGACTAGTTTGACCACAGAAGCTTTTATGTCTGCTTTTAAGCGTTTTACCTCACGCAGAGGCCACTGCAAAAAACTGGTTAGTGATTGTGGCACTAATTTCATTGGGGCCAGCAAAGAGCTTGAGCAATCATTATTAAACAGTTTAAAAAACTTACCCGATGAAATAAGTGAATTGCTAGCACAAAATGGTACTGAATGGCAGTTCAATCCTGCCAGCGCACCCCATATGGGTGGCTTATGGGAATCTAATATTAAGTCCGTTAAGAGGCATCTAAACCGTGTATTAAATGATGCAAAACTTACCTTTGAGGAATATTATACATTGCTATGTCAAATAGAATGTTGTTTGAACTCTCGTCCATTGACGCCATTAAACAACGATGAAACAGCATCTGCACTTACACCTGGACATTTTTTAATCGGTGAAACACCTGTAATTGTTCCGCAAGAAAATTTGACCGATCAAAAAGTTCCATACATTCAACGTTGGCTACACATACAGCAAAAATTGCAATATTTTTGGAGAAAATGGAGTCATGAATATTTGGTAAATTTGCAACAGCGTCAAAAATGGACAAGTGTTCAAAGAGATATTTCAGTTGGAGATATCGTTTTAGTTAAAGATGAGAGATTACCACCAGCAAAGTGGTTATTAGGTTTAGTTTTACACACCCATCCTGGGTCTGATGGTCGTACAAGAGTAGTTACCCTTAAATGTAACAATACCACAATTAAAAGGCCAATTCATAAACTTTGTTTGTTGCCAGTTAATAATATGTAAAATTTAGCTTGCTTAGTGGTACGACTTTTGTTACAATTCCACATTTAGTGATACGACTTATGTCACAGTTTCATATTGATTGTTAAAGGCCTGACGTCCTTTGGCGGGCGATATGTTTGTTACAAAATAATAGTTAGAATTTCCAAGTTGATACAATAGATGGCGCTGCACGTTTCTGAATCGCGGTATAGAAGTTTTCTCCGCTAAAAGTGTATCATATCTGTGGAATAAAATAAATCGAGTTGTCGTGGTACGGGGTCTTTCATTTTGACCAGCAGTAGAGCTCAACAAACTTCGAAGCCTGCCAAGACTCTCTGATAATGCAAAAGATATCTGCGTCTACACATCAAAGATATTGAACGTGATAGCAACAATCAAAGCCCTGAAGAAGCCACATGATCTTTTCAACTCAGAGGTCGTAAGAAACGTCGTCGACAAGATGCCTTCGGCTCTGCGCTACAGATATTACGAGTACGATGCCGCACAACAAGAAGATCAGCCTGACCTTATCAAATTGGCTAACTTCTTCGAACTCACAGCCGAACGATGCAGTCGATTTGCTCCAGCAGAAAATATCACACCAGAGCCAGACCGGCGGGAGTCACAACAAAAGAAGCAACAACCACTTCGCAATTATCATGTCGCAGAAAGCGAGTCATCATCACCTACTCGTTGCATCATCTGCAAGAAAGAACAGCACAAATTCTCCGACTGCTCTTTGATGAAGAAAGCCAGCGTTCCGGAAAGATGGGAACTAGCCAAGAACTACAAACTATGTTTCCGCTGCCTTCGCATTCGCAAATTCCGTCACACTTGCAAAACCAAAAGATGCGATATCAATGGATGCAGATACACTCATCACCAACTGCTTCATGACGAAACAGAGAAGACTGCACACAGCATAGAGCTCCCGATTGACACAGTTGCCTCTACCAAAGAAAGGGTCAACATCTCGGCCTTGCTCAAGATCTTACCAGTCCAAGTCAGTGGCCCAAAGGGAGTCGTCGACACTTTCGCTCTACTGGACGACGGCTCGTCCTGCACAATCCTAGAAACTGAGACTGCAGAGAAGATAGGCGCCAGAGGTCCATCAGCTCCATTCATCATAGAAGGGGTAGCTGGCGCAAAGATAAATGCCTTCGAGTCTCAGAGGGTGCGATTCTCCATACGTGGTCGCAACACTAGCTGCCACGATATCTCTGCTAGAACAATGGATGATCTCAAACTCTCTCCTCAATCCATACCTCGGCGCATCATCAGAGAATGTCCTCATCTGAACGAGATTGAACACCTTCTCACCTATGAAGAAGGAAAGCCGACAGTTCTGGTTGGTCAGGACAATTAGGACATACTCCTCACTCATGAGCTTCGCCGAGGAGAGAAGAACCAACCAGTTGCTTCACGAACAGAACTCGGATGGGTTCTACATGGTGTGAATCAAGAGAACGCCAAGGTGGAAGTCCACAGAATCACCCACATGAAAATTGATGAAGATGCTATGGACAAAATGATGAAAGATCACTTTGCGATGGAGTCTCTGGGAGTCGAACCCAAGCGCTCTTTTAACAATGAAGAGCAACGAGCGCTACAGCAGCTGGAGACAAACACCAAGCGTCTACCGGCGGGAGGATTCGAGACTAGCCTACTGTGGAAGTACGACAACTACACACCACCTAACAACTACGACTCAGCCATGCGACGTCTCGAACTCCTAGAAAAGAAACTGGACAAGAACAACGACCTAAAGAAAAGATACACAGTCCAGCTGCAAGTACTCATGCAACAAGAATACGCAGAACGAGCTCCTGTAGAAAACACTCAGAGAACATGGTACCTGCCACATTTTCCGGTTTTCAATCCTCAGAAACCGGAAAAATGTCGTATCGTTCATGACGCAGCAGCAAAGACCAGGGGAACCAGCTTGAACGACATGCTGCTCTCAGGCCCAGATATGCTGCAGTCACTACCCGGAGTCTTGATGAGATTTCGCCAATGCCCAGTCGCAGTCACGAGCGATATTAAAGACATGTTCCTGCGGGTACAGATCAAGGAAGCCGACAGAGATATGCAACGTTTCTTGTGGAGAGGTGACCGCCGCGATGGGCCACCTGATGAATACCGCATGAAAAGCGTGATTTTTGGAGCTACATCATCTCCATGCACCGCAATATTCGTCAAGAACAAGAATGCGGAAGAGTTCCGGAACACTTATCCCAAAGCTGTTGAAGCCATCATCAGAAATCACTACGTCGATGACTATCTTGCCAGCTACAATGACGAAGAGGAGGCAATCAAGACTGCATCACAAGTGGCTCTCATACACAGCCATGCAAACTACAACCTCCAACGCTGGGCTTCAAATTCAATCAAAGTCCTATCAGAACTCGCTCCAGGAAGCAAAGGCGATGTGCTACATCTTGATCCTGAAAAGATACTTGGAATGATATGGGATCCAGAAAACGATACGCTCTCATTCAATGTGAATCGGAACAAGATAACTGAAGACATCATGAACAAAGATCGAACGCCAACGAAAAGAGAAGCTTTGAGGACGGTCATGTCAATTTATGACCCACTTGGCTTGGTAACACCAATCACGATTCAAGCCAAGAGAATACTTCAAGACACATGGAGATCTGGAATCGGTTGGGATACCGAATTGAGAACAGAAGAAGCAGAGATCTGGCGAAAATGGGTACACAATATCCAGCTTCTACCCCAACTGGCTGTACCACGTTGCTATGCACAACTATCCAGTGCACAAACCATTGAGCTCCACACCTTCGTCGACGCTAGCTCCACTGCCTACACCGCTGCCGTATATTGGCGAGTCATCGACGAGAGAGGCGAGGTGCATGTTTCCCTAGTCATGGGAAAAGGCCGAGTAGCACCCCTCAAGACGGTCTCTATTCCTCGTCTTGAACTTCAGGCTGCCGTGCTGGGATGTCGACTTGCCCAGACATCCATAGAGGAACACGACTTCATGCCTGCACGCCGTATCTACTGGTCCGACTCTCGCACAGTGCTTGCTTGGATACGCACTGGTCCACGAATTTACAAACCATTCGTGGCTCACAGAGTAGCGGAGATCACCGAACATACGAAGACCAGTGAGTGGAGATGGGTTCCAACCAAAATGAACGTGGCTGATGATGCTACAAGAGAGCCTCCATCTAACTTCACTTCACAACATCGCTGGTATCAAGGACCTGACTTCCTCCATTTACCAGAGACTGAGTGGCCACAAGAAGAAGAACATTCCTCGACAGAAGAAGCGGCTATAGAAGAACGAGTCCATGCCACAACTCAGACGAACAAGCTAATAGACGCTCTTCCACCAGTATCCCGCTTCTCCAGTTGGATGCGTCTTCAGAGAACGACCGCACGGGTGTTGCAATTTATCGAGTTGTTACAAAACACAGAGAAATGCACCACAACCCGCAAGCGAACTGCGAAAATAGAAAAAGAGGATCCAACTTGGAAGAAAAACAAATCTTCTTCAAAGAAGCCACAACGAAGCAGGAGCAAAGTCGGTAGTCTCAAACTAATACCGATTGAGGCTCATCTCATGATTCGCGCTGAGACACTATGGGTACGAGCTCAACAAGAGGAAGTTTTCTCAGCGGAAATTGACGCGCTACGGAAAGATAAAAATCCGCCATCAGATAGCCGCCTACGCCAGCTGTCAATCATCATTGACAACGAAGGCATTATGCGGATACGTTCCAGAGTAGCTGCTACAGAAAACATCACTCAAACCCAGAAAGAACCAGCTATCATCGATGGAGAACACAGATGGACCCGACTCTACATCAATTGGGTTCATACACAGCTACACCATGGAGGCTGTGAGATCACCACAAATGAAGTCCGCCAACAATTTTGGATCATCCGACTCCGCCATGCTGTCCGCAATGAAATAAGAAGCTGCCAGTTCTGTCGCATCCGGAGAGCCAAACCTGTTTGGCCATCTACAGGCAACCATCCTCGCAGCAGGCTGGCTCACCATCAGCGGCCCTTCATGTACACGGGACTGGACTGTTTTGGCCCACTAACCGTAACAGTTGGACGTGGTCATCAGAAGCGCTATGGAGTCCTGTTCACCTGCTTGACTACAAGAGCCGTCCACATCGAGATCGCTGGCAGTCTCAGTACTGACTCAGCGGTGATGGCTCTACGACGCTTCATAAGTCGACGAGGATGCCCTACAGAATTATGGTCGGACCATGGCACTAACTTCCATGGTGCCGATATTGAAATGAGGAAGGCAGCTGAAGATGCACTTCAAGAAGAAGCTTCCATTCGGTCAATCAGATGGAGGTACATCCCCCCCAGTGCGCCATTTATGGGGGGGGGCCTGGGAGCGATTGGTGAGGAGTGTCAAGACGGCTCTGCATGTCACTCTTCAGGAACGAGCTCCAAAAGAAGAAGTTCTCTTTACGAGATTGAAGTCGAAAACACGCTAAATAGCCGCCCACTCACGCATGTGTCCACATCCCCCGAAGACGAAGAGGCCCTGACGCCAAACCATTTCCTCCTGGGAGGGCCGTCACGTGTACCATTGCCAGGTACCTTCACAGAAGGAGACGAGGCAGGAAGAAAGATGTGGCGAGACAGCCAGAGACTAGCAGATCTCTTCTGGGCACGATGGATAAAAGAATATTTACCTGAACTCCAACATCGACGTGACCCACGCTCAAAAGGAGCCATCAAACTCAACGACCTGGTTCTGATAGCCGATGGGTGCCTACCAAGAAATGTTTGGCCACGAGGCGTGGTCATAGCTGTCTATCCGGGCCCTGACGGAGAGGTACGAGCAGTAGATGTGAAAACCAACAAAGGAATTCTTCGACGTCCCACCAAGAAGCTGATTATCCTGCCTTGCCACGGGTCTGCAAACACGGAAAGATTTCAGCTAGAAGAGCTGCGGCGGGAGTGATGTTCGCAACATACACCGATAAGCAAGAGCAGACCGAAGCGACTAATCAGAAAAGGATCGCAGGCCAGCGCGTGACTCATCGGCTTTTGCCAACTCGCGAGGCAAGCTGACGTCCCTCCGCCCCCGCTTCCTCAGTCTTCACCTCCCCGCACTCTGTGTAACTCGCGTATACATGCACTAGTTAAGAGTATAGTTATAAGGTTAAATATAGAGCCATTTATTTGTAAAATTACAGTTCACTATTGGAATCAGTATACAACAAGTCTTCTTATTCACCACCCTACGCCCTGAAATAGTAGTGGGCTATATCGAAGGAGCCCACAATTTTTTATTAACATTTTCCCAAAACGTGCTGCTGATCGTACAGTGGAGCCCGCATCAAGCTATACATATTGAGTATAAGCTGACCTCTCATTGTACGGGAAGCCTATAGAATAAGAGGTCAGCTTATACTGAAAGTGTTTAGCTTGATGTGGGCTCCACTGTACATAACATACGCTATATAAGTACATCCGCACCGAGGTGGACTCCGTAATCCCGTTTTATTATGTTTATTCTGCGCATAAGCGCTACGAGTTTTGTTTAAATACGTTTTTTAGAACCCTTTCAAAGTGATACTCGATCTAAACCTTGGAGGCTTGGTATTAATATGGACACTTTAGTGTTCGTAGCATGCTTTCGGTAACGCCACCATAGAATAACAAAATTTCGCTTATAAAGTGTGTTTTTTTTAGAGGTATAGAACTTTGAAATGGAATAAAACAAAGATGATTTTTTTTATTGATATGAAATTTATTTTATTCGAAAGACAACCTTCTGGCATTATAATTTAAATATGACTTCTGGCATATGTCCGCCACGGCTGGCTCGGACGTAGTCTAATCTGGAAGTCCAATTTTCGATGACTTTTTCCAACATTTGTGGCCGTATATCGGCAATAACTCGCCGAATGATGTCCTCCAAGTGGTCAATCGTTTCGGGCTTATCGGCGTAGACTTGCGACTTCACATATCCCCACAGAAAATAGTCGAGTGGCGTTAAATCGCAAAATCTTCCATAAAGTGGATGGACACATATCCAATTCCTGTGCACGGTGACGGATAGACTGATTCGGGTCTTCCTCTACGCTACGCTCTACAGCAGCAATGACTTCTTCTGTATGCAATGGTACGACATCTCTGTGGATGCGTATTATCATTTAGAGTAAACGTGGCGCAAAAACGTTTCATAGTTAATTGAATTAATTGCTCTGATGGACGATTATGTTAACCGTAAATTGGACGTAATGCGCGATACGTCTTTCGAACAGAACCATGATTTTCAAAATAAATTTGCACAATATGGAAGCATTGTTCAGGCGTCCGTCTATTCATGTTGAAATGCCAAACCAAACTAAACATAAATCACTTTACAGCTGACAAAATGGCCGCCAGTTAAAAAAGTGTTGCCAACTTAAAGTTCTATACCTCTAAAAAAAACACCCTTTACGAGGCTATAAGAAAAAAAATCAGGAAGAATAAATTGATATACTCAATGTTGTTTCTGTCCAATAGGTAAACAAAATTTTGTAACTCAACATTCTCTAAGGTCCTGCTTAATTTCATCCACTGCAACTACTGTTTGGCAGCTGTTTTGGTAATATCGTCCGCTTATGTAGCTTGCCTCCTCTAACTAACCGATATATCTCTTGCCATTCTGCGATAGCCCTTGTCTTTCTTCTATCATCTCGTTGAGCTAAGTGTCCTGATGGCCATGTACGCTTTCCAAGTTCAAACAACTTTGTCTGGGGTTGTTTTTTCATATGTGTAGGTTTAAATTATAAAATAGGCTAATTTCTAACATGGCGCATTTCATAATTCTTGTCGCGATTACCTACCACATTTTATACACAGCCTCCCAAAGTGAGGAGAGGAGCCATGTTTTGGAACTCTCTTTAGGCTATGAGGAACGCTAACTGGACTCAAATATTTCCATCGCTTAATTCGGGTACAAATAACATGATTGTTAGGTCTTGGACGATTGCTTTCAATAATCGTTCATCAAAATAATAAACACAGAAATAAACAGCTTGGATTATAGTGCAGAAGGTGAGACTGGAGAATTGCGATTGTGTGCGTGCAGACCATTGACATTGTGGAAAACAACTCTTATAACAGAAAAGGCAAGGTCTGTTTTCAAAAAAATATGGTTTGACTTTTATCTTATTCTTCTTTTGTTACGATGTATAGTTTATGTTTCCATGATTTTTCAAAAATAAAAAAGAAAAGACCTTATCTGCACTGCTATAAGAGTTGTTTTCCACAATGTCAATGGTGTGCACGCACGCAATCGCAATTCTCCAGTCTCACCTTCTGCACTGTACATCCTGGCAACAAGAACAGAATACGGATCCGCTGATTAAAAGTCTGCCTTCCTACGCACTGCTTTTCCCGAGACATCTCTACATAAATAGCACCTGCACTTATTCCTAAAATTCCTTTCGGGCAAATAGGCCTGGTAGAATGAGAATGGCTTTAGACGTAGGGTGTTGAATAGAAATGTGAGGAAATAGGTCAAAAGCTTTACACTTGGGGGTAAAGTTAATTGAATGAGCACTCTCTAGGTTCCAACCGCTTCTCTAGTGTTGCTCGGAATAAGAGCCATGTGCAAGCTTTATTGTTTCCTTCCTTTTAATTTTGATTGAATTTGTGTTTTGTTTGTTTGTTTGTTTTCATTAAATCTTGATCGAGGGATAAATAAATCAAGCCACCTGTGCGTATTTTTGCAATATAAAAAATGGGGTTAGTAGGGTAGGTAACTTTGTCGCTTTCTTAGGTGTGTGCTACTTAAAAGCGAAAAGAATATTTGTGGAGTTAACAGCTTCAGAAATGAAAAGTGAAGAGCCTTCACGGAAGATGCGCTTCTTGGACGGTTTTAAAATAAAATAGCACTTGATAACGATGTTTTTACCATTGCCACTCGAAAAGGGGCTATTGGTTTACCTTAAAGTTAACAAGTCGCTAATTATCTCATTGAGAGCAAAAGTATTTTTTTATTTTGTACTTTTCTGGATAGGCTCAGGTATCTGTGATCAGTGATCATACTGATTACCATTCAGCCATATCTTACGTATAATACCTATTCTTATTTTTTAGGGTTCCGTACCCGAAGGGTGCCAAACGGGACCCTATTACTAAGCCTCCGCTGTCTGTCTGTCGCAGGGGTCTACAGTTGAAATTTTTTACACAATACGAGGCCTCAAAGACATAATAAATAATTAAAAAAAAAAAAAGTTGGGTGTAAAGTAAAGTTTGGGTCCCCATTGTAGCGCCTTGTTTTTTTTAGACTTGATGTTGATATGACATTTATATTGTTGTTATTTACCATCGTGTTTTTAGGGTTCCGCACCCGCATTGTTTGGTGGTACGGAACCCTTTGTGCGCGTCGGACTCGCAGTTGGCCAAAATATTTCTAGATCCAAAGGCACAAACGGATTAAATGTGATTTTCTTTATTTCTCTATTTTTTTTTACTTTTTTGATTCTTACTTCTTAAAATAACTCAAAAGCCCTCACCAATTTTGTTACTTTGACCCATTAGTAAAAAAACCTCATTTTTAATTTTGAATACCTATATATAAAATACAACGTCTGTCTGTCTGTCTGTTCGTTCGCTTATAAGTTGAAATCCACTCAATGGATTTTGATGCAGTTTTCACTGAAATATAAAGCATTTCTTCGGAGAGGTTTTAGGCTATGTATCATCATCAGGCTATGACAAAAGGGACCAGCGCAATGAGAATTTTAGTGAAACATGGAAAGTTCGCCGCCGTAGCGTAGCGATCGTCGCGGGTTCAAACCCCGACTGGTAACTTTTTTTTCACTTTTTGTTTTATTTTCAGAATAAATATTTCCTTTTTAAAAATATCTTGACCAGGGTCTGATGATGGGACTGGAAGATGGGTACGGGATCTCCTCAACGTACGACAGCGGACCCTTCGAGTTTGGTCTTATTTGATTGGTATTTATTAGCACTTTGGTAAAACATGGTGATCAGGGTCTACTGATGGGACTGGAAGGTGGGTGTGGTATCTTCTCAACGGACAACAGCAGACCCTTCGAGTTTGGGCTTATTTGATTGGTATTATTAGCACTTTGGTAAAACATAGTGTCCGTTGCATATTGTCGTTCAAAATTTTGTTTTCCTTATTTCTACAAAAATCTTATCGACGCGGGCGGAGCCGCGAGCAAAAGCTAGTAGGATATAAAAAATTGTTACTATAATACTGTTTTTTCTCGTAGTCAAAGTATAGTACATAGCTCGTGAAACTCCATTTCAGCTCTCGATTCTCCTTTAGAATTCTTTGGTGCTCTATTCATTGTCGGGATCCAAGTTTGTGCCTCCAAGGAAATTCCCTTTTTTTCACTTATTTACTATCATCACTTGGTCATTTCAAATATCGACGGTTGTTATTTTGTGCTTTGTTGACAATATACAGGAAAACTAATAATTGGTATGAGATACAATTTCTAGAAGATACGCAAAATTTAATAATGGTACATTATGAAACTTCGGTGTTTCCATTTCTCGGAGTTGTAATTTACTTCAGTGTAAGCCTATATACATAGTAATTTAAGCTTCTGAAGTAATTTAGTCATAATCTCTCCTTTCTTGTTTCCGAGAGCAACATATCTAACCCCTGTCATAAGTTTGAACCTTTTAGAGAAACATTTAATTCAGAATTATGTACGATAGCAGTAAATCAGTAAAAGGGACATCTTAGGGTTCCTTAAAAAACGGAAACCCTGATTTCGAAGCCTTATACGTAACTCGAATCACAGTGCCGGGCCGGTTGATTTGTTTGTTACCTAAGGGCCCATAATACCTCAATTCGCAGTCCTGCTCTAACGCTTCTGCTTTTTAACTGTCTATCCTACTCTAATCAGACGCCGCGCACGCAAAAACATCAGCTATTTCGAAATCACGGCTACACTGATGGTTTTTTCATTTTTATGGAATAGTCTGCAGCTGCTTTATACTAATATCAGTTGTATTATGCAAAGTTTCAGATCTAATTTCAAGTATTCATTGAATGCTATCGGTTTATTGTACTGTTTGGAGGAAACTTTGTAATATTTTTCTATCGAGAAAATTTAATAGAATCAAGTTTTTACAAGGACATAGCATTAGTCCTCAGCTTTATCATATATTAATTTCAGAGTGATTGTTGCAGTATTTGTTGGTATAAACAGGATCATGCGAAGCGAAGTGAGGTATTATGCAGAATCAGATGGGGATCGCGGGAAAAATACTCATTGACGTTTCACGTTAATTGTGCACGTATTGCACTATACAGATTTTCCTATACATATATAAAGCAACGTTTGTCGGACTGTCGGTCTATATCAGTAATCAGTTATTTCATCTTTAGGGTTCCGTACCTCAAGAGGTAAAAACGGAGCCCTTATAGGATCACTTGGTTGTCCGTCTGTTTGTCTGTCTGTTCGTCCATCCGTCTGTCTGTCAAGACCCCTTATCTCAGAAACGCGTGGAGATATCGAGTTTAAATTAAAACTATATACTCAGTTCTACAGTCCCCTGAAGCTGTGAAAAAAATCAAACTTCCAAGTTAACGTAAAAAAAAAGAAAGTATATTCGACACTCTCAAGGGAATCAAAATTTATAGGGCATTTTCCGTTGACCTAGAACTATGAAATTTGGCAAGTAATAGTGTCTTATTCTACAATTATAGGGAAAAATTTGAAAACTATACATTTGTAATTAAATCAAAAGAATATAGTTTTCAACGGAACCCTCGGTGGGCGAGTTTGGAGTGGGTGAGTATCCGGTATTTTTATGTAATCCATTTTATACATTAAGAAATTTCTGACTAAGAAACTTACCTAATGTTCATCTTCTCTATAAATATAAAATACAACGTCTGTCTGTTCGTTCGCTTATAACTTGAGAACCAATCAATGGATTTTGATGCAGTTTTCACTGAAAGATAAAGCATTTCTTCGGGAAGGTTTAAAGCTATGTATCATCACGCTATGACAAAAGGGAGCAGCGCAATGAGAAGTTTAGTGAGACATATAACCCTACCGTACAGGTACTTTTAGTACTTAGTGTAGGGAACAGGGCTCCCCGAGGTACTTTTATACAATACAATATATAATAAGACTAAACTTAGTATGTAATCTGGTTTTTACCTTTACATACTACAATGTACCATATATTTAAGTTACACTGAAGATAAATAAATAAATAAATAAATGATAAATGAAAATTATACTTGACACTTAATTTATTTTAATTAAATTTAAAAATCTTGATTTTTATCATATATAACCATTATTGTGTTCTAATATACTGTTCTAATACAGGAAAATATTCACTAGAATGATGGAACAAAATTATTTATTTGTCAAATAGTGGTTATGGAATGGTTTTTCCAGTGAACCTGTCTCGAAAGGAGTATTGAGACATGACCTAGGTGTGTGATAGTGTTACTAGTTCTATGCTCATCTCATATTATTATACATATTAGGAAAATATCAAGTGAACTGATCTTGTCTGTATTTATGTTTTCTGTACCTAATAATATAAATAAACTCAAACTAAACTCAAACATATGGAAGGTTCGCCGCCGTAGCATAGTCGATCGTCGCGGGTTCAAACCCCGACTGGTAAAATTTGTTTTAATTTTTTATTTATTTATTTTATTTTCAGAAAAAATTTTTCTTTTGTAAAAAAAATATTAAAGCTGAAATTATATTTCTTGACTTAGCAAAGACCACTAACTAAAATATTTTTATTTTCAAGTGCTTAGAAAACGCCATCTCTGGGAAGCTATCCTGGATAACGGCTCAGTAAGCTGGCGTTGAAATTGTTTGTAAGCTGGCGTTGAAATTGTTTATATTTTAATACACTAGATGGCGCTGCAGGTTTCAAAATATCGAATTTGACGCAGTCTGGTTCAAATCAACTCACGTTAGTTTGTCTACACTATTATATAAAGAAGAAAGATTTGTTTGTTTGTTTGCATATAATGGGTAATATCTAGAGCTACTGAACTGACTATAAAAAATCTTTAAGCACTCAATAAGTGTTGAAGGTTTTATAGCAATAACACCACTGGCAGCCTGTGGCCTAATTTATGATACTCTGACAGAGTGACTTTTTGTAGATGTCTGCTTACTGATTTTCTCCAAAGTCCATTGTTTACGTTATCTTCATAAATATACTTGATTATACTATATGGTGGTTATTGATTCTAAGTGCGCACTCTGCATTGGAGCTAGACTCCTTCATAGTATGAATTTTTAGTTAATCATGTGGTATGTACCTCTTGCGTAGTCGTACGTATCTAGTCTCATTGTCGGGGTTTCAATAATCCACTGGTAAATGTTTTTTGTAGGACACTTCTCAAATTTAAATTTATTTGATCGGTATTGATGAGTATTTTTGGAGAACATGGTGACCAGGATCTAATGACGGGACTGTGGGAGGTGGGTACGGGATCTCCTCAACGGATAACAGCAGACCTTTCGAGTTTGGGCTTATTTTATTGGTCTTTATTAGCACTTTGGTAAAACATGGTGACCAGCAGGGTCTGATGATGGGACTGGAAGGTAAGTACGGGATCTCCTCAACGGACAACAGCAGACACTTCGAGTTTGGACTTATTCGATTGGTATTTATTAGTACTTTGGTAAAACATGGTGACCAGGGTCTGATGATGGGACTGGAAGGTGGGTACGGGATCTCCTCAACGGACAATAGCAGACCCTTCGAGTTTAGGCTTATTTAGTTGGTATTTACATAGGTAACACTAAAAGTTTCCGGAACTGGCCACTTACATAAACAATATTTAAAAATTTATTGCAACATTTGAAAATAGAACTCTTTGGCTGTAGAATGCAGTTTGTTTCATCTGACTGTCTTTTGTTTTTACCTTGAGGCGCCATTTAATAAATTGTGTGTCTGCATCAACATGGATTTAACTCGGGAAAATTTTCGTAGTATGATTTTCTACGATTTTAAGTGTAATTTGACAGCTCAACAGAGCATCGCTCGACTTGAAACAGCTTTTGGCAATGAAGCACCATGCAAGACGACTGTTTATAGCTGGTTTGCAGAATTCAAGCGTGGTCGTATCAATCTCAATGACAAATCTCGCGATGGTCGGCCGTCCACCGCTGTGACCAACAAAAACATCGATGCTGTGCGCCGTATGATTGAAACAGACAGGCATGTGACCTACCATGAAATTCGTGCATCCTTAGAAATAGGCATGAGTCAAATACAATCAATCCTACACAAACATTTGGGTGTGAGAAAGCTGTGCTCGCGGTGGATCCCACACAACTTGACCGAGGCTCAAAAAACGGACCGCATCACTTGGTGCAGTGCCATGCTTACCAGATTCAACGAAGGTGCGTCAAATTTGGTGTGGGACATAGTAACAGGTGACGAAACATGGATTTATTGCTACAATTCCAAAACAAAGCAGCAATCGAGCGTATGGGTCTTTCAAGATGAGCCGAAACCAACCAAAGTGGCGCGCGTGAAAAGTGCATCTAAGCGGATGATTGCTTATTTTTTTAATAAAACTGGACACGTGGCTACTGTTGCTTTAGAGAATCGTCGTACCGTGAATAGTGACTGGTACACGACCATTTGTTTGCCGGAAGTTATTGACGAACTCCGTAAAAATAACCGTAAACGCCGTATCATCCTGCACCACGACAATGCTAGTTCTCACACGGCCAGACAGACAAACGACTTTTTGAAGACGAAAAATGTAGAACTCATGAGTCATCCTGCATACAGTCCCGACCTGGCACCTTGTGACTTTTTTCTGTTCCCAAAAATTAAGAACCAATTACGCGGTCAACGATTTTCATCACCAGAAGAGGCTGTCGAGGAGTATGAAAAACACGTTTCAGAGGTCACCACAGGGGAGTGGCACAAAAGTTTTCAAAACTGGTTTGATCGAATGAAAAAGTGCATAGACGACAAGGGAGATTATTTTGAAAAACAATAAATTAATTTTGTACCTTTAATAGTATTTTTTCATATTCATTCCGGAAACTTATAGTGCGTCCCACGTATTAGCATTTTGGTAAAATATGGTGACCAGGGTCTGCTGATGGGACTGGAAGGTGGTTATGGGATCTCCTTAACGGATAACAGCAGACCCTTAGAGTTTGGGCTTATTCGATTGGTCTTTATTAGCACTTTGGTAAAACATGGTGACCGTTGCATATTGTCGTTAAAAAAATCATATTCTTTTGTTTTCCTTATTTCCACGAAAATCACCTCGACGCGGGCGGAGCCACGGACAAAAGCTAGTTATCAATATAATATGACCTAAACTATTTACACTCATACTCATACCTCGATTTGACATTATAAGAATTTACGTTTTATTATGTACGTAATTTTAATTTAAAATAGACTAGCTTTTGCCCGCGGTTTTGCCCACATTTATGCAATCTATGCCCCGTTTTCGGCTTGAGCGTTATTTTATAAAACCCTTTATAGCACATGTGTTGACCAGGGTCTCTACGGTAATATGATAATTTAAAAAAACCGCATCCAAATGCCAAAGTGGTTTTTGAGTTAAAACGGGAACATACGAGTACATACAGACGACTGTTCTTAAAATTGTGGTTTTGGTCCTAGTACAATAACAATAACCCATTTCATTTAAAATTCCGCAAAAATATTTAATGTGTAGACACGACTTTTTACTACTTTATTATAAACATTTATATTTTCTTTTATTTTTATTTATTTAATTTTATTATGAATACAAACAGTCACAGGTTTATATATATTCACATATGTTAATTAATATCATAGACATAATATAGTATCAAAAATATTTTGATACATAATATATAATATTAACATTTTTATCGGTAAGTATGAGCGAGAATTTAGGTATAGGTAGGTTTTTACAATAATTATTGGGGTCGATTCAGTGCAGCCCGACCCAACCCAGCCGACAGGTCCAAATAAATATTTTGTTACTCAACTTCTAGCGGACGTATGATAACTGCCACAATATACTCTAAGTGACACGTTGTATTGTACTAATATGTATTAAAGGGTCTAAAAGGATTAAGGGATAGTACGGTACGGTCTGATGCATTTAGAACCTCAACTCTGCGAGGCTTACATATATAAGGTGACTTTTTACAACCAAATTCATATTGGACACTCGGTAAGTGGCCAGGACCAAGGTTCAATTACCCTTTCTGTGAACTACGCAAAATAAAATTTAGACTTCCTATACTGAGTCGAAGTTGTTCTTGAACAGGTATAGAGGCTAGACATGTAACGGGTAAAAACGGCGGTCGATCCTGCCGGGTAGCCGGGTACCCGGCGACGGAACACGTCTAGTATTTAGACTTCCTATACTGAGTCGAAGTTGTTCTTGAACAGGTATAGAGGCTAGACATGTAACGGGTAAAAACGGCGGTCGATCCTGCTGGGTAGCCGGGTACCCGGCGACGGAACACGTCTAGTATTTAGACTTCCTATACTGAGTCGAAGTTGTTCTTGAACAGGTATAGAGGCTAGACATGTAACGGGTAAAAACGGCGGTCGATCCTGCCGGGTAGCCGGGTACCCGGCGGCGACGGAACACGTCTAGTATTTAGACTTCCTATACTGAGTCGAAGTTGTTCTTGAACAGGTATAGAGGCTAGACATGTAACGGGTAAAAACGGCGGTCGATCCTGCCGGGTAGCCGGGTACCCGGCGACGGAACACGTCTAGTATTTAGACTTCCTATACTGAGTCAAAGTTGTTCTTGAACAGGTATAGAGGCTAGACATGTAACGGGTAAAAACGGCGGTCGATCCTGCCGGGTAGCCGGGTACCCGGCGACGGAACACGTCTAGTATTTAGACTTCCTATACTGAGTCGAAGTTGTTCTTGAACAGGTATAGAGGCTAGACATGTAACGGGTAAAAACGGCGGTCGATCCTGCCGGGTAGCCGGGTACCCGGCGACGGAACACGTCTAGTATTTAGACTTCCTATACTGAGTCAAAGTTGTTCTTGAACAGGTATAGAGGCTAGACATGTAACGGGTAAAAACGGCGGTCGATCCTGCCGGGTAGCCTGGTACCCGGCGACGGAACACGTTTAGTATTTTCTCGCCACATTCCTTGATCCACGCTACAAAACCCTTTTTTACAACTCATTTCAAATAGAAAAAGCTCGTCAGGAAACATTGAGAGAAGCTCTAAGACAATCACTGGATGATGATGATGATGATATGGTTCAGCATCTAATCCAAAAAGATCTCGACTGAATGAGCATTGAACTACCCTTGCAGAAACTCATGATCTATTTTGGTCATGCTTTGAAGAAGTACTAGCAGAATCCAAAGACCAGGAACCATTAAACGCACCCAAAAATTCCGCTGCAGGTGAACTATATAGTATGTTCGAGTTATCATATGGGTGACAGTTCAAAGTTGATAAAATAGAATAACAAAATAGAATCGATTTTTTTAGTATCGAGAACGTTAACAAGGGCTTTAAAATCGATTTTTTATTTGATTGGTCTTTGATTTATCCAAACTACTTTTCGTTATTTTGTAAATTAATTAAATTAAACGAACCATTAACTCCCAAGCTTGAGAGTACAAAGATTTTTTTTTTGTTTTTCCCGGCATTTCACCAAAAACAAACAACAATAACAAAACAAAAATCAACAAAAACTGTAACAAACGTCAAAACAAATAGCACGTAAAGCAACCGCAACAAAAACCCAAACCGCATACAAGATGAACTTATACGCGATCCTATAAGATGTCCGCACCGATTCATCGATGTATTTTCGATTATGTAGTGCCAGTACCTATGGGTTAACGTTCCGATCCACGCATCAAGTAGCAAAAAGACATTATTCTTTTCTGAATCTTTTTTTGTTAAATTTAACGAATACACTGTGATTATTGTTTCGATTAATAGATAAATAATTTATTGTATTTTTGCAATAATGATATACATTCTTTCTAAAACCTAATATTTTCTTTGGGTGTATGTAGCATGGTGTGAGTAGTTTAAGTGAAACGGAAAATTACGAACTGTCACCCATATCATGCTATCTCCAACATACTATAGATCACTATACAAACACTGCCAGAGCTTGAAGGGATGCAGATATATTTATGATCAATTTCATACAAATTGGCTCACAATGAAAATCTACGGCGCACTTCCAGTTAACTTTATTAACTGGAAATTCCGTTCACCAGTAGGTCTTATATTAGCACAGGTCTAGAAAAAAATCTAAAAATTACCAATATTTAATGTAATTATTCAAGGAGATATTAAATACTAACTTAATTAGACCCCTTGGCATAGGAGTTCAGTAGATCGTAAGTGACCAGTTAGGCAGTCAGTAATTTATATCTGCACGGCGAATACATTTATATTTTAAAAGGTATGTACAGAACCATCAAGGCACGAGTCCTACTCGTACTTGACCGTTTTTTTAGTTCAGTTTATATCTAAAATTCCTTTGTATTTATGTTGCCACTAGGGACATGTCTGCCGCACAAACATTACTCATTTATGCTTCTTGGAAGTGAATTTAATATTAACCGAGCGAGCAATATTACTTTTTTAAATTGTGGGAATTCTCCAGAGAAAATCCGATACGAAATCAGGTGAATTTAAAACGCAACTTTTGTAAGTTGTAATGTATAGTATATTCAGTATACATACATACATGTACTAAGGTATTTAATATACATATTTACGAAGGTAAGTAAGTTTAATATACTTTTTTTCATATTTCGCCGTCGTATATTTAAGAGCAAAGCTCTTGTCAATGTAACTGTCACCATTGAGTTTGACTCAAGTTTTACTTTAGAGTTACAAATGAAGAAGTTCTAAGAAGGGGTAGGAGAGAGAAGGATTGTGAAAACAATAGAGAATATGAGAGGAAAGACGGTCGGACACAAACGTAGACACGATTCCTTTGTACACGACTGACCCCAAAAAAGGAGTGTATTGTTTTCAGGGTTCATGTGGGTATTTTTATTAATTCCACCATAACTTCTTAATGCCTGAACTGATAAGGTCCTACAATTCAAAGTGAAAAAAAATTAACAGACGATAGAGTATCCCTAATAGAGAACAATCCACTGAAAAACAAATTTTTTGCGTGTACTTTTTTTTTACCTTTCCGTAGAAATTTAGTCAGCTGCCTCAACCACTTTGTACTGGAAAGTGAAAAAATTATTTGAGCAAAAATTTTTTTATTCTTCTGGAATTTGATCAGTTAGCGATACATGAACTACCCTAGAATTATTTTCACTTATTATTGTAAGACCTTATATAAGGTCCTTAAAAAAAGTACACGCAATTTTTTTTATTTTCGGTTGAATGTGGTCTATTAGGAATACTCTATGATCTATTTTGAACTGTAGGACCTTATATAGAAAAAAGTATTAAATATAATAATAAATATTAAAAAACACGACTGCCGGTATAGAGATTTCATTCTGTTTTCAGTGCAGTCGGGGGACTATTAGATTGGATACATGTTGTTTTGTATGTCC
Source organism: Ypsolopha scabrella (assembly GCA_910592155.1). Classification (NCBI taxonomy): domain Eukaryota; kingdom Metazoa; phylum Arthropoda; class Insecta; order Lepidoptera; family Ypsolophidae; genus Ypsolopha; species Ypsolopha scabrella. The sequence goes on along the minus strand of OU342969.1, from coordinate 13,192,767 downwards.
CCTGACTACACTGTAATCCGAATTAAATCTCTATTCCGGCAGTCGTGTTTTTTAATATTTATTTTGATTAAATAACATATTAGAGGGAAGAAGGAAAGAGAAAGAGGAAGAACCAGGATGAGTTATGTAGACCAATTAAAGGAAAAGGCTGGAGTCGTGTCATACAAGTACTGAAGGAATTGGCAATTACATATTTATGCGGTGAAATTTTCATTTGCCAGTATTAATACGTTTTTTACTATCACTATTTTTCTATATGACATAGCGGGTTTTCTCAAAAGATTTGCCACTTCGATATGATACGAAAGTGATTCACATTGCATCGACTACCGTGAACGTGAACCTAAAATACGTAGAGTTAAAAATAAAATTAGACGCACGTTTCACGACGGTCCGCTTCATAATTCAATGTCGATATTACACAACACTTAATTTTGCAAAGAACTTGCATGTTTTAAGTCATTTTCGTAAGAAAACATGGGAAAAACTTTAAATGCTTTGCAAAATAATTTATTTAAGCATGGGTACAGGAGCTCAGTGCCCCACAGGTTGTGCAAAATAAATGAAAACCTTACCTCTGGTAGCTCATCCGGTACTTTTCCCATCCATGACAACGAAAGTATCGTGCAGTCACACTTTGCGTTCACGTTCCTCTCGAAATGGAGATGCATTTCGACTTTCAACTAGCACACGGTACTGCAAAACCGAAAACATAAACTGTTCAACACAAGAACACACGCGGAAGGAGAATGATGTACCTGCATCAAGTGTTGCTCGAATTTTGAATACGATACATGGTGTTACGGTTTCTCGACGTAAACCTCGCTCGGTGGAGCGTCGTTTGATGCGGGAGTAGTGACGTGTGGGGGTGACAAGCAGTCGCGAGAGCCCTATATCGATTGGGCGCGGGAAAGCCGCGCGCAAACCGCCTCGCGCCCTCTATCGCCCCCCAAGCGAACGAGGAAAACTAGGGTGCTCTTGAAACCGTTCGAGCTGTTGCTTTCCCGAACATCAGTTTCCCACTGAACAACGGCTGATCTTTGCAGCGATTTGTTTTTCTTGTTATTGTTTCCTTTGATGTTTTATCAATAGTTCTCAAACAATGGCTAACGAATCGTGTCTGGGAAAACAATGGCGGTTTGTTTGATTAAAGGAATTGTAATTAAACATTGACGTCTCATAAACAACAAGACTCACAATCTCGCTCAAAAAGTGTCCGCGATGCATTTTGTCACCGCTATGGCGTGACAAATTGGAATAACGATTGCATACAACTGACATTGCATCTTATGTTAACGACATAACGTCTTAATTTGGTTGAAGATTTTTGCTACTATGCACGTCGCACGTTCGGACACTTTCTGACGAACTTTTCTTAGAGACTGTGTGTCTAGTTGTTTATGAGAGGTCAAACTTAAGATTTATTAAAAAAGATTTATTGTAACTTAAACTAAAGGAAAATTACTATCACAGAGTTATAATTCCTTAAGAGATCCGTAAGTGAGCCCCGATTTTATTTTGATGGGAAGATAGATTTTTGATTTTACACACTGTAGTGTATTAATTTCCATGGCATATTTAAGGGTAGTGATGAAGTTGTATTTAAAAGCCTCTGGTACTTCGTAGATGAGTTCGTCGTGCATTTGTAGGACGAGCCGAGGTTTGCAGGAGTCGTCCAAGTCGCGTGTCCGGTTGTCTACTTCACACATAGCCGCTTTCACTATGTCAGCGGCTGAACCTTGCACTTTGAACGTTATTGCTTGTCCTACCGCTTGATCTGTACAACAAAATTTATCTATTTAATACTTTTTCTCTCCATTCCAACATCAACCGATCGTTGACTAATTCAAATTGTTAACTTGGCCAAATTAATATTAAAATGGCTGTAAAATTCAATGATTTATACTTGCCATTGGAAATTGGACAGCGTTTTGAGTAAAACTATTGTTACTGCGTTCAACAATATTTATTTATTTACTGGATATACTGGAATTATTACTTTGGCCAACCGATTTCGATTTTTAGATCATTATTCATTATCAAGAGCTAATTTATATTTATGCACAAATTATAATGAATGTAATTTACAATTTAAACTTAAATACGATTAAATACTTATCGTATTTTTTTACTCTTCTTTCACTTCACCCGCGGCTCCGCCCGCGTTTATTTAATCTCTGCCCCGTTTTCGGCTTAGGTGTTATTTTATGAACAACCCTTATAGCCTTGTTAACCAGGGTCACTACGACAATTAAGAAAACCGCATCTTCATCATATATAAGGTCTTACAACTAAAAGTGAAAAAAAATCAAGACATGATAGAGTATCCCTAAGAGACGAATCCACAAAGAAAAAAAAATTTGCGCAAACTTTTTTTTTCACTTTTTTATGGAATAGTCAACTGATTGAACCACTTTCTACTGGGAAGTGAAAAAATTACTTGATCAAAAAAACTTTTTTTCTTCTGGATTATGATCAATCAGTGAACGATACATAATCTACCCTAGAATTATTTATATTCTATGGAATTATTTCAATTAAAATTTTGAAAAAAATATTCAATGTTCAGACACGACTTTTTACTACTTAATTATTGGTATAGATAAGGGATGTTGATAAATTAACCGCTATTCTGAAAACTGAAGACATTTTATATTTCAGATTTAAAGACGCGCGCGACTTCCACGCGAGCGAAGCAGCGAGCAAAAGCTAGTTAAATCTTAATTTTTTCTTGAATTGACGTTTCTACATTTGAAAAAGAATATTTAATTTTCAAAAAAACTTACTTTTCAATGTTGCACCTTTGCCTTCCAAGCTGGGAAGATATCTCCGTCGCTCGAGCAACGTTTCCACATAGCCGGTCTTCAAGCATTCTTCTGACACGGAGTTCATAAAGGATCTGACACCAGGATATGTACTGTAGAAGGTGTCCCCCATGTACCTCGCTTCTGTAGCAGTAATATCAAGCATTTCTGAAGTTTTCTGACCCATGTCGTATACTATACCGTAGAACAGCTGCTTCGCTCTTTCTCTGAGATTGTCGTCCACCTAGAAATAAATCCTTCATACAGTTCGGGCCAATAAAGAACGCGGGCCAGAAGTTAGCTGTCAGCTGCGCACTACCTCCGCGCACATAGTTAATTTTTTCATTTTTATGTTTATTACATTCATACACTATTACATGGTTGTTTTAGTGGACGGAGTAGTTTGATGGTTAAGTTATGTAGGGGGGGGGGGTGTAGTCGACTATTATTCGAGTGGGGATAAAATCTGACATTTGACATTATTTTAAATTCTCCATGATTGAGGGGGGGGGGGGGCGGCTCAAAGTGAGGTCGTTTGTATGGGATTTTTTTTCTCAAATCATTTACTGTCTAACCGAGCTGGCGAAGCCAGCAATGTCTACCCATGTTTTTTTTTAAATTTGAACTTTTTAAGTAGTATCCATGGAATTTTTTTCGATATTTTCTCCAATTTCAGTTCCCGTGGACACAACAATCCAATTCAGTGATTTTGAACTTAACTATATTGTCAGAAAGACGCTTCGCGCGCTTTTGGAATTTTCTGGGTTTTTCTGGATTTTACGGTAAAGTATTTGGTGTAGGTATTTTTTAGCTTTACATCAGAAAATACAGCATGTTTTCTTGTTATAACCGTTATTTCAGACATAAAAGTTAAGCCGCTTAGATGAAAAACGTTGTTAACACTAAAAAAGGTGACATTTTCAAAAATAAAATTTATCGAGTAAATGTGTCCAATTAGTTAACTGTCTTTACTACGGAAAGATATGCATATATCTGAAAGAAACATGTCTCTCAGTTTTATACTGATCAAGAAAGTAGTTGACTCAGCATACACAGCATGCACAGGTATATAGGTACTTAAGCCTATCTCCTAAAGGGTAAGCAAAGACTACAGATTTCCATCTGCCACGATCCTGACATACCTCTTTTTCTTCTAAATCCATCAATCTTGTCATACAAGCTCTTCTATTCCGGATACTTTTTACTTTGCCCTTCAGTATGTCACCTATTTGGTCGGCATACATACGTCCTTCTAGGGCGGGCGGCCCGGTCGAGCTTTACCTTCCGCTTACGCAGCATAAATTTCTTTCGTCACTCAACTTTCAATTATCCTTTTCTATATGCCCAAACTACCGAAGCATTTTTTTTATTCTAGTCACTACATAACCTTACAGGCCGCAACGATCCCGAATGTCGATATTTTTCTCTCAATCATTCAATGTCAAACCACACATAACTCCGTAAGTGAGATGACTCAGCATATTTATGCAAAAACCCTTAAAACATAGAAGACAGGGCCTTAAAACTACAGGGGTCCTCTCTCTCCGCCCTGCTTCGCTCAACTCCTCAAATTTATATACATGTATTGTAAACCTACAGTTGCCACAATCTAAGAGGCCCGTTTTGACAGCTAGAAACGACCATAGAATGTAACTTTAAATGAAATAAACGAAACCGTAAACAAATAATTATTAATTTATTGTATTAAAATAAAACCGTAAATTTTTATTATCACGTTATATAATATGACAGATAATATTTCAAGTATTATTTTTACTTGAATTCCAAAATAAAAGGCAAATTTTAATCACCACGAAACGTCCCAAAAAGATTTACGTTCTTAGTCAATTATTTTTTAATTTTAGTGTTGAACCAATTAATCGCTATCGCTTATCGAGTCTCCAGTATGAATTTGGTATCCAGTATGAACGCGTAGAGGTATCGTATTGAAATTAAAACCATGTACGAGTATGTACTCAGATCTACAGTCCCTTAAAGTTGTGGAATAATCAAACTTCTAAGTTTACGTAAAAAAAGATATTTTCTTCACTCTCAAGTGAATCAAAATTTATAGGGTATTTTCCGTTGACCTAGAACTATGAAATTTGGCAAGTAATACCGTCTTTTACTACAAGTATAGGGAAAAGTCTGAAAACTACATTTGTAATTAAATCCAAAAAAATATAGTGTTTAACGGAATCCTCGGTGGGCGAGTCCCACTCGCTATTGTCCGGTTTTTTAGGGTTCCGCAGTCCGACAAAGAACCCTTATAGTTTCGCCATGTCCGTCTGTCCGCGGCTTAGCGCAGAGACTATTGGTACTAGAAAGCTGTAATTTAGCATGGATATAAATATTAATCACGCCGACAAAATGGTAAAATAAAATCCTGTTTTTTTTTCTTTTTAATGTATGGGACCAGAAGTTCGGCGCGGTCTGTATTAGTAGACCAACTTATATGTACCGGGCTACTACGGAACCCTACATTGCGCGTGGCCCGACACGCACATGGCCGGTTTTTATTTTATTTAAGAAACGCTTCACAGGTAAAGGTAAGATCATAAAACATTATATCAATAGGTACGGCAGCTTTTACGAAAATGTTATATTGCAAGTTAGAGAAGCAAATGGTTTCATCGTGAAGTATATTTTATTACTGGCCAGTATTTTACAGCAATCACCGCTTTTTTTTCAAGTACAGCTTATACCTCTATTGAGGTCATGAATAACAACATTACAAAATATCACTGGCACATAAGAATATCCATTTCAAATAATTTTCCTGGAGAAAAAATATAAAACATCTGAAGTGTGCGTGTGCATCAAAAATATATTTATTTTGTGAATAAAAACGCTCATATTATAGTAAATTATACCAATAAAGCAATAAAAATGCACTATAAATTACTGAACAAAGGGGATATAGCTACAATTCAGTGAAAAATATAAGGTTAGTCAATTACTAAGGTTTATTAACTAACTCAATTTTGTATTCATTAATATACTGTAATATATGTTAGTTTGTAAGGTATTTATCTATGGGCCACAGATTTGATTTATTGAATACAAGTTCTATTTAGAACTTATAATATAAGCAATGAACATAAAAATATTCCAAACGATCACAAACTGATACAATTTAAAATCGATTTCTCGTGCGAATCGATTATTCTAGTTACCGATTTGTTTGAATCACACCCTTATATACGTTGCGATGACAGATACCAAAACGGGCCTCTTATATTGTGACAACATTAACAGGCTCTTGCTCGCTCCGCTCGTCGTCGCACCTATTTTTACGGTTCCGTAGTCCGACAAGGAACCCTTATAGTTTCGCCATGTCCGTCTGTCCGTCCGTCCGTCCGCGGCTTAGCCCAGAGACTATTAGTACTAGAAAGTTGTAATTTGGCATGAGTATACATATATTGTTGCGTAGTACCGGCGCACGAGACGAAAATCTCGCACATATGGCACGCGTAAGAAACTTCGTGAATAGTCTCAGCGCTGAGTGACGTGTTTGTGCACGCTCTCGAAGCAAGACTGCGACTGACTGATCGATACACTGTAAAAGTAGGAAATGAATTTAGCGAAAGGGTTAAAGTCACTGAGGGTACAGCTCAGGGTTCGGTCCTTGGACCACTTCATTATCTGGTTTACGTTAATGATCTAAACAAAGTGATAAATCATACGGTATACCAGTATGCTGATGATACTTGTCTTGTGTCGGCTAACGAGGATGTCAATATAGCTATGGAAAATTTACAAGAAGACTTTGACATGGTTTGTAAGTGGTCGCACGATGCTGGTCTTGTACTGAACGCCTCCAAAACTAAGCTTATACACGTATATTCCGGTCGACTTACGTTCCATGACAGGCCACCACGTATTATTACCAGTGGCGTGCATAGGATTTTTAAGTAGGGTAGGCACTTTAGGCTTCTTTGTACGTATTATAGCGAGAATTACGATAAATAAAGATAAAACTCGCACAGGTGTCCTTCTCTTTTGTCCAAGCTCATTGGCAAAAAAATCTCTTACCCCACTATCAAAAATTAATCTCAGACTACCTACGCACGAATCCACTATTTAAAAACGTGTGCCGCCATCTAGTAGCATGGTACCGGTTGTCGGTAGAGGACTCTTTGTCCGACGGAAATTGTCAATTGACGACTTTCTTAAATGCGGCTTCTCTACTATAACTTTAAAAATGAAATAAAGGTTCCTATAAGTGAAATTTGCTATATTTAATATTTAAGGTACTTTCCCTCCAGGGGGCATTCGTTTGGTTCAACCTGTATATATATTGCTTGGATAGTTAAAAAAACATACATTTCACGTTTAATTGGCAACAACAAGACACTTTTAAACTTCATTTCTCGGCTTGATATATAGGTACAGTCAGCAAGGTTCCCGCCTGACCACCATAAGGCCAAGTTTAGTGTGCAGTGGCTCGCGGCAACTTCCGCTAGCTCCCACCCTGCTAGTGTTTGTCTACCAATAGTCGGACTAATAGTCTGACTAAAGTGACCGATGGACTCTGATGGACCCGAAAGAAGTGTCACACATAAACTCTAAGTAATAAATAAAATAAAAGGCGGTGCTAGCTGAGATTGCCACATGCAAGTAATAAGGTTTTGAAACTGGATAGGCGGGAGCCTTGGTGATATTAAAAATTTACTATTAGATTGAAAACAGGTGTTTTTAAATGACCGGTTCTTTACTACGAATAGCGCATTGTATACTTGCGTAATTAATTATCAAAAATAACAATTGTACTTACATCGTCGCTCTTCATGTCATTCCAACGAGCAGCAATCGTTGTAAATACATCCTCATCAGATTTTGTTATCTCAGTCAAATTGGGATCCTTTGATAAAAAGGTCAATATCCTCATTTCCAACTGACAGTAATCAGCTGACACAAAAACGTAGCCCGGACTAGCCACGAAGACGTTCCGACAGTTGAACTCTACGACATCTTCCCCTTTGTATCCCTCGAGCAAATACGACCGTGGTATTGAGAAAGTACGGGGCATGCTTTGCAGGTTCCATCTACTCATAGTCATACGTCCTGTGCTTGTGAGCATAGAGTATGTCGGGTATATTCTGGAAAATTGGATTCTGGATTAATCATCATGTTATTCCGGAGAAGATAAAAAGTTGTGTTGCTGCATTCACACAGCTTATAGTCGCCGTCAATAGAAATTGTGGACTATGTAAACAAACCGTTTTCTCAATTTTTCTCAAGGTTCTGTCACGGAGTCTCACTGAACATTATTCCAAATCATGAAGCATCAAGTCTTACCTGCCATTCACTGTATTTCATCATGAAATATTCAATAATCACCAGTTAATTACGGAAAATTATAGAATCAATAGTCAAATCTGTACTGCGACGAGATTGCTGTCATATTTTTTTCTCATCGAATCTGTATTGTCTTTGAAAATTAGTGATGTACGAATCTATTTGAATATAAACCTATTTTATTCGTGATGCAATTTTATTCCGTCTTTTTTTGATAGCGTTACTTCATAATCTTTGACATAACGTGTGTGTGATTCTATCGAGAGCTGTGTGATCTTCCAGCGTTGCTCTAAAATCTTTTGTGTTTTCGGTATTCTAACGACTTGGCTTCCCTTTATTAACTTTGTATTGGGGTCTTACTCGCGATAACTAATAACATACCTTAATAGATATGTGCTTGACGTTTCGACGCCTCTGTAGGCTTCTCTTACTGATCTTTCTTTGTGATTTGGATAGTGTTTTACCTTGAAACAACGACAATTGGTACCGTCATAGTAATGGACAATGCCCCATATCATTCGCGTCAAATCGAAAAGGCGCCCAATATGAGTTGGCGGAAGGAGGCTATCCAAAGCTGGTTGCGCGAAAAAGAAATCAAATTTCAAGAAACCGAAATCAAAGCGAATCTCATAGCTAAAGTAGACAAGCAAAAATAAAAAAAATGTATGTAGATGAGTTGGCGGCATCGAAAAATGTGTCAGTTTTGCGCCTTCCACCATATCATTGCGAGCTTAACCCGATAGAGTTGTTTTTCTCGCAAGGAAAAGGTTTCGCTGGAAGGAACAACAAAACATTCAAAATGGACGATGTGAAGATTTTATTGCTCCAAGGTTTGGCGCGGATCGGGCCAGAACAGTGGGCGAAATGTGTAGCTCATGTCCTAAAAGTAGAAGAAAAAATTAAAGAACTGGATGGGATAATAGATACGGCCACCGACGCTGTGACGGAACCATTTGTAACGTGGGCGATTTGACTAGCGATTCATCAGAATATTTTAGCGATGAATCAAATAAAGAAAATTAATTAAGCACCTAACATATTTAAATCACATACTTACCCATCTCTAGATAGTTCACCTATTCATAGACAAAGACAACATGGCGCTTTGTTTACATAGTCCACAATTTCTATTGACGGCGACATTACGCACTTTACGCTTACACATCAGCTATAGAGATATCTCAAGAACAGCTTAAAGTTTAACCAGCCAACATACGATATGACACGTTACACCGACTGACCATTGCATTGTGGCGCAGAATTCAAAATATACACTTGCGTGTTGTTACAATACCTATTCGCGGAAATTAAGTAGTTGGGTTTGGTGAATCCTGGAATGGGGACTGTATAGGTATTTCCCCTCTATATACGTCAATGGAGACGGCATACGCCCGTGCGCAGTGTGCACTAGTGTCGAGCGATAAGTACAATACGTATGGTATGACTTAATTTTTTTGGTTATGATAAGGATAAACTCACTCGAATTAAAATTACAATTGGACACCTTCAGAGAAGACAAAAATTATGTAATAGCAAATCATCGTCTTCTTCATTTTCTAATAATAACCGTTTAACGATTGAATGTCTTATTGCTATAATTTGTTCTTCGGTAGACACTTGCGTTCCAGAGAAAAGACTAAAACTACTCATGTCTCGATTCTCGGCCTCACGTCTAGTTCTCACAGTGTTGACGCCCGGTGACCTAAACACGAGTTTCTGTCCCATCTCGGCCGCAGCATTAAGGTGTCTTCCCACTACAGCGTATCATACCATGAGTCCATGACCGTGCTAGGAACGTGTCAGGCAAATAAATATTATTTGTATTGAAAAGTATGACACTTTTCCCACTAGACCGTTCCGTCACCAACCAACACCGTCGCGTGCCATGCACGGAGCGTCAACAAATGTCGGCGAGAATATTTTGCCGGTGCTGACACGCTCTGTGTACAATATGAGTAGGAATATATATTCGGAATATTTGAATTTATATAAAAGTTTGATTTAAAATATATTGAACAAATTGTTTTACTTACCGTAAACACACAGCAAGCTTTTCTTTAGATGACAGACATTCTTTAAAATTTGTGTTTTTTCCGACAATATCATTTTCAATTTTTTCAGCAAAACATTAAATTGGAATGTAGACATTCGGAAATACTGAAAAAACTTTTCTTCATCAACTAATTGTCTGAATAATGTCCAATACGGGCATCATACGGGATGTACACGGGCACAGAACGCTGTCGATCCGTTCAGTGGGCATAGTAGAGCGTATCGTGTTGCTTTTCGTGCCTGATACGCTCCTAGCACGGTCATGGTATGATACGGTGTAGTGGGAAGAGATAACCCGGAACGTCGCGGGAGAAGACCTAATTATTCGGCCGAACATACCACTATTATGTTTTTTTTCGAAGATTACTCGTGGATCGCCTTAATGACTCCTTTTCACTTACAAATCTCGCCATTAGAGAATATGGCGTCATAGTTTGGTCAGAGTGTAAACGTAGAAAATGATGCGCAGTACAAGATGGTGAGCTGTGTACTACGTTATTATTTACTAACTACGTTATTACTACGTATTCTACGTTAAAATAAGTGTCTTAATTTAACTAGTAAAATAAATGACTTACTTGTCATCGTTAAAATTTGTTTCCTGAATAAGTAGGCATGAAATGGCCCTAAGAGCTTTCAGTTTTTTCCCGTACATGATTGCATTTGATAAATCACTGCAATGCAATTTCAAATCGTTGTCATCGGTAAACGTCCGGAGGCCACGTAACACCTGTAGAATCAGTAGATCAATATATCTATACTAATAATAAAGTAATACCGGGTGTAAAAGCAAACGCAAGGGTGTGTTAGTATGATCGGTAAAGATATCATTTTAAATACTGGGATCTCTAAATAAAGTACTAGTACCTTATAATAAGACGATTTTCTTTACTCAAAATACACTAATCGCGTGGACACCCTCATGGTCGCCGGCCACTCGGATGAGGGGTGCAATTAGGTGTGTGGGGAGTACATAAGTAGCCATAGCTTAGAAAAATGATGGAATTTTTGGTGAAAATGCAAGGTATTTTTTTTTCTCGTAACGACATCAGAATCGTGTATACTTTCATACTATAAAGGGATTCTTGACTTTGCATTTACACCCTGTATTATAATAAGGCCCAGTTCGCGCTTTTCTATACAAACGAAAATTCTGGCTAATCTAGCCAGTGACGATACCTTTGAAAGCGATAGCAATAGTTGAAGCATAGACAATGGTTGAAGTTAGATAATAAGGCCCAGTTCGCGCTTTTCTGTGCAGACGAAAACTGCCGATCAGATATATATTCTGGGTAAAACCGTATCTACATTACACCATTAACCTATAGTGTAGTAATCAATGGCCATAAGTACCTCAGTTACTCCTCGCGAAGAATGCAAATTAAATGGACGTGTAGCAATTCTGTGTGCTGTATTTGTAATATCTTCAAGGGAATTTTCTACGGCGATCAGCAGGTCCGATGCATGTGTCAAATCAACAGTCAACCCGTACCATTTAGACCTGGTGAGTATCAATGAAACTTGATTGTCGTCAGCTGTAAGAGTAATAAAATAACTTAGGTCGATGTTCATATCTTAAAATTAGGACTCTTTTTATGATTCCCATACAAAACTAAATACAAACATCTTAGCTTTAGAAGTGTAGTTTTTAACGAACAAGTAGATAACATCATTCGGACGCATACGTAGATATAACCCAGTCCCAGTATCTGTGCACCTCGCTGGAATGTGGCGCCTCTCCCGCTTCCCCTGTCACCTCTCCGCGCACTCCGGTGCGACAGTACGGTTAGCATCTTCGTTGCCGCTACACGTCCCGATAATTTTGATATTTTCGCTTTATTGTTGTTTTGTTTTTTAATGTTTATTGTTAAGTTTAGACTGTTTACTGTTAAGTTTGGACTGGTTTGTTTGTTATTAAAATTGTTGTAGCTGTTAAACTGAAGTCATGGGAAAAACAATACACAGCGAATCAGTCAATTACGCCAGCTGACTGGAAAAAAGAAGTGAATCACGTGGAGAGACTACAGCGAGAATACTGGGAAAAGGATCATCTAGCAGATGACAACATCACACAACTTTTAATATCACTAGGGGAAGACAGTTCGGCGAGTTCAGAAAGTGAGAGTGAGGAAGATAGAATGTCAGGCATAGAGTCAATAATTTATAGTGACTGAGTTTAATAATAAATGTTTTTGTAATCAAAATTATTGTTTTTTAATAACAAACCCTTCATCAATAATAAATTGATTTGAAAAGGTTAGTAAATTTTTTTTACCTCCACATTTCTCGAAAAATCTTTTTTTCACACCGTACCCAGACCGCCGATATGACGTCACGAGGTCAGGTGCACAGATATTGTGACCGGGTTGTAAGGTATACAGGTTGAAAACGAACCCTCTAGCTTTATTGAACTTTATGAATCATAATCACTAATAGAACACAAAACTGTTAAAACAAGTTTCTTTTTTGTTTTTCAAATTTCAAAAAAATGGTAAACCTACGCGATGCAACATGTTACTGACAATAGACAGTACATATTCCCGGCGGTAAATAATGCACATAGGCTATGTAATGTACACATAGGTTTTGTCTCTGTCACCGGAGTATTTAGTGCTTCTTTGGCGGTCGATATCTTTTTAGGGCTCGGTACCTCAATAAAAAAAAAACGGAACCCTTGTAGGATCACTTTGTTGTCCGTCTCTCCGTCCGTCCGTCTGTCAAGATCCTTATCTCGGGAACGCGTGGAGGTATCGAGTTGAAATTAAAACCATATACTCAGGTCCACAGTCCCTTGAAGCTGTGAAAATATCAAACTTCCAAGTTAACGTGAAAAAAAGATATGGCCGTTAATGCCGCAAAAACGTACATTTCGACACTCTCAAGGGAATCAAAATTCATAGGGTATTTCCCGTTGACCTAGAACTATGAAATTTGGCAAGTAATACCGTCTTATGCTACAAGTACAGGGAAAAATCTGAAAACATAAATTAAAAAATATAGTCTTTAACGGAGTCCGGTTTTTTATTTATTACGAATCATGACAAAAGTAACCAGGGATGTATTTATTATTTCGAACATAGAACAGTTTCTTTTGTTATAGCTAGAGGGTTAATTTTCAATCGGTATAACGAACACATTAAAATAATTTGGCTAAGTGCGAGTGGGACTCGCACACAAAGGGTTCCGTACCACCACATCCTACGGGTACGGAACCTTAAAAACATTATGGTACATAACAAATGACCGTCTTTAAGATCTTAGCGCCATCCATCGTCTTACTGATGAACCTCGGTGCAAAAAGCAATCTATTACCTCGGTAAAAGCTGTCAAACAAGTTATCTTAGATGGCGCTGTGGTTAATAAGAGAGAGTTTCTTGTATGGGGACCTTGGGTTAAAATTTTTTCATTTATATTTATTATTTGTCGTGAATAGTCGTGATAGAGGCCACTGTAACACGTATTCTGTCAAAATTACAATTTTATACCTATTATAGTTGGAGCTGTAGACCCCTGTGTCGACAGACGGACAGACAGACAGCAAAGGCCTAGTAATAGGGTTCAGTTTGGCACCCTTCGGGTACGGAACCCTAAAAATGTGACGATCAGCCTAGACATGACGTCACAAACACCTATGGCTTTTTGCATGCTGCGATAAGTTCGGTCGCGCCCACGTGTCTATGGAAGGGTTCACGTCAAGCAGGAAGCGAGCGTGATATTAGCTGCCGGCTGAGTAGTACCCCTCCCCCGCGCACCTCCTTTCCTCAGCGACGTTCCGATAATGAGGAAGTCCGACGGTATCTGTGACTACATTCACAAGGGCCTTCTTAGTAAACGCGGATTACACTAGTTAGTATTCTCAAAACTGTTTACCAAGGACTCGTTGCATTATTCTATATGCATGTAAATTCATTCGCTGTTTTAAAGCAGTTAGCCAAATAGAGTTTGCTTTGAAACATGTTGCTTCTATAACATCAGTTATTGCCTTCGATGGGCCCAAATTCAAAAAATTATTTTGCGTCTGTAACAAAAAATATTAAAACGTAACTAATTAATATTACATGATACACATCAAGGATATCATAACATCACTCACCAGTAACCATTCACATAAACATATATCGTAGCATGAGGCCAACATTTCCACGCCAAAATATTTCCTGATTGCAGTAGTGGTTTTGTTTGATGATAGAACTATCAAATGCAGGGTTCGTCTCCTAAACCACTCTTCTAATTTTGAATAGACGGGAGACGTTTTAGCAAAAGGAGACAAATCAAAAGCATACACAATTTCTTTGCTACAGCATATAGCTAAGTAATTGATTTCACCAATGTTAAAGTCATTGGATGATGACATGTCTGCAGTATTATTAACTACGTTCTGGCCAATAATTTCTTGTTCTAGAACCTCTGGTTGCTTAAAATCGAAATATATAGCAGCACAATCGATTTCAAATAGGTCGTTCAGTTTCGGCAAAACTGTATCTCCTTCAAAAACATAATAACATGTAGTAATATTGATATTTTCTATCTTTTTCATAATACTTGAACTGGATGCTACGTTATATTCATTATCTGTACCACCACCACGCATAAAACGCATGAAGTTATTTAAAAATATATTTTTTTTATTTTGTTGGCGACTGTCATTGATTTCAATTTTCTGGGTATTACTCTTTGAAGCTTTATTTAATCGTGATCGTTTGTTACATTTCCTAGGTTTTCCTTTTTGCTTATTATTCAGAGAGCGTTTGCGTAATTTTGTGTTTTTATCATTGTTATCAGTTATAGTAAAAGCTTTTGATTCTGTTGTTAATACAGCATTTGATTCTGTCGATTCTTGTCTAATTAATTCTATATTTTCAATTTCACCAGTGTCATGATCATCATCGTAAGTCAACATGCAGTTATCTTCATCAGCATCTGGTGCTTGATCTTCTTCCTCATATGATAGTGTATTATGATCATTATCATGAACCAAGCTAAAGTCATTTTCCTTACCATCAGGTGTTAGTTCATCATCCTCGATATCTGATAGTAGAAATACTTTTAACTCAACAGGGAGATTTTCATCAAAAAGACTCAAATTCTCTGGTAATAAAGAATTTTCCACTGTGTGTTCTATGTTTGTTTCGATTTGTGGCAAAATATGGCCATTTTTATTTAAATCACTGGTAGTCGTATCTGGGTCACAAATACAATTCCGTACATGGTTTTCATTAGAAATAGTATTATGAGTTTTTGTGAGTTCATTTTTTATTGTGAGGTCTATCAATGACTCTACATTAAATTTTTGGTGTGTTTTTTTAACACTTTGGCTTATGACTTGATCAGAATTGTTTTCTAATAAGTTCTCATGTTGGACCGAAGTAACATCATGTTCTTCAACTTCAATTTTACCCTCATAAAAGTTTACAGTCTCAGTTTCAATTTCTTTAACTTCTAATTCATTTTTAATAGACCCAATTTCTTCGGATAATTCAATTTTTGTACCATTAATTTCAATCTCTTTATTACCTTTGTAATTAAAGACATTGCTTGCATTGTTGTTTTTAGTCCTTGATAACAAATAATTTTTCTTTTCCATATCCTTTTTACTTTGGAATGGAACAGCTTTGGAAAGCACATTTTCTATTTGATAATATTCAGCTGCAGCTACACTAGCAACTGTTTCAAGCCCAGCGTTGAATAGAGATCGAGCCATAAGGCCACTTAAAGATGGAATCTGCATGAGCTCCAATAATTCTGAACGGATGCCAAAACGTAATCTGTCATGAAACTGTGATATCAGCACCTCTATATTTTTGTATTCCAACTGCTGACAGAAAGCTGTAACCATTCCTATAAGAATAAAAAAGTCTTAAAACCGGAAATGTGCTGATATCTAATGGATTTACTAGAGTGTACGTACCTGCAAATGAAGCAGCTGATTGTTGCAAACTCTGCAGGAAGCCTCGCGTACATCGGAATTTAGCAGCCACTATAGTCAGTGGCACTTCATTGACTAGATCTTGTAGAGCAAGAGCTACAAAAAACCTGTGTACAAAAATATTTTTCTACTGTACAATAAATAAGTAATTTTATAGGAACATTCTTATTATCTCAACTTCTTTTCAGCTTGTTAAGTTACCTTTTATGAATATTGATGGGATTTTTTAAGTTATCTGCAACCAAAGGCATCTTTACAAAACGCATGATGTGTCTCTTATGTATTCCAAGCAGTCGTCCAAGTTTTTTCATAGATTTTGTCAATGACCTTGAAATGTTCAGCATGTGCAGCCAGTCTATATTTACCCATTGATTACTAACACTGTATGGAGTTACTAAATACAAAAGAAACAACTCTGTTTTAAGCACATTCCACAGTCTTGCTTTTTGTAGCTCATAGAATATAATAAGTCCATCATAAGGTGTCACCGATGAAGCTAAACAGGCTTTGCCTAATGAGGTTGCAACAAATTTTACATCACCATCAACATCCTCGCTTTGTATCAATTCAAAGCTCTGGAGTTCCTTCAGGATTTTTGATATAAGTTCTGATGTTATTACAATATTATCAGCTTTAATTTTCTGGTAAAATAACAAAGTGCATTCAGCATACTTCATAAGATTGTTATGAGTGCAAGCAACTTCACTGGCTATCATTTCAAGAATGGGTCTCAAAAATGTATCTTCATTTTTAATAGAACTACTTACAGCTCTAAGTGTACCCATCATTAAGTTAAGGCCTATCTTTTTCTCAGCCTTAGTGCATATCAATATGCTTTCACCTTTAGTATCGTTTCCCATTCTTCCTGCTCTGCCAATCATCTGTTTGTAAGTAAAAATATTCATAGGGTTTTTATTTAAAGCAGCTTCCTTAATAATAACCACTCTAGCTTTTAAATTAACACCTGAACTCAATGTTGATGTTGCAACTAAGACCCTAATAACTCCTGATTTAAATGCTCTTTCAATAATATCTCTCTCTTCAAATGTTAGACCTGCATGGTGGTATGCTACCCCAAATGATATGACCTTTTTTAAAACACTGTCTAAACCAACTGGGCAGTTTTTTAACTGTTCTAGTACTTTGAAGATACTATTTGCTTTAAGCTGTTCTTTCAAGATTTTTGCAATTTCATTACCAGCACAACCCAACTTCAAAAATGAAGAAGCTATATTTTGTGCTAAACTTTCACATCTGCTTTTGGTTATGCAAAATATCAGTACTGTACCTCCATATTTAATAGTATCAAAGCAAATCTTGAGGACATTATCATTGGCCCATAAGTCAGAAGCTGCATCCTCCATAGCACGCACTTGAACTCCATCTTTATTAAAGAGTTTCTGGCCTACAAGGCAGTACTCATCCAAAGGAATAGGTCTAAACCAAGTTATGTACAATTCAGCATGTAACCATTTTGCAAGAGACTTCAAATTAGGTAAAGTTGCAGACATACCAATGATCTGTATTTTAACATTTTCCAGAGTCAGTGTTACATACTTCACTTTAGTTAATAGCAGTTCCAATATGTAGCCTCTATGTGGATCTCCCAATAGATGTAGTTCATCCACTACAACAGCACCAAGATCTGATATTGTGCCTTCATCTAGTAGTCTGTTTACCAAGCTGTTAGCTTTTTCTATGGTGCAGACAGCCACATGAACTGACTGCATTCCACCCGGTGGGGACTGAGATCCCATGAACCCTTCAACTCTCTTTCTAGAACTTGATAGAATATCTTGCAAATAAAACACCTTCTCTTTCACTTTGAACTCAAAGGGGAGTATTATGATTACCTTCTTTTGCCGCTCAAGTATAGTCTTAATTGTAAGAATTTCAGAAACTAACGTCTTACCAGCAGATGTTGGTGCTGAATAAACAAGGTTGGCACATTCTAAGAGTACCTTGGGGTTTTGAAGACAACTGACTTGCCACTCAAACATTTCTGTAATACCCTTTTCTGCATACTTCCTGGCAATTCCTAGGGGCAGGCCCCAGGCTTTGAGCTCTTTGTTTAGAACCTTTAAGTTCCATGGCAGTAGACCTCCTTGTGTAGTGTTACTACATATACTCCAGTCAAGTGTTTTGTGCCGTAGAGAGGCGTTTGCTTGAATTGTCGCGTCCTCAGTGGCATATTTCTTCACAACTTTTAGAATATCGGGAAATTGTGAGATCAATGATGTATTACAGTGTCCCACATCCTCTATCGCGATTTGGGAGTCAATTATATCTTCATCATTAAGAGACATGATAAAAACAGGATCATGTATTAATCCATCTCATCACACGCGTGCATACATCAACTTTGGATTTGTTTGTTTACATTAATAAGGTAAGGTTCCGTTTGGCAGTTGGCTGAAGCTATTTTCCATGCAGATAACCATGTGTGCGTTTAAAAACTATGTACATACACAACACACACATATTGACTTTGAAGTTTTTTTTAATGCTGAGTATTATTTAAAGGCTCTGGATACATTGTCTTTTAAAGCCGGTAACTAGAAAAAACTGTAAAAAGACTTGTCTAGTCTTAAGTCTGTACTTTTAATTCTTGTATTTTTAAAACTTTTGTGGCGATAAAGATCTGTCAAAGAGGATGTTGCTTCTGCGTTCCATGAATGATGATGCACAGACATCCAATATTTAGTGTGTGGATAGATGTTCCATTATTTATAGCAACACCGAACTTAAAGTCATCAGAAATGATAGATGTTCCATTATTTATAGCAACACCGAACTTATAGTGCAGGAAATTTATCTGACCCGGTGACGAGGACTGTCGTTTCTTGAATATAGAGGACATTTTAGTTTGGGTTATAGGGTCAGACAAGCTCGTGGCGCTGTAAATGTCATCAGATGGCATAGTGATGTGAATTGATCATACATTTTTAATATCGACATTTCGTTTTTTTTATTACAAAATTTTAAAATGGAAAGTAATAAATGTATCGATATAATTTAAAAAGTGTTCGGGTCATTTAATAAAGAAATATCGAAATCAAGGTAAGAAATAAAGCAAGTCACATTTTTATTATCTTTTAATAAAAAATTAAGAACCGCCATCATGCTTCAATTATGAATTTATGAACCTTTACTTGGAAACCAATTTTGGATATGTTTAATTATTAAGCATGCTTTTAAAGTTATTGTGCAGGAAAAGCATAATTTACATTCAATTATTGTCACGGAGTGCCAAAAACAACATTTATTGGTGTAAGCGGTGTAACTAAGATTTGTAGCTTATCAAATAAACTTATGAAATAGGCTTAGTAAATAACGCCATAGAATGTTTGTAAAATACTGCCTTTAATAACATAAAGCGTTATTTAAGTATATTTAGTACCTAACTACAACACATGCTTAAAACAGCTCTTTAAAATTTATACTCCTTGGCCTTTTATGCCCGTTGTATTTTCAAAAATGCATTTTGTTATAATTTTCAACTATATCGCTACATCATTCGTTATACATTTAAAAACATCGAAATTTCAATGTCATATTATCGATAATACCAGGTTCTCGTCGAGAATTTCTCGATATATCGAGTCGATATAACGTATATACATACCTATTTATTTACTTCGTTTGTTTTGATAATTGAAAAACAGTATTTTTTATTTTCGTGATTTCATTTGAAACCTTATGAGCATTTAGACTACATTAATTATTGTTGGTCCTCTTCCTCTAAGTATAAAACCAATTTTTGATTTCTATAGGTACCCAAAGTAGAAAAGCTTGTATGATTAGATTGACGGATCTGGAAGAGTTGTGTCAGGTCAGGATCGTAGCAGATGGAAATCTGCTTTCTCAGTCTTACCCCCCCCCCCCCCCCTCTGGGAGACAGGCGTACAATATGTGATGGATATTCTTAGATTTCCAGTAGTTTCTTCGTCGCGTGTGCAGCGTTTTTTATTTCATACTTACATTTTCCATAGGAGCAAGTTTTAACTTTAAGTCGGGGCCCTGCCCTCACCACTACGTTAGGTTGAGCACATTTCGAAATTGTTGAGTTGTGTAGATAACGGTGGAGAAAAATTTGGTGCAAGCCAGCAAACTGGGCTTTTACATTGAGAAGATTTTTTTTCTGCCGCCTTTTGAAACTACACAAAATTTTATGTTACCTATTTTAGAAGTCAACAGAAAAGAGGCAATCATGCAGCCAGCCAGGTGCATTCTACATCCTTTAAGTGCAACATGGATACATGTAGTGTGTTAACCCTTCTAAAAAAATAAAATAAATTATTATTAAAAATTATTTATATTCGAATGTATTATTGTTCCACGATTGGATTGGGATTCCAAAGTACCATTTGCATAATAGTACAAATTAATTGATTACTTAGGGACTTAAGCCCATCAAGTAAAATAATAATAATCAAATTTTGATTTGATTTTATTTAATCAATATTGCTTCTCCAAAATATGAAATGGTAGCTGATTTAGTTGTCTGAATTGTTATCTGAATCTATTTTCAACTGTTTTATAATGAAATCTTAGAATTTTATTTGACAAATCTGTCACTATTCGGCACTGATAATGAAGTTGATGAACCCATTAGTGATTGATCATCAAAGCTGACATTTTTTTTCAAGGATATCATTTTATTTTAATTCCACAAATCATATTAGTTTGGTTAAATGTTACATTAATTTCTCGGTACATACTGAAAAAGTTTACGTATTTTTGCACATCCTACCGTTCACTGTCATTTCGTTTCATAGATTCGCACTAAGGAAGTTGATGTTAGCACCTCAAACACATTCCAAAAGTGGAACAATAATACATAGTGTCGTCGGTCTGGGAGCCAAAAAAAACTAGGTACCGGGAATTTATTGTAAATTGCAGCTCACACCATTTGTGAGGTTCGAAATAAAATAAATGATCATATCACGGCTTGACTCTGTATAAAAATGAAGGGACAATGGAGCTGGAGTCCAACTCCGGGTCCCACCGTGCACCACCCCGGACCGGCCCACCGGGAAAAGTCCCAGTATGCCCTGAGGCCAGACCGATCCTGATAATACATATAGGTTATTGTAAGAATATAAATTTTTATTATTGCAAGCTTATTGTAATTCATAAATTCATAATACTTCATATTTTTCCAGCTTCAATAATTTGCAGTTGCTGAACAAAATTGTTACTGCAGCTGTATCGTGTGGTCTAGCTTATCATTTTCCCTTCAAAAGGAACTACTTTCCTTGCTGTATCTTGTTGTTCATAAGATCCTGTGCCATTACTTACTAATAGTTTTTCCAAACATAAGTTGGTTAATTTTAATTACCTACTTATAGACTAACAGGTTTTATGGATAGGGAGGTTTTGCATGCTGCGTTCCAGTTAACATAATATGTTTACACAGACATATCATATAGTAGCAGCCCTAACATTAATAATAAACGCATAGAGTCGAAGGGTGGCAATTTTAGCTCAGTGAACTTCGGGCTCTTTTAAATATAAATATAGCTTGTTTCCAAACAAAATATATACTAGAGATTAGTTAAGGAATTAACAAATATGTTCCAAGCATATTCCAGCCAAGACAACCCATTTTTATAGGTTTCTTCGTAGCTTATTTTTTGTATGGAAACTTGCCACGCTATTTAATCCATAAGTTTGGTCTGCTACTTTCATCCATCCATCAGCCTGTTTCGTCCACTGCTGGACATAGGCCTTTCCAGGATTTCGCCACTCTAGGGCGGTCCCCTGGAAGAAATGCCCATACTCACACACGCTGGGCAGGCGGGTTGGTGAGCGCGGTGCCGAAACCCTTGCACCAGTGACGCCGCTGCCTGTCACCAGTCTGTTTTATATAAGGCCCGGCAATTGGGGATGGATATACCGCTGCCATCCATCGGTCCCAGGCAATGGTGGGCCGCCTGGTTTTTTAGCCTGAGAGCTGCCCTCTTACTCTCCCCCGAATAACTTCGGGAGGATTTCCGAGTAAGATGGTGGTACCTCCACAGTAGAACCCGGCGTTAGCTCTACCACCTAACTGCTAATTGGTAATAATTATATTTGGTGTTCTTTCCTTCTAACATGCTGTCACTGTCTTGTTATTTGCTTTGGTTACTTATTATTTTTCGGTTTGCATGTAGGTAGTTTGCATGAGATGATGAAAAGAACTGAAGAAAGAATGATGAGTGATTGTGTTACTCCGCCACTGTGCACAGTGCCAGTCTTCAGCCCGATTAAAGGAAGAAAGCACAATCATTCATTATCAATACTTCTACATGAAATGTCTGTTTTTCTTTTACCTGCCACAAATTATTTTCTTATTTATAATGTGTAAGCTAGGAGGTGCAAGTCACAGTCCCCACTTGGTATAGCCGCTTTTCACCGACGAATATTACGTACCTAGGTATTATGCTTTCCCTTTTTACTGTCATCCAGTTTAATTCAGTTGAAGTGATCATAATACCACGCACGCCACGATTTATTAGAGTAGACGTTCAATAAGTAAGTACCTACACAAATCTTAATTTCACCAATCACGTAATCACAACTACTTACCTACAAACCTCAAAACAAAAATTTTCGTACTTAGATACCTAACCTAAAATGACTTTCAAATAGCAGTAAACGTTAGGCTTATGCCGGTTGCCCATGACAACACAATGTAAACAATAAACAAAAAGTCAGTGGTAATGTTAACAAAAAGTGCATTGAAAATAGCTGTAAACGTCAGTGTCAATGTCAGCTGATTGATCCCAGTCTGAATGGCATTTAGCCCACCCGCAACACAACACAAACACAAAATATCATATGATCAGTGTTACCAGTATGCACTTCAAATTAAGGACGACGGACCATCTGAAAAGGGACGATTTTGGAAGAAAAGGGACGCTTTTTCAATGTCGCATGAAATAAAAGTTACTATTAAAGGATTACCTAATTTGATCATTTCTTTTATAATAGTTCAGCTTTGATTTGAAGACTAAAATGCAATTTATACACAACAAATCAACGACATTAGTATGTTTTCGTGTTTTGCTTGTCCGAAAAGGGACGATGGGTGTTAAGGGACAAAAAAAGGACGGTTCATCGCAAAAAGGGACGAAAATCGTCCCTTTTAGGACGATCTGGCAACGCTGAATATGATATAGTCAAAGAGGGCTGAGGCTATTTTCCATGCAGATAACCATGTGTGCGTTTAAAAACTATGTACACAACACACACATATTGACTTTGAAGTTTTTTTTTTAATGCTGAGTGTGGTTTACAGGCTATGGATACATTGTCTTTTTAAGCCGGTAACTAGAAAAAACTGTAAAAAGTCTTGTCTAGTCTTAAGTCTGTACTTTTAATTCTTGTACTTTTAAAACTTTTGTGGCGATAATGATCTGTCAAAGAGGACGTTGCTTCTGCGTTCGATGAATGATGATGATAGATGCACAGACATCCAATATATGGTCTGGGGATAGATGTTCCATTATTTATAGCAACACCGAACTTAAATGTCATCAGATGTCATAGTGATGTGAATTGATCATTAATTTTGAATATCGATATTTCGTTTTTTTTATTACAAGATTTTAATATGGTAAGTAATAAATGTATCGATATAATTTAAATAGTGTTCGGGTCATTTAATAAAGAAATATCGAAATCAAGTTAAGAAATAAAACAAGTCACATTTTTTATTATTTTTTAATAAAAAATTAAGGACCGCCATCATGCTTCAATTATGAATTTATGAACCTTTACTTGGAAACCAATTTTCGATATGTTTAATTATTAAGCATGCTTTTAAAGTTATTGTGCAGGAAAAACATAATTTACATTCAATTATTGTCACGGAGTGCCAAAAACAACATGTATTGGTGTAAGCGAAGTAACTAAGATTTGTAGCTTATCAAATAAACTTATGAAATAGGCTTAGTAAATAACGCCATAAAATGTTTGTTAAATACTGCCTTTAATAACATAAAGCGTTATTTAAGTAATTCACACCAAAAAATATTGTGAATTGGTATAAAATTAAATTATCCCAAACCCCAGCCCGTAACAGTACTTTTGAATCCCAATCCAATCGTAGAACAATAATACATTCAGAGTATACATAATTTCACCTGAGGCAAATAATTTATTTTATTTCTTTAGAAGGGTTTACACACTACATTATCCATGTTGCACTTAAAGGATGTAGAATGCACCTGGCTGGCTGCATGGTTGCCTCTTTTCTGTTGACTAGTAGAATAATATTAAATTTTGTGTAGTTTATAAAAGGCGGCAGAAAAAAAATCTTCTCAATGTAAAAGCCCAGTTTGCTGGCTGCACCAAGTTTTTCTCCACCGTTATCTACACAACTCAACAATTTCAAAATGTGCTCAACTCAACATAGTAGTGAGGGCAGAGCCCCGACTTAAAGTTAAAACTTGGAAATTAAAGTAGGTAAGTACCTAGTAAGACACTTAAGTGATTTTTAAAAATACTTAAAGATTTAATGAAATAAAAGCTGTTAAGAGCTCACGAGTGCTCCTATGGAAAATGTAAGTATGAAATAAAAAACGCTGCACAGGCGACGAAGAAAATACGAGAAATGTTAGAATATCCATCACATATTGCACGCCTGTCTCCCATAGGGGGGGTAAGACTGGGAATGCAGATTTCCATCTGCTACGATCCTGACCTGACACAACTCTTCCAGATCCATCAATCTAATCATACATGCTTTTCTACATTGGGTACCTATAGAAATAAGAAATTGGTTTTATGCTTAGAGGAAGAGGACCAACAATAATTAATGTAGTCTAAATGCTCTAAGGTTTCAAGTGAAATCACAAAAATAAAAAATACTGTTTTTCAACTATCAAAACAAACGAAGTAAATAAATAGGGATGTATGTACATTATATCGACTCGATATATCGAGAAGTTCTCGACGAGAATTTGGTATTATCGATAATATGACATTGAAATTTCGATATTTTTAAATGTACGACGAATGATGTATCGATATAGTTAAAAATTTCAACAAAATGCATTTTTGAAAATACAACGGGCATAAAAGGTCAAGGAGTGGAAATTTTAAAGAGCTGTTTTACGCATGTGTTATATTTAGGTACTAAATATACTTAAATAACACTTTATGTTATTCAAGGCAGTGTTTAACAAACTTATTATGGCGTTATATAATAAGCCTATTTCATAAGTTTATTTGATAAGCTACAAATCTTAGTTACGCCAATAAATGTTATTTATGGCACTCCGCGACAATAGTTTTATGTAAATTATGCTTTTTCTGCACAATAACTTGAAAAGCATGCTTAGAAATAAAACATATCCAAAATCAGTTTCCAAGTAAAGGTGCATAAATTCATTATTGAAGCATGATGGCGGTTCTTAATTTTTTATTAAAAAATAATAAAAAATGTGACTTGTTTTATTTCTTACCTTGATTTCGATATTTCTTTATTAAATGACCGGAACACTTTTTAAATTATTTCGATACATTTATTACTTACCATATTAAAATGTTGTAATAAAAAAAAACGAAATATCGATATTCAAAATGTATGATCAATTCACATCACTATGACATCTGATGACATTTAAGTTCGGTGTTGCTATAAATAATGGAACTTCTATCATTTCTGAGAAAATTTAAGTTCGGTGTTGCTATAAATAATGGAACATCTATCCCCAGACCATATATTGGATGTCTGTGCATCTATCATCATTATTCATCGAACGCAGAAGCAACGTTCTCTTTGACAGATCATTATCGGCACAAAAGTTTTAAAAGTACAAGAATTAAAAGTACAGACTTAAGACTAGACAAGACTTTTTACAGTTTTTTCTAGTTACCGGCTTAAAAAGACAATGTATACATAGCCTGTAAACCATACTCAGCATTAAAAAAAAAAACTACAAAGTCAATATGTGTGTGTTGTGTATGTACATAGTTTTTAAACGCACACATGGTTATCTGCATGGAAAATAGCGGGCGGGCTAAATGCCATGCAGACTGGGATCGATCAGCTGACATTGACACTGACGCCTGTGGCTATTTTCAATGCACATTTTGTTTATTGTTTACGTTGTGTTGTCATGGGCAACCGGCATAAGCCTAACGTTTATTGCTATTTGCAAGTCATTTTAGGTTAGGTATCTAAGTACGAAAATTTTTATTTTGAGGTTTGTAGGTAAGTAGTTGTGATTACGTGATTGGTGAAATTAAGATTTGTGTAGGTACTTACTTATTGAACGTCTACTCTAATCAATCGTGGCGTGCGTGGTATTATGATCACTTCAACTGAATTAAACTTGATGACAGTAAAAAAGGAAATCATAATACCTAGGTACGTAATATTCGTTGGTGAAAAGCGGCTATACCAAGTGGGGATTGTGACTTGCACCTCCTAGTTTATACATTATAAATAAGAAAATAATTTGTGGCAGGCAAAAGAAAAACAGACATTATTGATAATGAATGATTGTGCCTTCTTCCTTAAATCGGGCTGAGGACTGGCACTGTGCACAGTGGCGGAGTTACACAATCACTCATCATTCTTTCTTCAGTTCTTTTCATCATCTCATGCAAACAACCTACATGCAAACCGAAAAATAATAAGTAACCAAAGCGAATAACAGGACAGTGACAGCATGTTAGAAGGAAAAAACACCAAATATAATTATTACTAAGTAGCAGTTAGGTGGTAGAGCTAATGCCGGGCTTGACTGTGGAGGTACCACCATCTTACTTGGAAATCCTCCCAAAGTTATTCGGGGGAAAGTAAGAGGACAGCTCTCAGGCAAAAAAACCAGGCGGCCCACCATTGCCTGGGACCGATGGATGGTGGCGGTATATCCATCCCCAATTACCGGGCCTTATATAAAACAGACTGGTGACGGGCAGCGGCGTCACTGGTGCAAGGGTTTCGGTACCACGCTCACCAACCCGCCTTCCCAGCGTGTGTGAGTATGGGCATTTCTTCCAGAAGGACCGCCCCAGAGTGGCGAAATCCTGGAAACGCCTATGTCCAGCAGTGGACGAAACAGGCTGATGGATGGATGGAAGTAGCAGACCAAACTTATGGATTAAATAGCACGGCAAGTTTCCATACAAAAAATAAGCTATGAAGAAACCTTTAAAAATGGGTTGTCTTGGCTGGCACATGCTTGGAACATATTTGTTAATTCCTTAACTAATCTCTAGTATATATTTTGTTTGGAAACAAGCAATATTTATAATTAAAAGAGCCCAAAGTTCACTGAGCTAAAATTGCCAGCCGTCGGCTCTATGTGTTTATTATTAATGTTAGGGCTGTTACTATATGATATATCTGTGTAAACATATGATGTTAACTGGAACGCGGCATGCAAAAACTCCATATCCATAAAACCTGTTAGTATTAGTAGGTAATTAAAATTAACCAACTTATATTTGGAAAAACTATTGATCTTATCTTATGAACAACAAGATACAGCAAGGAAAGCAGTTCCTTCTGAAGGGAAAATGATAAGCTAGACCACACGATACAGCTGCAGATACAATTTTGTTCAGAAATTGCAAATTCTTGAAGCTGGAAAAATATGAAGTATTGTGAATTTATGAATTACAATAAGCTTGCAATAATAAAAATTTATATTCTTACAATAACCTTTATGTATTATCAGGGTCGGTGTGGCCTCAGGGCATACCGGGACTTTTCCCGGTGGGCCGGTCCGGGGTGGGACTCGGAGCCGGACTCCAGCTCCATTGTCTCTTCATTTGCAATAATAAAAGTTTATATTCTTACAATAACCTATATGTATTATCAGGGTCGGTCTGGCCTCAGGGCATACCGGAACTTTTCCCGGTGGGCCGGTCCGGGGTGGCGCACGGTGTACCCGGAGCCGGATTCCAGCTCCATTGCCCCTTCATTTTTATACAGAGTCAAGCCGTGATACGATTATTTTATTTCGAACCTAAAAAATGCTGTGGCTGCAGTTTAAAATAAATTCCCGGTACCTAGATTTTGTAGCTCGCAGACCGACGACGCTGTGTGTTATTGTTCCACTTTTGGATTGTGTATGAGGTGCTAACATCAACTCCCTTAGTGCAGATCTATGAAATGAAATGACAGTTCAACGGTAGGATGTGCAAAAATACGTAAACTTTTTCAGTATTTACTGCGAAATTATAATGTGGAGAAAATGTAACATTTAACCAAAATAATATAATTTGTGGAATTAAAATAAAATGATTTCCTTGAAAAAAAATGTCAGCTTTGATGATCAATTGGTTCATCAACTTCATCATCAGTGCCGAATAGTGACAGATTTGTCAAATAAAATTCTAAGATTTCATTTATGAAACAGTTGAAAATAGATTCAGCTAATAGTTCAGACAACTAAATCCGCTACGATTTCTTAATTTGGAGAAGCTATACTATTGATCAATAAAGTTTTATAAACATCAGTAAGTAGGTACCACATAAATGCAAAAATTTGATTATTATTGTTTTACTTGATGGTCTTAAGTCCCTAAGTAATCAATTCATTTGTACTATTATGCAAACGGTAC
The DNA here is from genome assembly GCA_910592155.1 of Ypsolopha scabrella. Classification (NCBI taxonomy): domain Eukaryota; kingdom Metazoa; phylum Arthropoda; class Insecta; order Lepidoptera; family Ypsolophidae; genus Ypsolopha; species Ypsolopha scabrella. The sequence continues at coordinate 13,164,117 of OU342969.1, read as the reverse complement.
TTTTGAATCCCAATCCAACTGTGGAACAATAATACATTCAGAATATACATAATTGCACGTGAGGGAAATAATTTATTTTATTTCTTTAGAACGGTTTACACACTACATGTATCTTAAAGGATGTAGAATGCACATGATTGCCTCTTTTCTGTTGACTTCTAAAATAGGTAACATAAAATTTTGTGTAGTTTACAAAAGGCGGCAGAAAAAAAATCTTCTCAATGTAAAAGCCCAGTTTGCTGGCTTGTACCAAATTTTTCTCCATCGTTATCTACACAACTCAACAATTTCGAAATGTACTCAACCTAACATAGTGGTGGAGGCAGGGCTCCGACTTAAAGTTAAAACTTGCTCCTATGGAAAATGTAAGTATGAAATAAAAACGCGGCACACGCGACGAAGAAAATACGGAAAATCTAAGAATATCCATCACATATTGTACGCCTGTGTCCCAGAGGGGGGGTAAGACTGAGAATGCAGATTTCCATCTGCTACGATCCTGACCTGACACAACTCTTCCAGATCCATCAATCTAATCATACAAGCTTTTCTACTTTGGGTACCTATAGAAATCAAAAATTGGTTTTATGCTTAGAGGAAGAGGCCCAACAATAATTAATGTAGTCTAAATGCTCTAAGGTTTCAAGTGAAATCACGAAATTAAAAAATACTGTTTTTCAACTATCAAAACAAACGAAGTAAATAAATAGGGATGTATATACATTATATCGAGAAATTCTCGACGAGAACCTGGTATTATCGATAATATGACATTGAAATTTCGATGTTTTTAAATGTACGATGAATGATGTAGCGATATAGTTGAAAATTATAACAAAATGCAGTTTTGAAAATACAACGGGCATAAAAGGCCAAGGAGTAGAAATTTTAAAGAGCTGTTTTACGCATGTGTTGTAGTGATACGAGAGCGACGAAACGTTTTCTGACGAGTGTGAGTTTGCGGCACGAGCCGAAGGTGAGTGCTGCAATCACACGAGTCGAGAAAAAGTTTCTCCCACGAGTATCGTATAATATTTTATAGCAAAAGTGCGGTAAATGCCGACTTTACGCAAGCGCAGCGTGCGTAAAGTGGTCATTTTACGCACGGTGTGCTATAAATATACTTAAATAACGCTTTATGTTATTATAGGCAGTATTGAACAAACATTTTATGGCGTTATTTATTAAGCCTTTTTCATAAGTTTATTTGATAAGCTACAAATCTTAGTTACTTCGCTTACACCAATACATGTTGTTTTTGGCACTCCGTGACAATAGTTTAATGTAAATTATGCTTTTCCTGCACAATAACTTTAAAAGCATGCTTAGTAATTAAACATATCCAAAATTGGTTTCCAAGTAAAGGTTCATAAATTCATAATAGAAGCATGATGGCGGTCCTTAATTTTTTATTAAAAAATAATAAAAAATGTGACTTGTTTTATTTCTTACCTTGATTTCGATATTTCTTTATTAAATGACCGGAACACTTTTTAAATTATTTCGATACATTTATTACTTACCATATTAAAATGTTGTAATAAAAAAAAACTAAATGTCGATATTCAAAATGTATGATCAATTTACATCACTATGCCATCTGATGACATTTAAGTTCGGTGTTGCTATAAATAATGGAACATCTATCATTTCTGATGACTTTAAGTTCGGTGTTGCTATAAATAATGGAACATCTATCCACACACTAAATATTGGATGTCTGTGCATCATCATTCATGGAACGCAGAAGCAACATCCTCTTTGACAGATCTTTATCGCCACAAAAGTTTTAAAAATACAAGAATTAAAAGTACAGACTTAAGACTAGACAAGTCTTTTTACAGTTTTTTCTAGTTACCGGCTTTAAAAGACAATGTATCCAGAGCCTTTAAATAATACTCAGCATTAAAAAAAACTTCAAAGTCAATATGTGTGTGTTGTGTATGTACATAGTTTTTAAACGCACACATGGTTATCTGCATGGAAAATAGGAAAATAGCCTCAGCCGGAAAATAGCCTCAGCCATCAACCATCATACATATAATATTTTGTGTTTGTGTTGTGGTTGTGGTGTGGAAAAGAAAAGAGAAAGACCGTTTGTTTATTTAAATCTATTTAATTTGTGGTTAAAATAATCTGTGTGTACTGTGTACGTACGTCGGTCATCGTGATTAAAATATGTAAATGATTTGTTTTCTGTTATATTATAAAATGTCACACATCGACGAAGATATAATTGACTCTCAAGTCGCACTGGAAGATGTAGGATATTATATTGACAATGTATCATTGAAAGCAGAACTACCTAAAATTCTTGGCACTATAAAAGAACATCTTGCCGAGGGCGATAATGCTTCAAAAATATTCGCGAAAACTCAAGCAAAAACCTCTGTACAGCACAAAACACTTGACTGGAGTAACACCAGGTTTACACAAGGTTTACTGTCAAGTGACCAAAATGTTCAAAACAAAGAACTCAAGGCTTGGGGCCTACCACAAGAAATAGCCAGGAAGTATGCAGAGAGGGGTATTACAGAAATGTTTGAGTGGCAAGTCAGTTGTCTTCAAAATCCCAAGGTACTCTTAGAATGTGCCAACCTTGTCTATTCAGCACCAACATCTGCTGGTAAGACATTAGTTGCTGATATTCTTACAATAAAGACTATACTCGAGCGACATAAAAAGGTAATTATAATATTGCCCTTTGTCTCCATAGTGAGAGAGAAGATGTTCTATTTGCAGGATATTCTGTCAAGTTCTGGAATTAGAGTAGAAGGGTTCATGGGATCTCAGTCCCCACCGGGTGGACTGCAGTCAGTTCATGTGGCTGTCTGCACGATAGAAAAAGCCAACAGCTTGGTAAACAGATTATTAGATGAAGGTACTATATCAGATCTTGGTGCTGTTGTAGTGGATGAACTACATCTACTGGGAGATCCACATCGAGGTTACATATTGGAACTGCTCTTAACTAAAGTGAAATATGTATCACAGACTCTGGAAGATGTTAAAATACAAATTATTGGTATGTCTGCAACTTTACCTAATTTGGAGGTTCTTGCAAAATGGTTAAATGCTGAATTGTACATAACTTGGTTTAGACCTATTCCTTTGGATGAGTACTGCCTCGTTGGCCAGAAACTCTTTAACAAAGATGGAGCTCAAGTGCGTGTTATGGAGGATACAGCTTCTGACTTATGGGCCAATGATAATGTCCTCAAGATTTGTTTTGATACTATTAAAGGTGGATGTTCAGTACTGATATTTTGCATGACCAAATGCAGGTGTGAAAGTTTAGCACAAAATATAGCTTCTTCATTTTTAAAATTAGGTTGTGCTGGTAATAAAATTGCACATATCTTGAGAGAGCAGCTTAAAACAGAGAGTATCTTCGAAGTACTGGAACAGTTACAGAACTGCCCAGTTGGTTTAGACAGTATTTTAAAAAAGGTCATATCATTTGGGGTAGCATACCACCACGCAGGTCTGACATTTGATGAGAGGGATATTATTGAAGGAGCATTTAAATCCGGAGCTATTAGAGTCTTAGTTGCAACATCAACATTGAGTTCAGGAGTTAATTTACCAGCCAGAGTAGTAATTGTCAGGACACCACTTTTCCAAAGATATCCAATAAGCATTATGACTTACAAACAGATGGTTGGTAGAGCAGGAAGAATGGGAAAAGATACTAAAGGTGAAAGCATATTGATATGCACTGAGGCTGAGAAAAAGATAGGCTTAAACCTAATGATGGGTACTCTAGAACCTGTGAATAGTTGTATTGAAAGCCAAGATAAGTTTTTGAGAGCCATTCTTGAAATGGTAGCCAGTGAAGTTGCTTGTACTAATGAGGATCTTAAAGAGTATGCTAAATGCACTTTGTTACTCAATCAGCAGAACACCCTTGAAAGGAATGTTTCAATGGAATCAAAACTTCTATTGAATTCTCTTGAGGACCTACAGAACTTTGAACTAATAAGAAGTCAAGACGTTGATGGTGATGTAAGATTTGTTGCAACCTCATTAGGCAAAGCTTGTTTAGCTGCATCAATGGCACCTCATGATGGCATGACTTTATTCTGTGAGCTACAAAAGGCAAGACAATGTCTAGTTCTTGAAACAGACTTGCATCTTATTTATTTAGTAACTCCATATAGTGTCAGTAATCAATGGAGCAACATAGACTGGCTGCACATGCTGAACATGTGGGAATCATTGACAAAACCAATGAAAAGAGTAGGACAACTTGTGGGGATTCATGAGAGACACATCATGCGTTTCATGAGACCTTCCACAACGGAAATCCTTCAAAATCAGATGAATATTCATAAAAGGTAAGAATGCCTTTGCAGTTATATTATATTCAAGTTTTTGACTGCACTTGCAGCCTTTGATAATATAAATGAATATTTTGTGGATTAAAATACTAGAATATGTGTACCCTAATTTGATAAGGACTATTTATCATTATCACAAATCGTCAGTCGGTTCCATGAGATGGTGCTTTCCTTCTTAGTAACTCAAAAAAGCACTCATTTTGCACACAGAACTTCTTTTTTTTCCATAAAAAGATAAGTTTCATGAGTTAGTCAAAATTGTATGAAGAAAATCTCTTTTGTCTTTTAACTTACAGATTCTACACAGCGTTAGCTCTACAAGATCTTGTCAATGAGGTGCCACTGCCTGAAGTGGCAATTAACTACCAGTGTGCTCGAGGATTCCTGCAGAGTTTGCAACAATCAGCTGCTACATTTGCAGGTAAGCAATTTTTCATAAATTTTACTTTATACCTACTGCTGAGACTATTTATAAGAAGAAATGTTTATTTTGTAGGAATGGTCACAGTATTTTGTCACCAATTGGGCTGGAAAAACATGGAGATGCTGATCTCACAATTTCAAGACAGACTACATTTTGGCATCCATTCAGAATTGTTGGAGCTCATGAAGCTTCCATCTCTAAATGGCCTTAGAGCTCGATCTCTTTTCAATGCTGGGTTTGAAACAGTACCTAGTGTAGCTTCAGCTGAAGTAAATCAAATAGAAAACGCGCTTGTCAAAGCTGTACCTTTCCAAAGTGAAAAGCAAAGAGAAGGTGATGATGATACCGATATTAGAAAACGAAATAAATTGAAAAATGTGTGGATTACTGGTCACTGCGGTTTGACAATTAAAGAAGCTGCAGAAAGTCTCATTTTAGAAGCAAGACAGTATGTTGAACGTGATTTAGGAGTAAATGAAATTAAATGGATAAAAGATAACAATGAAAGCTCTGTTGTATTTGGCATGGTTAATTCAGAAACTAAAAATAATTCATCTTTGAAACAAGATACAGAGAATTTTAACAGAAATTCTATTAGTATTAAAAATGAACCTGAGCTATTCGAACAAGAAATTGTAACTGAGACTGTAAATTTATTTGACTGTAAAGTTGAGGTTGAAGAACATGACATTTCCCTGACTAATCATGAAAAAACATTAAAAAAAATTACAGATCCTAGTAAAAACGGATATATATGTGGAGATCAATCTGATATTGGTTCTAAAGAAGACTTTGTATGGGATTCTCTTAATTTTACAGAAACAGCGATCAATAATGTAACAAGAAATAGGCTTTCTGAACAAGTTTTTTCGCCAGATATAAGTTTCAGTGATAGCGAAACAAAAGCAAAACCTAAACCAGGAAACTCAATTCAAAAATCACTTTTGAGTGCTACAAATAAAGATGTTAGCCTATTTTCTTCAGATGGAGAAAATAATAGTATTTTTGATGACAGTCTCCCTGTGGAGTTAATAAAAAGTAAATTATTAGATAATAGAAATGAAACAAAGCCTTCAAGTAATGAGAAACCAGAAATATTGACGGTTAATACAAACTCTATTTTACAAGCTTTCATGGACTCTAATATTGAAGATGATGAAGAAACATTAGATGCAGATGAATTTGGATTGGTTTACGACGATGATATTCAAATAATAACTTCTAGCCCAGATATAGAATCACATGCGTTTGAGTCTTCTGAACCACACGACGATTATATTCAGGTAATAACTTCTAGTCCAGATATAGAACCACATGGGTTTGAGTCTTCTAAACTATTTAATAATGAAATATGTCCAATTACATCTGATACCAATATTCAAGAATTAAATGCACAAAAAGACTGTTTGAAAGTAAAAAATGATTTCGAAGGAACTTTTCTGTCATTTGTGAATACTATAAAAGAAGTAAAATGTCCTGACATAAGTCATAAAAAGCCACAATGCCAAATTACATCTAATACCAATATTCAAGAATTGATTGCACAAAAGCACTGCTCCAATGATGAAAATTATTTCGAAGGAACTTTTCTTTCATTTGTGAATACTGTTAAAGAAGTAAGTCATGAAAAGCCACATTCAAATAGACGTGTAATGGAAAAAGCAGATACAAAGGAAAGGTATATTAAAAATGCATTACACAACTGTTTAAATAAAAAGAATATTTTTTTTAAACATTTCATAAGTTTCATAGATGCCGATGTTAATGAAAGAGAACCCCCAAAGAAAAAGATAAGAAAAGATGTGGAAGTCACTTCAGTATCTACAAAAAAGATCGATAATATAGATGTTACTGTTTTCTTTTGTTTAAACGATAATGTTTTGCCAAAACTTAACGAACTATTTGAAATAGAATGTGCTGCTATATGTTTTGATTTTAGAAAACCAGATACGGTAATGGGTGCAAGTGTTATTGGACAGAGCATTGTGAAGAATACTGAAACATTACCGGCTACCGATGACATCGGTGGAATAAACTATTTTGCTATTTGTAGCAGCAAAGAAAACGTATATGCTTTTGATCTGTCTCCTTTTGCTAAAACATCAATTGTGTATGAAACATTGAAACTGTGGCTCAGGAGACGAAACTTTCATTTAATAGTGTTATCGTCATTAGAAACTGTTACTGAGATCAAAAAATATTTAGATGTGGAGTTATCAGCCTCATGCTATAATATATGTTTAGCTGAATGGTTAATGGTAAGTGTAGTGCATGATTTTGTTATTTTGCTAGATCGGCCCTTTCCTTGCGGTTCAGAACTTGCTGTGTGGTTAGCACGCGCCCCAGAGGAACAGAGATATCCTAACGCAAACCGCGTTTGTCAATGTGTGCGAGAGAGCAAGTATGGAAAGACACTGTATCGACGACGACGCATGCTACATCCCCTGATTGAGATCTCTGCCGTCAACTGCTTATCTCCGTTTGACTAATACATTTTTGGATATTTATAAAATCGACGTTGTAACTCTTTGAATAAATTTCTATATCTTTATTGTTTAAATTAAGGCGCATAAGCTTTTTAGTACAAAATTTGATAACCCGTTTCTCTGTTGTTTTTCGTTATAGACTAAAGTTTGAGACCTGTATAGTTCAATACAGTCATTTACAAAGTCGCTATATGGCTGAAATGTAAAATGTTGGTATTGCAATTTAAGGCAAGAAATCAACTTTGCATGTAGATCTGTCCAGCTTATCTTTAAAACAAAATCAATATTCAACATTTTGGCAAAAAGGTGTTTTAAAATATCAGTACCAGATGATAGAGGTCTTATACTTTGGCATATTACCTTGGACGAATTAACCACTCCTACTTATACAACGAAAAACAACTAAGAAAAGGATTATCAAATTTTGTACACTGGTTCCGTAGTCCGACAAGGAACCCTTATATTTTCGCCATATCCGTCTGTCCGCGGCTTAGCTTGGAGACTATTAGTACTAGAAAGCTGCAATTTGGTATAAGTATTAACCGACAAAATGGAAAAAAAAATCTTGAAAAAATATTTTCATATACGTAAATTGGGGATGATTTTTTTTCTCGTCCATACTGTAAGTGTGTTCCGCGGAACCCTAGGGTTCCGCGATACCCCTGCAGGGGTTCCGCAAGAATCTAGAAAAAAAAATCAAAACACCTCTCTCTGGTCGACCACTCTGACGCGTATCACGCACGATTCACGAGGCGCAGCCGAACTTGGTCGCCTCGTACAATTTTACTGTGCCGCCACCGCCTATACCTACTTGTGAGCGCTCAGTCCCTTTGATAAAAGCCGCCTCTGACATTTGACGCTATAATTGTGAACAAACGACTTTCGGCTCTAACTTTAAAATATAGAGTCGAGCTTGTTTAAACCACATTTTTTGTATTTCTACTTTTATTTCGGCTTTTTATTTATAAAGGCGCCGACTCCAGTATTTTGGAGAATGTTCGAGATCGAGGCTAGGACTATAAAAGCGACGATCGCGCCTCGCTCGATCGACACTTAGTCAGTCGACGATTAGCGTTCGGAGCGATAAGTTCCTGCCTGCTAGAAACAAAGTGTTTATTGTTCCACCGCTGTATTCTGATTCTATCAGTTTTGTATATTTCTTCTGTGGACTAAACTCTTCTACGCAGTAACGTTCGTGCATTATTTTAACCCCACTATGCTGACATGTAACATTATTAATAAAGAAGAATGGAACGTTGGCGTAAAGGCGTTAAAGGTGTTGCAACAACATCTTCTAACGAAGCCGAATGTTCAGTACGCGCGGTGTATACGGCAATTACCGATCCAGACAATGATGCAACGACGTCAAGTTCCACGGTTTCAAAGGCGAAAAAAAGGAAGTATGATGAATCATATATTAGTTTTGGATTTGTTGATTCCAACGGCTCACTTCTCTGCATGTTATGTAGTAAACTGCTTCCTAATAGTTCCATGGCACCTGCCAAGTTGCGCCGACATTTAGAAACTGTACACCCCGAGTCTAAAGACAAGAACAAAATGTATGCTCGGTGAAAAATCTGCAAAGCATCTTTCTACTGTGCCGCTATCAAACGATACTGTTTCACGGCGAATTAATGATCTGGCAAGCTACGTCAAACAAGAACTAATTACACGTCTACAAAAAGCACGATTCGTCTTGCAAATAGATGAGTCGACTGATGTCGCTGGTCTGGCTATCTTGCTGGTTATCGTGAGATACCCATATGAAAGTTCTTTTGAAGAAGACATGCTTTTGTGTTCACCGCTGCCCACAAACACTACCGGGGAAGAAATTTTTAATAAAATAAATATATTTATTGAGGAAAATAATCTCAGTTGGAACGATTGCATTGACATTTGTACAGATGGGGCCAAGGCGATGACGGGTAATACAGCAGGAGTAGTGTCATGAATAAAAAATAAAGCGCCTTATTGTAGTTCCAGCAAAGCTTTACGTCACACAGTGAGTTTGTTAGCGATAACGACTCAGAAGTGTTTCAAGATGATGTATTTGAAGAATTGGTCCAATATCTCATTTCGATGCGCGTATCTTTTGAGAAGTATTTTCCCGAAGAACTGGATACAAAAATGAAACTGAATTTATGGATTCATAATCCTTTTTTACCCAACTTACAAAAGCCCGAAAGTATGTCAAACGAAATATATTAATCTCTTTTAGAAATGTCATCAGACACAAGTATGGAGTCACTGTTCAAAACGACGCCTCTCAACAATTTTTGGTGCAGAATCCGTGAAGAATATCCAATGCTTGTCAAAATGGCTCTGAATATTCTTCTCCCGTTCCCAACAACATATTTGTGCGAAACTGGATTCTCCACTTATGCAGCCACGAAATCAAAATACTGCAATAGACTGGACGCCGAACCTGAAATGAGACTTCAACTGTCGTCTATCAGACCCGATATCAATCAATTGATGAAAAATAAAAAACAGTTTCATACCTTCCATTAGTTAGATTTTTTTTCTTTTTTAATATCTTCTATTATTGATATTATTATACTTGTTATGTAAAGTAAGTAATCAGTAACTGTTACACGGTACTTTTATTTTGCTTATTAATAAAGAATACATTTTTGAAAACTATTGTTTTATTGTAGGGTTCCGTCAAGTATTTCTCTTTCCAAAAGGGTTCCGTCACCAAAAAAGATTGAGAATCGCTGGGTGGGGTATCGTTGGATAAGTCGTTCAAAAACATTATGGGTGTGTCAAAACCATTTTTTGATTTAGGGATCCGTTGGCGAAATATTAGGCTTTAAAGTGCTCACTTTTGTTAGAGTCGAGTGTCCCCCCTGCCGGCTAAACGGTTGTTTATGAATAAGTGGAAAAATTCACAGAATTTTACAAATAATTTGATCTTACAGACACAAAGGCCCTTGATTCTTAATGTGGAAAAGCAAACCATCAATGAAAAAAAACTTGAAGCATTATGTTTCAAAACATGGAGCATTTGGATAACTGCCGAAAAGCAGCGCAAGAAATTAAACGGACATGATATAAAGCAACTTCTTGGTATGTTTTAAACTTCCTAATTAGCTTTATAGAAAAGCACGTATTTTATCGAAGCACTTGGCAAACGTGAAGTGTAAAATAATACATTAATTTAACTATAGGCTGTCCGAGATATCATGATATGGGTGGCAGTTCAAAGTTGACATTTACAGTGTTGTACCCTAATGAAATATAATCGATTTTTTTAGTATCGAGAAAGTTAGCAAGGGCTATCAAATCGATTTTTTATTTGATTGATCTTTGATTATCGAAACTACTTTTTGTTAATTACTAGACTAATTAAATTAAACGAACCAATAACTACAGAGCTTGAGAGTTCAAAGTTTTTTTTTTGTTTTCTCGGAATTTCGCCAATAACAAAACAAAAAATCAACAAAAACTGTAACAAACATTAAAACAAATAGCACGTGAAGCAACCGCAACGAAAACACAAACCGTAGACAAGATGAGCTCATACTGACGCGATCCTATAAGATGGCCGCACCGATTCATCGATATATTTTCGATTATGTAGTGTCAATACCTATGGGTTAGCGTTCCGGTCCACGCATCACGTAGCAAAAAGTCATTATTATTTACTGAATCTTTTCTTCGTTAAATTTAACGAATACACTGAGATTTTTGCTCTGATTTATAGAGGCATTATTTATTGTATTTTTGCAATAATTATTTACATTATTTCTAAGACTTATTATTTTCTTTTGTGCCGTATAGGTGAAACGGAAAATTACGAACTGTCACCCATATCATGATATCTCGGACAGCCTATATTTTACAAAGGTATAAACATGAAGACACGAAAAAATTAACACCTGAGTTTTTATACTAGTTTACAATATACAAAACATCATATACTTAAATAAAGGATGAAAAACTGACTATCTTTTGCCTGCGGCTTGGCTCGTGTGGGATTGTCTTTCAATCAATGTGTCTATTAAAACTATTATGAACAGTTTTCGGTTTAGAATGATTACTAGCCTTTGCCCGCAGCTTCGCCCGCGTTCATTGAATCTTTGCCTCTTTTAAATGAAATGTTTTATTGGTATTCTACTGAGGCCGAAACAATTTTTAGAAGTTTTGTCTGTCTGTATGTATGTTCCGTTTTAACTAGAGAAAACGAATTTTGATGCGGATTTTTACTATCATCGTAGTAATCCAGGTTTCAAGGGGTTTTCATAAAATAACGCCCAAGCGAAAACGGGGCAGTAATTGTATAAACGCGGGCGGAGCCGCGGGCAAAGGCTAATGATAAAAGTAGTACATAGTCATCTGGACGAAGAGTGGTGGTGGGTTATGCGATTTACCGAAAAAGTCCATTTTTTGGACTTTGAAATTTGGATTATAGTTCAGGCCTATCTTTGATATTAATATTTCGGCCATTCGATACACGATTACTTGCATTTTCCTGCATCCAGATAGGTCTTAACTATTATCTAAGTATCATTTCATGTCATTTGAATTACTTATAGCAAAATAAACGTCGTAAAAAATGTGATTTAAAACAGCCGTCATCAACTCATCATCACCCATCCTTATTCCAAAATAATAAATAAAATTCCTTGAAATGGCGAGTTTTCTGAGGGGCCCTCTTCCGCTGTGCAGAATAGACAAGTGTAATATGAAAGCGTTGGAGTAGAACAGATTTCTCTGAATACCCTCATCTTAAGGTGGTAACATAGGATCTCGGTGCAAAATGCACATCTTAACATTGTTTTCTTTACTATTTAATAATAACTAAGTATTCAATAAATGCTTTTTATGTGTATTCGTGCAAATTGCTTATTAATAATGATGTTTTCACAAGAAAATTATGTCTTTTTATGCATTAAATTTTGATTGCATTAGAAAACACGCTTTAAAGTTTGTTAATGTAATGCAATCAAAATTTAATGCATACGCTGACAAAATTTTCTTGTAATAACTAATAACATTTATTACTAAACAATTTTCGCGAATACTTATTAAATGCCTGTATTGTTTTTTTTTTAATAGAATAAAAGGTGCATTTTGCACCGAGATCCTCTGTTACCCCCTTAAAAGCTGCATATTGATAATTTTAAAAAGACTCTTGCATCACACTGGCATTTGAATAGATTCTCAACATTTTAGTGACGATATGCACAAATCACGAAAAATTATAGAAAAAGATTGTTACCATTTCTTCCTAAGTTTTTTTTTATAGCATGTCGTAAGCCAGTTAAGGGGCTATGTAAATTTTATTTTTGTCACTCTCACTCCAAGCGAAAAAACGCGCAGTGCGAGAGGGGCGGATTCAGCGCAAAAGAGAAAAAAAGTATGTGTTTTAATATAAAAATCTAAAATGCCTAGCGTAATTTCCAAAATCAAATATCTAGATATTGTTAAAACTTATCTAATAAAACGTATTTGAGTTCTCTTCATGATCCCTATTTGTCAAACGAGGAGAAAAAGTGCGTTTGAAGATCTCATTTCAATAATTATTTCTATCGAGGAAAATTTATCCAAACGTGTTTTCCAAGAACAAAAGCCTAGATTATACTGGGTGTAAATAGAGTGCGACCATTAAATGAAACCACATATTCTACCGACCATACTGAACCACTTTTCCCAAGAGTCATACCGGCGGACACCCTTAGTTTAGGAAATAATTAAGTTCCAAACAAAAATGCGTGAACCCTAACGCACCGACATACGGGCGAGTTTAGAGAGAGCGTTGACCTCAAACAGCTGCAGGTTTCACGGCCAACGCTCTCTCTAAACTCGCCCGTATGTCGGTGCGTTAGGGTTCACGCGTTTTTGTATGGACTCTTGGGAAAAGTGGTTCAGTAGGGTCGGTAGAATATGTGGTTTCATTTAACGGTCGCACTCTATTTATACCCGGTATAGTCAAAATGTATATACCAAAAGTTAATTAAAATTTTCCGTGTACTTCATGAAATATACAGAAACAAAACATCCGTATATTTTTTACATAGCCTCTTAAATACAAATCGCAAGTCACACTGAACGAAAGCTAAGCCGCTAAGCTAACGTAGCTCATGCGTTTCAATATTTCGGCTTATATAGGCATTATAGCATAGCCCAACTATGCGACCTATCAACCGAAATTTGAAAAGACATGTGAGTTTTGCTAAGTAAGCTTAGTTTGCGGTATCGCTTGCGCTTCAGATACTGAACATAAGTCTTACATTACAACTTTTCTGGTTACTAAATGTAAATTATTCTGTTACAGCTATAGACAATCAAGTTTCATTAATATTAAATAAATCTGAGAACCACGGTTTGACCGTTGATAAGAAACTAGCTTCAGAACTGCTAATTGCTGTGAAGAATTCCTTGGAAGTAATGAAGAATACGGCATACAGAATTGCCGGGCGTGAATTTAATTTAAACTCTTCGCAAGAGGTAGCTAAGGTGAGGTCACAGATAGACGCAAGTAACTGTCTCCCAATATTCCGCAACATAGGTGTTGGCGCACAATATCTAAATACTATTAGCATAATTATAGATTGATATATAACGAATAAGTATGTCCTTACCCGCTCTTAGTGTCGTTATTAACAGAGCACATCAACAAAGTTTTTCAGTTCTATAAAGTCGCTATTTGCATTAATTAACTCGTAACGTTTAAAATCGCAAGTTATTGCCTCCTTATCGCACTTGTAACGTAATAGTGATGCTATAGGCAAAAGTTTACGAGGAGATTTGAATCACGAGCATAAGTGTTTTAAACGTTACGAGTAAGTTACTGCCCTTACCCACGTGTATCATACTATGTTTTTCATTCCATAGTGTGAGTAAATAAATGAAACGTAATTTAATAAACAAACAATAAATTCTCCGAATGAACTTTAACCGGGCATTCTTTTTCTTCGCACGCAATTTGTCAACTTGACGGAAATAAGCTGCTTTCAGTTTTATGCGTTCGTAGGTTGCTTTCAGTCATAATAACATACCTTCCTCTTGCTACTGTCCTGCTGTCAGTGGTAGACGGTGTCGTCCGACGATCAAACTGAACGCAGCCTACGAACGCATCAAACTGAAGGCAGCTCATTTCTGTCAAATCTCTCTATGGTACACATGAAAAGACTGGTACTTTTGAATATAAAACGCTAGTGTAGTATAGTAGGAATTTTTAAAAATGTCGGAATCAACCTGAGAGATTATCTTCCAATGAATGGCATTGTTAAGTTCGACCGCTAAATGAGCAGTTCATAACAAAACGCATAAACAAAAAAATTTCATGTTAGTAGCAACTTTACCACCTAAACAAAAAGTCTCAAATTTCAATTTCAGATTCAAATTAAGATTCCATTCCATTTTTAAAATTGAAAGCTGCTACCATTTTGTGTGTCAGTTACAGGTTGATTAAGTAATGCGCTTTCGGATCTTAATATCGTTTATAGCACACTGTGACCTAAACCCGCACTTTACGCACGCTTTTCCGTGAGTGCGTGCGTAAAGTGCGGGTTTATGTCACATGTGCTATAAAATAGTATACGATACTTGTCCTAAGTTGCCTATTATTGCACGGCGCTCACGTATCGTAATGTACTAATACTTCTCTGTGTTTTATTCTGAATATTTCATAAATTTGACCCTGGCCTACGTTTATAGGATGTTGATTGTTATTATTATCTTATCTTCAGCTCTTAAGCCGATTCGGACATTTTAAAATATTCCTTCTATAAAGTTGACTTTGACAACAGTTTTGATGCATATAAAATGGGTCTTTCTTTACGAGCACTTGCATTGAAAACTACTATTAAACCTATACTTGGTTTAAACTCTAAACCAACTTTAAAGACCTATTAAGTGTGTATTAAGTGCTCTATAACATTATATTTTTCAGATCTTGGGTATCTTCAAAGGGTCCAAGAATACTAGTACGAAGAAAAGCATTCTTAAATTGCACCGCAGTCCTTTATCTGATGTTATTGTGTACTGGAGAAAATTGAATGCTGTTTTGACCAAAATTTTATACCCGCTTACTAAAGAATCATTTTATGGCATAGATAACAAGTAAGTAGCATACACTATACCTTTCCACGGCACGGCAGACTGACCACCAGAACAGAAAGTACGCGTTATCATAGAAGTACAAAAAAAGTCGAAAGGAGTTTCGCCAACCAAAAACTGAAGTACCCATAGTAAGCCTACTTGCGTGTACGCACGAGCCCGGCACGCACATTCACATCATAGCAAGCCCAATTCCACAGTAAATCCACTCACACCATTGCTACGCTTCAGTTGCTGCTTAGCGGCGACTCCGTTCCTTTTTATTCGTCTATGCGCGTGATGTTATTTTTTCCTTGCGCATATTCCACTCTTGAGATAGCGCTTATTTCATGTCCGCCTTATATACTGTAGTTTATGCGTCGATACTAGCTTGCGGCCGCGTCAAATATTTAAAAATTGTACAGCGCCCCTAGCGGTTTACGAAAGGTAGAAAATATTTTAACAAAGTCGCTAATGGGCATCGAGATCCAAACTCATTGTAGGCTTTAGCGTGATAACTGGAATTTGAAGTGAAGTTATATGAACGCAGTCATACGCAAACCGATTTCCGCCCGACTCGCGCGCTTACAAATTAGCGCCGCCGCACAGTGAGCTGAAATTCGAGTTTCATAGATATTCAATTTAATTTTTTTAAGTGACGATTTTTTTGCTTGGGAACGATTGAGAATACCTACTATATGCCTTATATAATGAACTTTCAGCTTAATAATCGTGAACAGCGAACGCAGAATTTTTTTCGAAAAAATTTGTATGGATTTGGCATAATAAATTGTGATATCTCCATTATCTAAACTTAGACTTAGGTTATTAATGTATGAATTATTTTGGATTTACTCCAAGGTACGACCAAACGTGCGGTTTTTAAAAAAAAAACGTTTTACAAAAATATGTTTTTTTTAACGGATATTAAGCTTTAGAAGGATGTATGTAGACTGGAAATTTACGAAAAATAATTGTGTGCAATATTCGAAAGTGAAATTCGGTTAAAAACTCATTAGTTGAAATCTGATCTAGTAATTTTCCTCAAAATTCTCAATAAAATTAAGGAAATTTTAGTTAATTAATGACACTTTAACTATCAACTGACTTTTTGAATAACTATAACTATTCAATAATTGAGTTCTCATTAGCTAGCAATTAAGGGGGTAGTTAGTTAATTAGTTGTTCGGGCACATACATTAAAGTCGATCGCAATAAATAAGAGCGTACTAAAAGAAACATCATTCAGTATTCTTCAATCATTGAAAGTACAAACATCATGGCAAGCATCGCAACAAACTTAGATTTGTTCGTTATTTAAAAAAACGCTAACAAACTCAGTGACTATAATTTTTTGTTTCAAACTGTGCTATCTCGTTTAAACAACAGTTTATCTGAAGAAGATTGTGTGACTTTACAAGAATTTTGTCGGAGATTCACCAGGGCTGCAAAGAAACGATATGAATCAACACAACGGAAATTTGAGAGGTTCCGAACTGACTATGAAAGTTGGCTTGAGGCTGATGTTGATTGGCCGATTTGCTTAAAAGAAAATATCAAATGATTACTCAGAATGAGGGAAGCCCTACAGTGCCACTTTCAGAGCCATCACCAAGTTCTAACGTTACTATTTTGGAGTCATTTTCAAGCGCTATTGGTTCTGTTTTGGAGCCGTCTACTTCATCAATTGGAACTATGGCGAAAAGAAAAATCTCAAATCGTAAACCTTTTGAAGACCTGGGAACGAAACAGAAAAAGAGGCGGAGTGAAGACCTGACAGACAAAGATTCCGGTGAGCTCATGTTTGCAACTATTTCCAAGTTGAAAGATGAAGGCCAAAACAACATTGCTTCGGTAATTGAATATATAGTGAAGCATCCAGAATCAACCGAAAAATTTCAAGATTTAATTACAAAACCAACCAGTAAAAAGACGTTTTCACCCCAAAAAGCCCTTGGTTTACTGATATCTCTGAAATTATCAAAGTGGCAATATATAACTTTGCGAGAATCAGCAATACGAGAAGGCCTTAAGCACTTGTACCCTTCGTATTACTGCGTGCAAAAAGAGAAGAATGTGTGCTATCCGCCTGAACCGAAAAATTCAATTACGGTGACAGATTCCTCAGCAAAAATTTCCCTGCAAGTTTTGCTAGATCTGACAGCAAAGATAATCTTGAAATCTTTACCAGAAAGTGTACAAATTAAAGAACTCATTCTAATATCAAAATATGGTTTCGACGGAGCATCCAGTCAAAGCAGATACAAACAGAAAATGGATTCTACACAAGATGACTCTAGTATCTTTATGACTTCGTTATCACCACTGAAGATGACATGTGAAGACATCACAGTTTGGGAGAACCCGAAACCTTGCTCAGCAGCCTATTGTCGTCCAGTACAGTTCACCTTTGACAAAGAAAGTGAAACAGTGGTGAAGGAAGAAAACGAAAGAGTCAAAGCTGAGATATTATCTCTCCAACCATCTGACTGTGATAGCAATATGGTGAGTCATAAGCTAATGCTCACCATGGTTGATGCTAAAATAAAAACATACCTTTCTCCCAAAGTAAGATCGAGTGCAGCGTGTTACATTTGTTTGGCGAAACCTTCGGAGATGAACAATTTAGAAGTTAGAAAGAAATCAACAGAAGATGACTTGATGGAGCTCAGACTTTCTTCACTACATACGCGCATAAACATGATGGAATGTCTTTTTCATATCGCATATAAATTAGATATTAAGAAGTGGTCTGCTAGAGCGGAAAGTGAGAAAGCTGCAGTGAATTCAAGAAAGAAAACTATCCAAACCAGGTTCAAAACGGAGCTCAACCTATTAATTGATGTCGTAAAACAAGGTTATGGAACAACCAACGATGGGAACACTGCACGACGATTCTTTGAATTTCCTGAAAAAACTGCGGCTACCACTAGACTTGATGAAGATCTGATTCGAAGATTTGCTGTAATTTTGCAAGTCATAACTTCAGGTGAACCCAATAATGTATCGAAATTTAAAGAATATACGGACATAACTGCTGAGAAATATGTTGAATTATACAATTGGTACTACATGTCATCAACAGTGCACACAGTACTGCTCCATGGAGCCGAAATTGGGAGTTTATCTGAAGAGGCTTCAGAAGCGAGGAACAAGGACTTCAGAAGATTCAGAGAACATCACTCACGTAAGAAGAGCAGAGTGAGTTCCAATGAAGATTAACTTAGTTCTTCTTTCGTCCGATCCTCTTATTTCAGCAGTAAGACCAACAATGGATGCAAAGAAAAATAAACCTTTGTTTGATAAAACATTGGATATGCTGAGTCTTCAAACATCTGAATTCGAGTTTAGGGATATTGCTGAAATAAACTCTAACTCTGAGTTCGACTCTGAAGATAGTGATTCAGAATAGGCAATACTTTTAATTATTGCACCTATTCATTGTTTTATTTAAATTTATCATTATTGTATTTTTATTATATTCATTTTAATATTAAATTTTTCATCATATTGTTGATTTTAATGAGATGTCATTAATTTATGTTTCAATAAAAATAATTGCACAACTACTAAAACTTAGTTTCTATTTCTAGTAAGTACGTGTCTTATGTTATAATGTTCGCGAGGCTAGTTTTTGGGACGAGACTACCAATTAGAACTAATTTTATGCCGAATTATAAAAAATCAGTAGATAGTATATAGTTAAATATTAATAGTTTACTTAATTGGGGCTTTTGAGGGTCGTTAGTTAATTACTTTGTCAGCTCACCACTTTGTACTGCTTAGTTGTTAATTTTTTTAAGATTTTGGATTAATTTCACAATTATTTTTCGTAAATTTCCAGTGTACATACATCTTTTTTAAGCTTAATATCCGTTAAAAAAAACATATTTTTTTAAAACGTTTTTTCTTAAAAAAAAACGCACGTTTGGCCTTACCTTGGAGTATGTCAAAAAATCCAAAATAATTCATACATTAATAACCTAAGAGGATATTAGGCGCAATCGTTCGATAATGGAGATATCACAATTTATTATGGCAACTCCATACACATTTTTTCGAAAAAAAAATCTGCGTTCGCTGTTTACGATTATTAACCAGAAAGTTCATTATATAAGGCATCAGTAGGTATTCTCAATCGTTCCCAAGAATAAAAAGCGTCACTTAGAAAATAAAATTGAATGTCTATGAAACTCGAATTTCAGCTCACTGTGCGCCGGCCGAAGTTTCCGGTGCGTGTGTCATCATCGCGCTTATAAGGGAAATAACACGTATGGAATCACGGTGTCTGTCCGATTGTCACAAGCACGGATGAACTTACATTCGTACAATTATCTTTAAAAACGGCAAAAAAATCACGTTTGTTGTATGGGAGTCCCCTTTAATATTTATTTTATTATGTTTGTTAGTATTTATTATTATAGCGGCAACAGAAATACATCATCTGTGAAAATTTCAACTATCTAACTAACACGGTTCATGAGATACAGCCTGGTGACTGACAGACAACGGAGTCTTAGTAATAAGGTCCCGTTAGTTTGGACTTTTGACTTTGGGTACGGAACCCTAAAAATGGTTTTACGTACAAACAATATCTTTGAAAGACCCTGAGGTAGAGGTGAAAAAATTCATCTCCACTTTACGTCTAGGGGAGGCAAAATGTTTTTTTTTTTTCAACACTTTATTTTACTACTTTGTCGGCGTGATTAATTTGTACACCCATGCCAAATTACAGCTTTCTAGTACTAAAGCTGAGATTCAGAGTGCATTTTGAGTCCGAACTTAAGAGGAACTCAATCTTACAAACGTCACTCTAGTATGAGATCACGTCACTTTGTGACGTTTGTAAGATTGAGTTCGGACTCAAAATGCACTCTGAATCTCAGCCTCAGAGTTAAGCCGCGGTATGCTGACGGACATGGCGAAACTATAAAACAATTTACTGGTATTTTCGATAATGTTGTCAAGTTCTGAGCAGTTCTAGCGACCATTTTATTATTTTCGTTCCTTTAATACATTTCAAGTAGGCAAAACATAATGAGTTCTCACGTTTTTTCAATTCAATTCAATATCTTTATTTGTTGAGACACAGGTAAATATAATATATTGGTGTTACATTTTATAAAAATAATCATTAAGTGCCGTGTGCTCTGCCGTTAGGCGTACAAATTCAATTTAGTTCCATAAGATACTAAATACAAAATAGTTTGTTCATAACATATGTAAATTAGAAAAATGAACAGTAAAAATAAAAATAAAGTCACAATAAATCACTTAATAAAATAAAAAACTATATTAAAATGTCAATAAACCGATTCATGCAATATTGTAAGATATTTAGAATGAAATGTCAGTACCTATCATTTAAAAAAGCAGCAATTGAGTAATAAGTTTTCTTGATTAAAAATTCTTGTAATTTGCTTTTAAATGTCATAATGTTGGAAATATCCGTAAAAGATTGAGGAAGTTTATTATAAATTGTTGTTGACATGCCAAACACGCTAGACCTAAACAGTTCCGTATTGCGAGGAAGAGCTTTTACCTTATTGTGATGTCGGCCACTGTTGAAAAATTCAAATAGGTCAAGATTCGATTTAACAAATACTGCCATTTCAAGAATATACAGCGAAGGTAACGTTAGGAGCTTTTGTGTTTGAAAATGTGGCTTACATGTATCTCTGGGTCGTTTACAGAACATTGCCCTAATGCATTTTTTCTGAGCTTTAAATACTCGAAGTTTGTCTGTCGCGTTACCCCAAAATATGATACCATACCTTATGGTAGACGCTACAAAGGCATGGTATGCTGTTATCACTGTCTCTATATTAACGACTTTGCGGAGCATATATAAAGCATTTGCAAAGGAGTTTAATTTTTTGCTTTTAGCACTTACTTGTATGAGCTCCCCGCTCCCACCTCACCTCCCCTCTGTCCGAGTACGTAGTACATTACACTTCAAAGCCTTTACCTTTTTGGCTAAGATTACACGAGAACGGTTTCGTTCCAGGTGAAAAGGACACACCCAGTGAGCAGGATTTACTGAATGTAGAAAAAAATTCAATAGATGATAGAGTATCCCTAACAGACCACATTCCACCGAAAAAATTTCTTTTTGCGCGATCTTTTTTTTTGCCTTTCCATAGAAATTTAGTCAGCTGATTGAACCACTTTGTACTAGCGGAATAATTCGGGGGGGGGGGGGGTGAACCCCCCCCCCCCTGGCTACGCCCATGCAGCAGGCCTTTCCGCTTAGTCGCGTCGTCAGTTTTACCCGGACCAGCTTGCTTGAGCAGTTCTAGCCTTACTCTACCCTAAATTAATCTTTCCCTTTTCAGAATACACCCGTCTTACTGTATGTTCACAAGCACAGGACGTATGAATATGAGTGGGTTGAATCTGCAAAGCATGCCTCGGACTTTCTTCATACCACAATCGTTTTTGCTTCCAAAATACAAAGGGGAAGATCTAATAGAGTTCAACTGCCGGAAAATCTTCAGGGCTAGTCCGGGCTACGTTTTAGTGTCAGCTGATTACTGTCAGTTGGAAATGAGGATCTTGACCTTCTACTCTGCAGATATTAAATTGACTAAAATAATGAAGTCTAATACAGATGTGTTCAGGTCGATTGCTGCTCGTTGGAATGATATTGATGAAACGTTTGTAAGTATAATCTATACTAATAATAAAGTAGTAAAAATTTCGTGTCTTTACATACTATATTTTTGCTAAATTTTAAATTAAGTGCTAATATTGTACTGAGGCCAAAACCACAAATTTTAGGATTTTTGTGTCTGCCTGTTTGTAGGTTCCGTTTTAACTAGAGAATAACTAAGATGATTTGGATGCGGTTTTATTAGAAATTCGTAGTGACCCTGGTCAACATATAAGCCGCGATTACACCATCCGATTTATCAGCATCCTAATTAGGACGCACGAAAAAACGGACCGTCCTTAAGGCCTTACAAAATAGAATACGCAAAATCAGTGAAATTACGAGGTGTTTCTGGATTTTACAAAATAGTATTGGATGTAGGATTTTTTTTACCTGATATCGGAAAATACACCATGTTTTCTTGTTACAGCAATAATTCTAGACATAAAACTCAAACTCAATAAAACGAATTAATAAATATGGGATGGATTCGATTGATGGTTCTTGGTGGAATATCATCTTGAATAAATTATACACAAATTCTTGTACATACTTTTATTCCACATATATTTATTTTTATTCTAACTTAGGCTACCGGTTTCGTATTACACATCATCGGGCCAACAAATTATTAATTATTTAACATGACAGAAAGAAAACAAAAGAAAACATTTTTAACAAGCAAATATAAAATAAACAGAGGTGAATCACCACAGCTTGCGTTTCAAAATTGACGAATTAATAACTTAAAAAGGCATCATTTTCAAAAATAAAATCTATCGAGTGAAATGGGTCCAATAGAGAATATGCATGTCGTTTAAATAAGTAATATATTGCGTTTTTTGTATTCTAGTTACTTAGTAGAATTTAATGATGACCATGGGACACCATTTTATTTTATAGTTTGTAATTATTTCCATTAAAAAATACAACATTTTGATGAAATGAAACGTAAATACAAAACGCGTCTTTGTCACTTTGTGACAAAGTGAGTACATTTCATAATAAAATATTAAGTTCAAAATTAATAAATGTAAAAACCGGCCACTCGCCATACACCGCAAGCAAGAGCAGTATCATGTGACGTCACTTGATGCGCGCTAAAATGGCAGCCGTTTGAATTGTAGAAGATTATTATGAAACTTATTTTGATTTTATAACTATGAAATATGGATAATTTAGTTGTAAATTCTTATTTATAGCCCTAAATTGAATATATATTAACGATTTGTGCATTAAAACATTTACATGCATATTCTTTATTAGGTAACCGACCCAATAA
Organism: Ypsolopha scabrella; assembly: GCA_910592155.1. Lineage (NCBI taxonomy): Eukaryota > Metazoa > Arthropoda > Insecta > Lepidoptera > Ypsolophidae > Ypsolopha > Ypsolopha scabrella. Next base: position 13,140,887 of record OU342969.1, on the reverse strand, counting down.
CTTTAAAATTAGGAAAGACAAAGGTCAAAAAAAACACGTGTCCAAGTTTTACATTGATCAGAAAAGTGACTCAGCATTTTAAAACAAAAACCGTTGAAAGACCAAAGGCAAGCCCTTAAACGCGATTACACTGTCCTTAGTCCAATCCTATCCTAGTTAGGACGCCGATAAATCGGATGGTTAATCGCGGCTATAGGCTACAAGAGTGTTCATAAAATAACGACCAAGCCGAAAACGGGGCAGAGATTGAAACGAGGGCGGGGCCGCGGGCGTAAGGCTATAGTTATCAATAAATGTAAAGTAGGTACTTCTTATAAGGCGACGGGACTGACTAATTGATACAGACTTTAGGCTTGAAACTCTGAGCTGAGTGATCTGCAACTATGCCTAAAGACAGATTTTGCTTAGTTCGTTAAAAAATTGTGGGCATGCAAAGGAAAATCAGTATTTGTGATCTACGGTTATCGTACTAAACAGAAGTGACGCTTGCCTGTATCTAGCCCAGCGAGTCTGATTGGCCACTCAACCCCACCAGCGTGTACCTAAGAGTTTTTTTTCACGATGGTAGATAACTAACTTATTATTGTATTCCAACTGACAACATCTTACAGGCCTAATATGAAACGCACATTTATTCTAGGTGGATGAAAACCTTCGGCAAAGAGCGAAGCAGCTGTGCTACGGTATAATATACGGTATGGGTCAGAAAACGTTGTCAGAAATGCTCGACGTTTCTTTAAAGGACGCGAAGTGTTTCATAGATTCCTTCTATGACACATATCCTGGTATCTGCTGCTTCAGAAACTCTGTGATAGAGGAATGCAGGAAGTGCGGGTTTGTGGAAACGTTGCTGCAACGCCGCAGATATCTTCCCGAGATTACCTGGCCCAATGCAAAACTGAGAAGTAAGTGTTTTTGTTGTGAAATTTTATTTTGGGACAGAAGTTTATAATACTCACACTCGTATGTCAATCATACATACGTTGTACACAATGTACGGATTCCTAATGGACATTATGAATTACTTGACTATTAGGTATATGCTGCGAACGGACCGCCAGTGGGGCTTCCATTCAAAGAATCCATAAAATTGAAGAACGCACTTCTTTTTCACAGGTCAAGCGGAAAGACAAGCACTTAACACCAAAGTGCAAGGTTCAGCCGCAGACATAGTGAAAGCGGCTATGTGTGAAGTAGACAACCGGACACGCGACTTGGACGACTCCTGCAAACCTCGGCTCGTCTTACAAATGCACGACGAACTCATCTACGAAGTACCAGAGGCCTTTAAATACAACTTCATCACCACCCTTAAAGACGCCATGGAAAATGCTGTTCAATTAGATATCCCATTTCCTGTCAAAGTGAAAACGGGACCCACGTGGGGTTCCCTAACTAGTATATAAATGATTATGCATTTATTTATGTTAAACTACCCTTCAGTCAGTCTGTTCGGTCTGTGATACTAGTTTAATAGGCAATAAACGTGTTTTGGTATAATGTCATGTCTTATTTTGAAAACATTTTATTAATAAAAAGCAGCATAATATTTTTTATAAACAGATTAAATTAAAAACAATCAAATTTGTTAGAATTTATTTCCATATATATCACAGCATAGATTGATTTCCAAACATTGAATATCAAGAGGATATTTTGGTTGCTGTACTCTCTTTTCCTTCGGTCAGTGCCCTCGATTCATGAATAAAGGCAGCATACGTGACGCTCTGAAAGAAAATTATAATAGGCATGATGACTAAAAAAATTGTATTACTCCGTCAGTTAGATTATCAGAAAATATTGGACACGTATTTTTTATTTTTTCAATTTAACAAACACTGATGAAGATATAGCCTGCTGAAGTTCCGCGTGACGTCACATCTAGGTAAAATTTTACTTAGAAGTGACGTCATTTTCCCCCACTCCCAAACTTTGACGCGCTTTATCTCTGTAATTTTTTGTTTGATTGACAAAAGAAATAATAGTGTCCAATATTTTTTGATAATCTAAATGATGGACTAAATAGAATAATATTTTGTTTACCCTGTGTACAGGCCTATTCTATTTAAATGGCGCTGTTGAGATAAATAACAATATTATTTGAACAACATGAAACATATTGTTTGCGCCAAACATATAGGCGCCTGAGATATACAGAGACATAGAAGAACTTCAGAGGCGCCATTAAGTTTGGTGATGTTTGTACTAACAAATTGAAATTAAACTAAAGTTGTCACAATCTATTTACCATGCAAGTTATGATGATAATAGGTCTTAAAAAAAACAAATTAACATAACGAGATTTTTACGTAATTTTATTCTTTTCCGCGGTATGATTCTTGGGAAAAGTGGTTCAGTAGGGTCGGTAGAATATGTGGTTTGATTTAATGGTAGCAGTATATTTACACCCGGTATATTTATACATAAATATAATATAATGAGATTGTTATAGATCAAGGGTCTCCAAACTTTTTAGCCTAAGGGCCCCACTGAATCCACAAACCACCAAGAGCCAAAACCTATATATGTAGGTCATGATACCAACATACTGTAGTTTTGACACGCAAGTTTTCGTATTGGGACTATTTTTACTACTAAAAGATTGGTAGTTTAGATTCATACTGATATTGAAACGGCTACTCACGATTTTAATAGTCAGACGTGAGTAGCTGTTTCAATATCAGTATGAATCTTAACTACCAATCTTTTAGTAGTAAAAATAGTCCCAATACGAAAACTTGCGTGTCAAAACTACAATATGTTGGTATCATGACCTACATATATAGGTTTTGGCTCTTGGTGGTTTGTGGAGGATTACTTACTAGTATTGGGACTAGCTAGCGAGTGAGATGTCTTTGGCGGAAGGTGCAGGGGTGAACTCAGCTCCATTCGCAATTTCGGTTCGTACAAACGACACCAAACTTATGGCGTCTCTGAAGTTCGTCTATGTCTCTGTCTATCTCTCTCTTTCATATATGTATCTCTGTCATCTATTTCTCTCTATCCGTCTCTATTTGTCGCGAACTATGTATATTTACGGGCAGGTGTTATGGACATTTTATTGTGGCATATAGATAGTCGAAGCGCGTGCGGTGGGCAGGACTTGAATAAGCGTTATAAATAACGTTCTTATAATATTGCTAGTATTTCGTTTTGAAACATCAAAACGTCAATTTTTAACAAACTATCCATCCATCCATCAGCCTGTTTCGTCCACTGCTGGACATAGGCCTTTCCAGGATTACGCCACTCTTGGCGGTCCCCCTGGAAGAAATGCCCATACTCACACACGCTGGGCAGGCGGGTTGGTGAGCGCGGTGCCGAAACCCTTGCACCAGTGACGCCGCTGCCCGTCACCAGTCCGTTTTATATAAGGCCCGGCAATTGTGGATGGATATACCGCCATCCATCGGTCCCAGGAAATGGTGGGCCGCCTGGTTTTGCCTGAGAGCTGTTCTCTTACTCTCCCCCAAATAACTTCGGGAGGATTTGCGAGTAAGATGGTGGTACCTCCACAGTCGAGCTCGGCATCAGCTCTACCACCTACAACAAACTATGGCGAGCTAGAAATCGGGCATGACAGCCAGAGACCGCGGGCTAGATCGGTGGTACTTGTGGGCCGGTGCTGACCCGCGGGCGTTAGTTTGGAGACCCCTGTTATAGATTAATCCTGTTAATTTCATAGTTTAATAATAATGTAATTAAATAATTCAACTAGAGCGCCCGCTGGCAAAATTTTCAAGTTCTAAATTTATTTCATTACTAGCTTTTGCCCGCGGCTCCGTCCGCGTGTTATTCGGTTTAACGACATGCTTTTTCCGGGATAAAAAGTAACCTATGTGTTAAGTTGGGTATAAGCTATATCCATTCTAAATTTCATCCAAATCCGTCCAGCAGTTTCAGCGTGAAAGAGTAACAAACATACACACACGCACAAACTTTCGCATTTATAATATTAGTAGGAGTAGGATAGGAAGTAGGATGTCAAAGTACAAAGGGGCTCGCTAAAAATCAGCGCTGTAGGGTTCCTTAAAAAATCTCCGACAGCAAATGCTGAGCGTGCCACCTCTTGTCGAACAAAATTTGTATTTAAGGTATGTAGTCTAATTCCTTTTTATTTTTTTAATTTTGTTTAATATGTTTTGTTTGGCGATAAATTCAATTTTTCTTTCTTTCAAACTATGAAGTTGCCGAAATTTTGTAACAGATTCATGAGTTCATAATTCCTGTAAATCAATAGATATATCCATTATTTGTTTTTTATTTTCAGTTGGATTACTAAAATGAAGTCTTCAAAAACAGTTCGTCTTAAGTGTCAGCACCCGTTTACATGATAGATTCGTATAAAATAACATAGTGGGAAGGCAAATGAAACTTAGCTCATACAGCCATGCATGCCTGTGGTATGTTTTATTTTTTTAATTTATCGAAAACAATTGCCAGTCTTATCTTGTGTACCATAGATATACTTGACAGAAATGAGCTGGGTACCTAGCATAGGTAGACCATATTGAGCTTTGACAGCTCGATATACACTGTCCGTCCCTCTTTAGGTAGATCAAAAGAGTGATACAGACCACTGTATCAAGCGCCATCGTGCTCGATATGGTTTGCTATGCTAGACTAGTGTTTCAGTTTGATGCGTTCGTAGGCTGATAAAATGAAAACTGTTTAGACGACATTTTGCGTAGGTAGTAATTTTACAAATTGAAAATTCTGATGAAACAATCAACCATTTAGTGCCTGCTGATTTTTACTTTTTAATTTCTTTTGTTAATATATACATATAAGGTGACTTTAATTTATATAGCCCAACTCTTATTAGGGGCGTAGTAAGTGATTAGTATCACGGATCGATAACAGTTTTTGCTAATTTCGCAAAACAAAATCTTCACGTCTCATCGTGATTGACTCGGGGCTGGGCTTGCGTTTGTAAGGAACACGAAAAGAAAAATTAACGAATTTCACAAAAAGGGTACTTGAATCTTGGTACTGAGCACTTACCGAGTCTTCAGTAACAATTTGGCTAAATAAATTAAAGTCACCTTTATTGGTAACAAGGAGGATCTGGTTAAAATAAACTTCTTGGTAGGTAACCTCATTTAATCGTAATATGAATAAGAACTTTTTGATTATAATGCCAAAAGACAAAAAGTTCGCAAAATGATACGGCCACTTGCATTCTCTGTACAATATTTAAGAAAAATACAATGTTATCGATCGGTCTTTGTATCTAAAGAATAGACAATATCGGGCAGCCATTTTTGTTTAAATTATTATGTAGAATAAGCTGGTGGAGTCGAATTTATGTTATGTATGACTGAAAGCAGCCTTCGAACGCATCAAACTGAAAGCAGCTTAATTCCGTCAAGTCGGCAACTTGCGTGCAAAGAAAAAGAATGCCCGCCTAAAGTTCATTTGGAGTATGTATTTATTGTTTCTTTGTTTATTTAATTACATTTAATTTATTTACTCACACTGCATTGAAAAACGTAGTATGATACTCGTGTGTAAGGGCATTATCTTACCTACTCGTAACGTTTACAACAATCGCTTATCGCTCGTGTTTCAAATCGTTCCTCGTACAAGCTATTGCCTCCTTTACGCTCTCGTAGCATAAACTACTAATAACAGTTGACACTTTTCAAATATAAAATTGAGGTTCTGTTAAAAAAATTACGTTAGCTTAATGTTGGCTCATTCATGTAAGTACATTTTTTAAATAAAATTTGGAGATGTCATTCCTAAAATAAATGGAAAAACGTTTCACGGACGACGCTCTCTCTAAACTCGCCCGTATAGCGGTGCGGTAGGGTTCACGCATTTTTGTTTGGAAGTCAATTATTTCCTAAACTAAGGGTGTCCGCGGGTATGACTCTTGGGAAAAGTGGTTCAGTAGGGTCGGTAGAATATGTGGTTTCATATAATAGTCGCACTCTATTTACACCTAAGTGTTTACAGAAAAAATAATTGCTAAAGAATTAAGTATTATCTAAACTAATACAAAATTAGTTAAAAAGTCGTGCCTATACAAATTATTTTTACGAAATTTTACTAGTAAATAGTACTGAGGCTAAAACTACAATTTTTTGAATTTTTGTTTGTCTGTCTGGCCCGTTTTAACTCGAGAACCACCCTACGATTTTTTTTTTCAATTACCATAGTAGTGATCCTGTTCAACACAAAGGCTATAAGGTGTGTTATTAAAATAATGCCCAAGCCGAAAACGGAGCGAAAATTTAATAAACGCGGGTGAAATAGTATCTATATAAATTCAGATAATGGTAGGTGTACGTTAATTCATAATCAAAATCACCTTCTGTGCGACAAGTTAAGTCTATATGTAAAATGGATCCGCGCCACGACCAGGGTACCTAGCATAGTAGACCATATCGAGCTTTGACAGCTCGATAAACACTGTCTGTCCCTCTTTGGGTAGATCAATAGAGTGAGATAGAGCACTGTATCAAGCGCTATCGAGCTCGATATGGTTTGCTATGCTAGACTAGCAGAAGGGTTATTCTATCTTTCGAATACTCGAAGCCCGTTTTATCTGTCGAACTCTATACATTTTTAGCTCGGGTTTTAGAAATCTCGTTTCGACTGTTACTCCGGTATCGCCCCCCTAGTAGGCTGCTATTCCGTAGTGAAAAAAATTCGATCGATTAATTAATCCTTCGGTCGTATATCCATCTCTATCATTCTTAATGCGTGTGTCAGAGATGGATGTATGCCCGAACGATAAACTATCGACCGAATCTTTTTGAATTAAGAGGGTTAATTTTATGTTATCCTTATGAGCCGTCGTACAATTTTCTCTTCGCGCATACAATAGGCTTGTAGACAGGGTAAACAAAATATTATTCTATTTAGTCCGTCATTTAGATTATCAAAAAATTGGACACGTATTTTTTCTTTTGTCAATCAAACAAAAAATGACAGAGAAAAAGCGCGTCAAAGTTTGGGAGTGGGGGAAAATGACACCAATTAGAAATAAAGATTAACAAATAATAATAAAGAATAACACACAACACACAGATAATACACACAACAACCATAAAACCAAAGCAAAACCCCGATAAAGGTCAGACTAAATAAAATACTTAAGTAAAATTGTACCTAGATGTGACGTCACGCGGAACTTTAGCGGCCTATATCTTCGTCATTGTTTGTTTAATTGAAAAAAGAAAAAATATGTGTCCAATATTTTCTGATCATCTAACTGACGGACTAATAAATTTTTTTAGTCATCATGCCTATTATTAATAAACTTATAAACATGGTATGATAATATAATAGGTCGGGGAAAAAGTAATTTCGTATTTTCTATGCATCAAGTTGTAATAAAGTCTCTTTGGTCGTACTGTTTGTACGTGGGACGCACTATAAGTTTCCGGAATGAATATGAAAAAATACTATTAAAGGTACAAAATTAATTTATTGTTTTTCAAAATAACCTCCCTTGGCGTCTATGCACTTTTTCATTCGATCAAACCAGTTTTGAAAACTTTTGTGCCACTCCCCTGTGGTGACCTCTGAAACGTGTTTTTCATACCCCTCGACAGCCTCTTCTGGTGATGAAAATCGTTGACCGCGTAATTGGTTCTTAATTTTTGGGAACAGAAAAAAGTCACAAGGTGCCAGGTCGGGACTGTATGCAGGATGACTCATGAGTTCTACATTTTTCGTCTTCAAAAAGTCGTTTGTCTGTCTGGCCGTGTGAGAACTAGCATTGTCGTGGTGCAGGATGATACGGCGTTTACGGTTATTTTTACGGAGTTCGTCAATAACTTCCGGCAAACAAATGGTCGTGTACCAGTCACTATTCACGGTACGACGATTCTCTAAAGCAACAGTAGCCACGTGTCCAGTTTTATTAAAAAAAGAAGCAATCATCCGCTTAGATGCACTTTTCACGCGCGCCACTTTGGTTGGTTTCGGCTCATCTTGAAAGACCCATACGCTCGATTGCTGCTTTGTTTTGGGATCGTAGCAATAAATCCATGTTTCGTCACCTGTTACTATGTCCCACACCAAATTTGACGCACCTTCGTTGAATCTGGTAAGCATGGCACTGCACCAAGTGACGCGGTCCGTTTTTTGAGCCTCGGTCAAGTTGTGTGGGATCCACCGCGAGCACAGCTTTCTCACACCCAAATGTTTGTGTAGGATTGATTGTATTTGACTCATGCCTATTTCTAAGGATGCGCGAATTTCATGGTAGGTCACATGCCTGTCTGTTTCAATCATACGGCGCACAGCATCGATGTTTTTGTTGGTCACAGCGGTGGACGGCCGACCATCGCGAGATTCGTCACTGAGATTGATACGACCACGCTTGAATTCTGCAAACCAGCTATAAACAGTCGTCTTGCATGGTGCTTCATTGCCAAAAGCTGTTTCAAGCTGAGCGATGCTCTGTTGAGCTGTCAAATTACACTTAAATTCGTAGAAAATCATACTACGAAAATTTTCCCGAGTTAAATCCATGTTGATGCAGACACACAATTTTTTAAATGGCGCCACAAGGTAAAAACAAAAGACAGTCAGATGAAACAAACTGCATTCTACAGCCAAAGAGTTCTATTTTCAAATGTTGCAATAAATTTTTTAATATTGTTTATGTAAGTGGCCAGTTCCGGAAACTTTTAGTGTTACCTATGTATCTGGCATTTTTTAAGAGATTGATTACTGGTGATGAAAAGTGGATCACCTACGACAAGAACGTGTGAAAAAGGTCATGGTCAAAGGGCGGTCAAGCTCCACAGACTATGGCAAAACCCGGATTAACAGGTAATAAGGTGATGGTGTGTGTATGGTGGGATTTGGGCGTCGTTCATTATGAGCTTTTAACGCCGGGCAAAACTACCGATTCGGATCTCTACTGCCAACAGCTGATGAGTGATGACTCTAGCAATAAATTGAGAAAAAACGGCCGGAATTGATCAACAGAAAGGGTGTGGTCTTTCATTATGATAACGCCAGACCACAAACATTTTTGGCCACTCAGAAGGAACCGGGTTGGGAAATGTTAATGTATCCACCATATAGCCCTGACCTTGCACCCTCAGATTTTCACCTATTTCGGTCTCTTCAGAATTCTTTAGGTAGTGTAAGGTAAACATCAAGAGAGGACTGTCAAAACTACTTGTCGCATTTATTTGATCAGAAGTCCCAAAATTTCTAAAGCTGCGGGATCATGTCACTACCTACAAGATGGCAACAAGTTATTGAACAAAATTGTACATATACTAATATATTATAATTAAATGTAAATAAACTTTGAAAAAATAGGTCTTGAATGTTTATATAAAGAGTTAACAAAGGAAATACCTGCTGTGCCGCAGCTCTCACGAAACCTTCGTTAGCGGAAACGGTCAAGGCTTTTATCCGATGACCAAAATTGAAAATTATTTTAGATCTCAGTCGAACATTGCCGCGGACTTTTAAACTTTGCCTTGGATAATCATCTTCACCTGTAAAAAATAAAACGATGTATTTACCTGTATGTACGCGCTACGTTATACCTTTTGGCACAGACATAATTATTTTGGCGCCTGATGACCCTGTGACCCCCCCCCCCCTGGCTTTCAGGCTGGATCCGCCCGCCACTGTACGACGCGGTATACAATACAGGGTATTAGGAAAAGTACTGCGAGCGATCCTTTCAACCAAGTACAGTAGAAGTGTAAATAGTATATTTAAAAATAATATGGAAGAAAAAGCGGGTTATTCCTTTAGGTACCAGTCCTTCAGGGCCCCGATCCTTGAGCACCCTGATAAATTTGATTATATTTTCTTTTGTTATTTTTGCTATTATTATGCTAGTGTACTGTCGACACAAAAAGTGCTTTAAAATTAATTAATTAATGTGTTAGTTTGGTCAAGGCACTCTAGTTCAGAATTAAACTGCATTCGATATTTTCAATCTCTAGAATAGTCAAATGCTAAAGCAAAACAAAGTTGATTATTTGTAATACAAAATTGTATGTATAAGAAAGACTATGCTGTATTTTATTGCTGATTTTGCACGATTTTTACGTACATTTAACAAAAAGTAAGTTGGTTTGCAATGTTGAAAAAGTTGATTATTTGTCACACAAAATTGTTTTTATAGAAAAGACTATGCGGTATTTTATTTTATATAATTTATACTTGCGATTGTCGGCACTTGGTGAAACTTGGTGATTCAAAAATAGTTGACAAAATGTTGCATGCCAAGAAAAGAAGAATGGCTAGTTCGTTGTTATACCACGTGGGCAAACCAACAACCCCCTCTGAGTCAAAAAGGTGGGTAAAAATGCCGTTTTTGGGACAAATCTCCTATAAATGCTCGAAAATCTTAAATAAACATAGACCTGCCTTTTACACAACAAAATCTTTAAAAAACCTCCTTTGTAACAACAAGGACCGCACAGCGACAGTTAAAAAGAGTGGCATTTATGAACTGACATGTCACGATTGCGCCAAGAAATATATAGGACAAACAGGCAGGTCATTCGACACACGAGTTAAAGAGCATGTGAGTAGCTGGCGTCGTAATAAAACATCTAACTCCAATTTTGCCGATCATTTAATCAGCCAAAATCATTCTTTTGACATAACAAAAAACTTTAAACCTCTCCATATCTGTAAGAAAGGCAGAAAAATGACCGCCTTAGAAGCATTGGAGATAAATAAAGTAATGCATAAAGAACAAAATAAAATTCTAAATCAACAGTTAGATGTAAAGAAATCACCTCTGCTTTATTATTTTAATTAACCTTTTAACATGCACAATTTTTATTTGACATTTATATTATTAATATTTAAATTTGTTTTGACATTAAAATAATTATTCTAAATTAATAAGCATAGACTTGTGTTAAAAATGACTTTTTAATTCCCATTTTCGGGAATTTATTTTACTCTGACATCACTGAAGTTTTTATTGACTTACCTACCCATATTTATATTTTCGTTTCGACATAATCATTGTGTACATTTTTAACGACTCGTCGTAATGTTTGTTTAATTTCCTGAATGTCTGTATCCCTTGAGAATGGTGTATTAACCGAAACCGGTAGGGATTAACGTGTAAACCATCAAATTAAAAGCAGTGACACAAGTACAAGTGAATTTAATCGTGACGGTATTTTATTTTTTTGTTTCTGAACGATTTTTATGTTACTTACATTAAACACGTAGCAAAGATTTGTTAGCATATTTATTAAATAATAATTTTAAAAGTTGATTATTTATAACATAAAGTTACTTGTAAAAATAAGATTGTACTCAGTATCCAGCTTCGATATGGCTTTTGGTGCAGAAGTATTTTTTTCCATAATATATATTGTTTTTTTAAGGACAGAGAGAGACTTCACTGAAGTCTTCTGTATGTGTTTCTACTTTTAATCGAATCTTAAAATGTATATTACCTCCAAAATCATCAGGTAATATTGATAATTGCGTTTTTAACGCCACAGTTCGCTGTTTTTCCATAGGCCCACCCAAAGTATTGACAATTTTTTCAAAATCATTCCATGCAGTCTCACAGCAGACCAACTTCTTTCCTGAATAAGAGTACTTTATGTGAACAGAAATTAGATAAAGCTAATGTGAAAATATTTAGTTTAGAGGAACTAGGAAAGCTCATATTATTGGGTATTTTGGCTCAAATTTGGTTCTTCGTACTCGGCTTTTTAATTTACCAGTGTAAATCTTAGATAAAACAAAAGGAAGATACGGTACCCCGCGCGCGGCCCTGCAGATATAGACCCAATGGGCCTGTTTTGTGTAGCTTGTCTGGCTCGCGCCACGTTCGAAGCTTGTCGCTCTATCTCTGTCGTTCGGTGGCGCTTGTTAAAAAAAGAGGTGTGCGTTACGCCAGCGGCATGTTAGCGCTTTTCGGGATTTCAGCTAGACAGATAATTAGAGCCTCATCTCGTGTGATTGTGCCCGAAATAAAAAAATTGTGCTTCCAGCCGATCCAAAGATATTCACGAAAAGTAGATTCCGGGTAACGTTACCCCAGCGGCATGTTTTTTTTCCTGCTAAATACAAACTAGCTACTTAGGTAGATATAATTAATTTTAGTACCCAATTGTGCCGCCAAAAACAAAATTAGTGCGTCCAGAGGTTTCAGAGTTATTCAAGATGCCGCTGGGGTAACGTTTAGCCAATTGCTGTATCTCTTAAACGGCACGACATACAACGATGACTTTTTACCAAGGTGCGTCTTAATTAGTTCCTAATTTGTGCAAACTTATTTTTTCTATAATCGACACTGATGGTAATTTTTTTTTCAAAAACCCTATTATCGGCTCTTGCGCTTCAATTAGAATACCTAGAAACTTACCAATTATGGTGGTTTGTACCTTTCATCAACTCGAAGCACCTTGTGAAATTAGATGTTCCTATTTCAACTCCTTACAGAGTTATTCCATTTTTATTAAAATCTGGCTACTCTATAATGTAACGCAATACATGAGTTATTATTAAGTGACGGTATATTTGATTCCACTAATAAGTAGTACTTTTATCACATTATTTATCCTTAACATTTCAGCTGAAATATCCTCCTAAATACTGAAACATAACAAAAAAACAACAGGAAATCAATTCACACGATTAACCAACTAAATTCAAATGACTACATAAAAGCGGCCGCACCGTACATTGTGCCAACCTTCTTAAATTGGTAGTTCTATGATTCAATTTTGATTGGTACAGGTGCGTACAAATGGTTTAACTAACCATTAGTTTACTTTTATATAAATATGATACGTTATTACGTTATTAGAGAGTAACGTTACTCCAGCGGAATCTTCGATCGGCTGGAAGCACTATTTTTTTATTTCGGGGAAAATTACACGAGATGAGACTCTAATTATCTGTCAAGCTGAAATCCTGAAAAGCGCCAACAGCACTGTTGGCGTAAAGCACACAAATAAGAGGTCCATTATTCAGTTGACGATATAAGAACGTACCGGATCTACCTTTTGTTATATCAATGGTGTAAACCCCCCAAAAAGAACTCAACTTACCATCAAATAGTTTGTCCAAAATAGGTCTAACAGGCCTGTCTGATTCCCAGGAAGACTGTTGTGTTAACACTTCTTGTCGAAAAACATAATTACAGTAGCCATTCGTCATATTGCTGACGACAGCCATCATAGCTGTGACATCAAGGTTCAGAGTGTCGATCTCGGAGTGTTCTTCCATAGATTGTGATAGATTCTGATAACTTGTGTGGCTGAAATCAATTTTTATATATTTTGTAACTTTGAGATAGACATCTTATAGAATCCACTAGGTGACAACGTTAACCGCATAGAAGCCGCAAAAATAGGTTAAAAAAACCGGGTAAGTGCGAATCGGTCTCACCCAAAGACTAAAGCTTTTATGATTTAATTACAAATGTGTAGTTTCAGATTTTTCCCTATACTTGTCGTATAAGACGGTATTACTTGCCAAATTACATAGTCCTAGGTCAACGGAAAATACCCTATAAATTTTGATTCCCTTGAGAGTGTTGAAATAATCGTTTTTTGCGGCATAAACAGCCGTATCTTTTTTTCACATTGACTTAGAAGTTTCATTTTTTCACAGCTTTAAAAGACTGTAGACCTGAGTATATGGTTTTAATCTCAACTCGATACCTCCACGCGTTCCCGGGATAAAGGGTCTTGATCCTATAAGAGTTCCGTTTTTTCCTTTTGAGGAACGGAACCCTAAAAATAATGAAAGATGAAGAGTCAATTTTTAATCTCAGAACAAAAAGTTATTCGTTGGTAAAATCTTCAAGACCTCAGCTTCTTAGATAATCCCTAAGAAATATTCTCTATGTACTTACTTACCACTAAGTTTTTTTAATGATCAAAGTTAATTTTCTTACCAACTTTGTACGGATATTTCTTCATCACTACTACTTGAGTCATATGAATCTTCATAATTTTCGTCCTGACTGGAGTCTGGCAATATTTCGCCTTTGAGAATTACACCAGTAGACCTTAGTTTTTTAGCTAATGTCTCTTCAATTCCGCTAACAAATTCAAATATGACCTGTAACAGAAAATATTGCAGGTAACAAAAATGGCAATGGCATCTTTTTACTTACAAATTACAGAACTATAGGGAAAAAAATCTGCGCTGTGTTTTCAATTTTCTTTTCAAGGATTTTTTATACTAGGTGAAATTAAATCAACCGACCAAATTCATACTGGAGACTCGGTTAGTCATCAGGAACAAGGTTTAATGACCCTCCAGGTGAAATAAGAAAAAAAAAAAAAATTTCCCGTGGAACTTGCACTAGGAATTGTACTTAAACTAGTCCAACCAGTACGGGAGCAAAAAAAAATATTTTTCGAAATTGGCCAAAAGGATTACTGAACCTAGTTCTTGATCACCAACCGAGTCTCTAGTATGAATTTGGTCGGTTGATTAAATTTTACCCTATATTATCTAGAATGGTCAAAACGTAAAGCGCTACGTACTATCTGTTTTAAATGCTATTAGGATAGAACTGTGGAGGTACCACCATCTTACTCGCAAATCCTCCCGAAGTTATTCGGGAGAGAGTAAGAGAACAGCTCTCAGGCAAAACCAGGCGGCCCACCATTGCCTGGGCCCGACGGATGGCGGTATATCCATCCCCAATTGCCGGGCCTTATATAAATCAGACTTAGGCCGACTTGCACCAAGCAAACTTAACTCGGGTTAACTAACTTTTTATGCTTTGTCCTTATCTGTATGGTTTGATGTGAAAGGGGCAAAACATAAAAAGTTAGTTAACCCGAGTTAAGTTTGCTTGGTGCAAGTCGGCCTTAGTGACGGGCAGCGGCGTCACTGGTGCAAAGGTTTCGGTACCGCGCTCACCAACCCGCCTGCCCAGCGTGTGTGAGTATGGGCATTTCTTCCAGGAGGACCGCCAAGAGTGGCGAAATCCTGGAAAGGCCTATGTCCAGCAGTGGACGAAACAGGCTGATGGATGGATGGATGGAGGATAGAACCTGTCATACGGTATGACTTATTTATACCTGATGCCTGTGTGCACACCATTCGCTTGCCACAGGCATTGGCATCAGGTATGACAAGGTTAATAATGGCATCTGATACGGATAGTACTACATATTATAGCAAATAAAAGTGGTATAATTCCTAAAAGCTTCCTGATACCTGACTCAGACGAGATATTTTCTTATTAATTCGACCTTGCTCCATCGTCTGATAGCAAAGAAATCTGTATCAAATTATATTTTTTTTATGTTTTCGTGCCTTCTATTTTATAGAAAGCTTCCAAAATATGTCTCACCTTGGGTCTTCTAGTCTAGACGGTACTTAGTGCGGAAGATCCTACATAGTCAGTTTACCTGAATCAGATGTTTTTTTTGCGATCTGTAGCCCTCTTTAGTGTGGTAATCCGAGATCCTTCCTACTTTGCAATTAAATAAGTATTCGACATCTCCCACAAAATGCGAACCTCACCGAAATGGAAAAACGGTTAACCGAGTGTAGAAAGTATTTGGTTATATTAACCTGTACCGAAATTCGTATACGGTGATAATTTATTTTATTTTATTTATTTATTATTATTATGTAACTTAAACTACACAGGTAGGTAGATCACAGTAAGTTGAGTCACTTTGTATTGACGTTGTTCAATTCTACCACGAATTCTACGAACGGTGATAAACCGTTCAAACTGGACCGAAAAGAGCCCCTGGTTTATAATTTGTTTATTTTCACCATAATAGTATGCACTTTCAGATATCTATCTATTTATATTACATAAAATTCAAAGTCCTAACTGACTGACTGATATATCAAGCCACAGACTTAAGCGCTGGTCTTAGAGACATGAAATTTGGAGGGTGTGTTCTTTGTGAAGTGTAGGTATCCACTAAGAAAGGGTTTTTCGAAATTCTACTCCTAAGAGGGTGAAATGGGGTGTTGACATTTTTGTGAAACTTTTATTCTCTGGGTCAATTGACTCGAATATTGGTACACATACTCTTCAATTAAAATTAATAGGGCTTTGAAAATTCTAGACGGCATGTTAGATGGGCGGATGGCGCGCAGGATGGCACATGGTGGTCTGGTGTATATATACCACAGACATACAGACTAAACCTAAGGATTAAATAGTGTTGTCAAATTTTCATACAAAAACCAAGTGACATTTAAGCTACATGGTACAAAGATACATATAAAAATGGGTTGTTTTGGCATACTTATGCTTGAAACATATTTGTTAATACCTTAACTAATCGCTCGTATATGTTTTGTTTGGAAACAAGCAATATTTATATTTATAAGAGCCCGTTACTCACTGAGCTAAAAGGCTCAAAAGTTATTGCCCAGCAGTTAGGAAGGACCAATTTGATGAAGCTGAAGACATCTGACAATAGAACCGTTACCTCTATACCAGAAATCCTTGCCAAAATCGAGAAATTTTATGAGCTCCTATATTTTTCACACGCTCCCAAGCCAACTGCTCGCGATGAAGACGACAACCGTGCACTTCTAGTCCGCCATTACACCGATGAACTTCCGGACGTCGAAATGGGTTATTAAGATAGCTCTTAAACAGCTGAAAAACAACAAGGCGCCGGGCGAGGGCGGCATCACAAATGAACTCCTGAAAGCTGGAGGTTACCCTATACTCGGACAGCTAGTTACAGGACCTCTTTAATGCCGTCATTCGTACAGGTACTACGCCAAAGCCTGGTCATTTTGTTCTTCAAAAAAGAGGACAAAATCCTACTTAAAAACTACAAGCCAATTGCGCTCCTGAGCCACACCTACAAGTTTTCAAGAGTTATCACGAATCGTCTCGCCCAAAGATTCGACGGCTTCCAACCTCCAGAGCAGGCTGGGTTTCGAAAAGGCTACAGCACCGTGGACCACATTCACACGCTAAGGGAGGTTATACAGAAAACTCAAGAGTATAATCAGCCTTTATGTCTAGCGTTTGTGGGAGAAAGCCTTCGACTCCATCGAAACTTGGTCTGTTCTGCAGTCCTTGCAGCACGTTGACTGGTATTACGTGGAGATGTTGAAATGTCTGTATGACGCCGCTACGATGTCCAAGTACAGGGTGTTCAAACAAGACCGATACATCTTCAGCGCAGCGTGAGACGGGGAGATATTATTTCACCAAAACTGTGTACTACCGCGCTGGAGGACGTCTTTAAAACACTAGGCTGGAATGGATGAGGCATAAACGTAAACGGAGAGTACATTTCACATCTTCACTTTGCCGATGACATCGTGATAAGGCGGAATCGCTGCAGGAACTGGAGAAAATGGTGCCCGGCCTTAGCGATTCATCGAGACGAGTGGGCCTGCGGATGAATTTGGATAAGACTAATGTCATGTCCAACTGTCACGTCATCCAAGGGCCACTAAACGTCGACAATATCAGCATCGAAGTTGTTCAAAAGTATGTTTATCTGGGTCAAGTCACACAGCTGGATAAAAGCAACTTCGACGCCGAGGCTGACAGAAGAATATGCTTGGGTTGGGCAGCATTCGGTAAGTTGCGTCACATATTTACGTCGTAGATACCGCAGTGCTTAAAGGCTAAGGTGTACAACCAGTGCGTCCTTCTTGTGATGACGTATGGCGCTGAGACGTGGTCTCTTACAAAGGGCCTGATCCACCGATTTAAGGTCGCTCAACGACAACGCTATGGAGCGGGCTATGCTTGGGGTATCTCTGATGGATAGGATCCGAAATGAGGAGATCCGTAGGAGATCGAAAGTAACCGACATAGCCTGCAGAATCAGTAAGTTGAAGTGGCAGTGGTCAGGCCATATTTGTCGCCGACATGACGGCCGTTGGGGTCGAAAGGCTTTAGAATGGAGACCACGTACAGCAAAGCGTAGTGTAGGCCGACCTCGGTCCCGCTGGACCGATGACCTGAAGGACGTTACGGGGGGCGGCTGGATGAGGAGGACGGAGGACCGAAATGAGTGGCGAAATTTGGGAAAGGCTTATGAAGAAACAAAAGTTGCTACCAAATAAATATGAGGACCTTAGAAACATTAAGGAAGTGACTAGGTCCTTGGATTTTTAAAATTACTGAACCGTAAGTCATATTAGTAGGTGGTAGAGCTGTTGCCGAGCTCGACTGTGGTGGTACCACCATCTTACTCGCAAATCCTCCCGAAGTTATTCGGGGGAGAGTAAGAGGACAGCTCTCGAAACAGGCGGCCCACCATTGCCTGGGACCGATCGACGGCGGTATAACCATCCCCAATTGCCGGGGCTTATGGAAAATAGATTGGTGACGGGCAGCGGCGTCACTGGTGCAAGGGTTTCGGCACCGCGCTCACCAACCCGCCTACCCAGCGTGTGTGAGTATGGGTATTTCTTCCAGGAGGACTGCTAAGAGTGGCAAAATCCTGGAAAGGCCTATGTCCAGCAGTGGACGAAACAGGCTGATGGATGGAAGTCATATTTAGGTATTGGAATATCTTTCTTAGCATGAACTTATAGAAATCAATTGGCAATGTGCAGTTCGGAAAGGATAAGGGTCCTTTAATTTTATAAATTATTGAACTGTAAGTCATCGGGAAGTGCTCGGAAATTTTTTTTTTTCTGCATAGGTATCGTGAATTCTGTTAAAACTACGGGAATCGACTCGCTTCGCTCCGCTTCGCTCGGCTTCTAATTATGTACTTACATGTCATCCTAACCGCTCCTCCTCGCTTCGCTCATCGTCGCGACCTATTCCTAGCGTCATCACTTGCAATAATAAATCAATGACAATTACTTACCTGCTTCACTGACTCTTGGACAAGGAATTTGAATAATCATGGGTTTAAGTGCTAAATTCACAGGGTACAAATCATGATACTCTGGTATAATTTCATTGTTTCACTAAAATAACATACCTTTGGTGACTGGTACATACACGGATACAACTTTGCACATGTTAGGTAGTCTTCAGCTTGATCTAGAATAGATCTTGCTCCGTATGAAGCTTGCCCGGAGCTTAGAGTTGAAAGCGATCTTGGATTTCTCGCTATAACTGGAATAGAATATAATCAAACAAGGAAACTTTAATTAAATAAGAACACAAATAAGTGAATAGATAGTATGTAGGTTGACTAACCCAGCTTCCTCATTTTACAGTACATTCAATCTAATATTACAGAATACAGAATTCAAATAACACAGGACATAAATAATACTATCCATACAGAATTAAATTTTCATTACAAAAAATAAAAAAATATCTTATCATGAAACAACATAAAGTTTGCTTCTCTTAACCTTCCTTTAGTCTTCCGGCAATAAATAAAACAATTGAATCTATCGCAGGGCTCGAAAAAATCAGATACATAGGTACGTACGTGGGACGCACTATAAGTTTCCGGAATAAATATGAAAAAATACTATTAAAGTACAAAATTAATTTATTGTTTTTCAAAATAATCTCCCTTGGCGTCTATGCACTTTTTCATTCGATCAAACCAGTTTTGAAAACTTTTGTGCCACTCCCCTGTGGTGACCTCTGAAACGTGTTTTTCATACTCCTCGACAGCCTCTTCTGGTGATGAAAATCGTTGACCGCGTAATTGGTTCTTAATTTTTGGGAACAGAAAAAAGTCACAAGGTGCCAGGTCGGGACTGTATGCAGGATGACTCATGAGTTCTACATTTTTCGTCTTCAAAAAGTCGTTTGTCTGTCTGGCCGTGTGAGAACTAGCATTGTCGTGGTGCAGGATGATACGGCGTTTACGGTTATTTTTACGGAGTTCGTCAATAACTTCCGGCAAACAAATGGTCGTGTACCAGTCACTATTCACGGTACGACGATTCTCTAAAGCAACAGTAGCCACGTGTCCAGTTTTATTAAAAAAAGAAGCAATCATCCGCTTAGATGCACTTTTCACGCGCGCCACTTTGGTTGGTTTCGGCTCATCTTGAAGGACCCATACGCTCGATTGCTGCTTTGTTTTGGGATCGTAGCAATAAATCCATGTTTCGTCACCTGTTACTATGTCCCACACCAAATTTGACGCACCTTCGTTGAATCTGGTAAGCATGGCACTGCAACAAGTGACGCGGTCCGTTTTTTGAGCCTCGGTCAAGTTGTGTGGGATCCACCGCGAGCACAGCTTTCTCACACCCAAATGTTTGTGTAGGATTGATTGTATTTGACTCATGCCTATTTCTAAGAATGCGCGAATTTCATGGTAGGTCACATGCCTGTCTGTTTCAATCATACGGCGCACATCATCGATGTTTTTGTTGGTCACAGCGGTGGACGGCCGACCATCGCGAGATTCGTCACTGAGATTGATACGACCACGCTTGAATTCTGCAAACCAGCTATAAACAGTCGTCTTGCATGGTGCTTCATTGCCAAAAGCTGTTTCAAGCCGAACGATGCTCTGTTGAGCTGTCAAATTACACTTAAAATCGTAGAAAATCATACAACGAAAATTTTCCCGAGTTAAATCCATGTTGATGCAGACACACAATTTTTTAAATGGCGCCACAAGGTAAAAACAAAAGACAGTCAGATGAAACAAACTGCATTCTACAGCCAAAGAGTTCTATTTTCAAATGTTGCAATAAATTTTTAAATATTGTTTATGTAAGTGGCCAGTTCCGGAAACTTTTAGTGTTACCTATGTATAATGAAAAAATAACATTACAACTGTAAAACTAACCCAGTAACATTACATTACACTGGGTTAGTTTTTCAAGTGGGTGGTGAACAGTGAAAAAAAGATCAAAGGGGCCAATTTTGATGAAAACTAAAACTGCATCATCGATATAAAAAAAACACTTAATATTATTGCACCATCTGACCTGAGGTGCAATTGTGTAAAACAAGTCAGCAGGCTTGATATTGGCTAGGGAAATTAGTATTTCAAAAATCAAACAATACAGTTTTATCTAGTAAACCCTGTGAAATTATTATGTCAGGGATGGCGAACCTTTATGGATCGACCGACGTGCCATTTTTTCCAAAGAAGTGTTTAATGAGATGAGGCCATATACGACATTATACGATAACAAAACTAGATAATGAACTCTTCAAAAACTAAAAAAAAAAAGCATTTCGATTGGTAGCGTGCCTGAAATATTTGATCGCATGCATAGAACCAAAAGAATACCAAAACTAAAAAAGAGAATCAATCGCGCGTCAGGTCAGTGTTCAATTGGTCGAGCACTAACTACGTGTTCATTTTCATTATGCCGTGCCGTTCTGCGTAGTGAAATTGTGCAAAAACTACCCCGCTTAAGTGAAAAAACAGGATGGTGTATCGTATTTTCAGTAACGTCGACTATTATTTTGTCATTTAAAAGTATTATTTTACCTAGAAACGTACCTAGTTTCACTCAAAATTTCATTTAATTGTAAATGAAATTGTACAATATCAATGAAAATTAACAAAAAGTATCAGTCTGTCCTTTTCTTACTCATTAAGGGCAGTAGACAGAAAGAGACCAGTCACGTCAACTATATTTGTTTGGATTACCATGTCAGTCTCATGATTGTAACAGCCATCGAAAAGATTTGGAACAAGGAATCTGTAGAGTCGCTATGATGTATTTTTGTAATGCAATTTATTTTTAATATAATTTAATTTTAATACACAAGATAGGCTTTTGGCTTGAAACACCGTCAAAAATTCTGAACAGACCATTCATCATAACTAGTCCTTTGGAATTAAGTTGGCATTACTGCTTGTCAAACTTTTGCTGTCATATTGTTGTCAGTCAGATTTTTCAAATTTATTTTATAAAATTATGTATTATTATTGCCAAAGCCGTTGAACAATAGTGCAAAAGAGATTGTGTTGAAGGTACGCCTTTTGTGAAAAAGAAAATGCAAACAATGCACCGTGATTCCTCTGGATCAGATTCGATCTCGTGTCAGTGCTAAGACGGGTTAGTAAAATAGGGTTACCAGCTTTAAACATAAAGCCAATTTTATGGGCAAATAATAATTAGTTATTCACTTTTGCAGGCATATCGGAAAAAAGCATTCACATTAAGTCGCCTGGAAAAAATCGTCGAAAACGTAAAAAACGGGAGCTCGACGATTTAGAACAAACGTCTTCGAGGTGGAACAAGAAATAAAAAATACCGTTTTAGTACAGAGATACGTGTATAGATATTTATACCATTAGATCATGCGTATTGTTTGCGAAATACAAATCCAGCAGTGGACGAAACAGGCTGATGGACTATATCTCATGTCATATTTTGTTACTATCTATCTTTGTCATACTTACACTGTCCCTCTAACCTAAAAATAACCTACCATTTAAAACTAATTTACAGTCTTACTATCTCACTCTAACTCTTGTAAAATGGCGTTATATCTATCTCACTCTGATTCATGCAATACAATATCTATAGCTCCTTTCTAAAAAGTTGCCGTAGCAGGCAGTTTAAACACCTTCTCCTAATTTCAATTAGTTTTTTTTTGTAAATACCTACCACTTAAGTTTAAGGACAAGTTTATGAGAAATAGACTAAACACATGCGTAAACAGTAAGGAAAGTTGTATATTGTGATTGAAATTTGATAAAATTATATAATAGTAAAACATAAATAAAAACAGTCAATCGAATCCATCAAATTTTTAATGTCAAAAAGGTAACTGAACATATTTTTCATTTTTTTGTTAAGTTTTATTTATTTTTTAACAAATTTATAAACACAACTCCGATCAAATTAAAAGCTAGAATTTAAACTTACGAATGTTTTTGTCAGGGGTAAATATCAAAAAAAGTGGTAAGAAGCTACTCTATTCATCCTCTGTTCGCATAATCTTTACTTGAAGCTGCGTAAGCTAAGAACATTGCGGCTTCTTCCAGTCGAAGCTACGTAAGCTAATAAACTGATGCAATCAAAATTAAGCAGTGCAGTAATTACATGTATATGGTTCAAGTTAAATTGTTTTGTTTGTTTATATGTCTATACAAATATCTATGTTTGTATACGTTAACTAGGGATACTTTTTTCGTAAATTAAGTACTAGACCCTAAGTCCATGTGTGTAATAAATAATGTCTATGGTTGCATGCCATCAATGGCACGGGCTCCTATAATATAAAGTACTCTTTGGGCACAGGTGCCATTGATCTGCCATCCCTGACCTATTTTAAGTAGCCTTCAGCTTGATCTGGAATAGATCCTGCTCTGTATGAAGCTTCCCCAGAGCTTGAAGCTGAAAGCAATCACATATTTAAAAAATCTAGAAACCCCAGCAACATTCATATGACTTTGTTGGGTTATTCTGACAAAGCATGGTCTCAGCTATCAATGGTTGTCATTTGAAGCACTACTTACAGGACATCTTGTCCCTGGTCTGTAGTGTAGATCTATGCTAAAAAATAAACATAAAAGACTATTTTGACCATATATGGCCCTAACGTATAAACTATGTTTATAAATAAATGAACTGAAACTGTATTCTTCTTTTTTAAAACAGGACAAAGCCTAAATTAATGCCAAAAAACTGAACATTTTATAAAGTACAGGACAGTTGGTCACCCTAATTACATATTATGTAAAGGGTTTAAATATTCTTTCATACCCTTGGTCCAGGTTTTTCCTTCACTGCTTATGATGTCAACAACCAACTTGGATTCCTCATCAATGTGGAATATCTTGCACACAGCAATGACACCAGGCCTGAGAGAACAATCTACCATGGCCCCTAGGTGACGAAGATTTGAGCAGCATAATTGTTCTGACTTCACTCTGTTTGATCTTTGAAGCTGACATGGAAAATAAATAATTTTACAACTTCAAGGGTGTACTGGAAAAGTGAACATACTATATTCCCAAAGGTTACCAAACATAAGCGTTGCTATCCTTAAAAATTAGAAAGCAGGACTTAGCCACCAAAAAAGCTGGACTTTTGGGTCCCAACACTTTAAAATCTAGGAACTCTGAGTAACAATGTTACTCAGCGATTTAAAATATTTAACCCATTTTTGCAGGGGTGATACGACTCACGGCCATGTTGTGTGAAAAGTAAGAAAATGATAAAGCCTAACAAAAGCCGGACAGGCCGGACGCAGTCAAATTTGGCCAGACAAGAGGTTGAAAAGCCTAACACTGTCCCCGGCTTTATCCCGATGGATACCAACGCTACTCTGACCTGCTACTTTGGTTGGTGCCTGTATGGGGCACAACTTCAGGATTTTGGGTTGTCATAAAAAATAACCACAAAGGTTTTTGTATGGCTCAACTACTTTCCGCGATTCACAATACCTAACCCTATCCAACTAATCTAGGACTTCTAGGTTGCGTGCGATAACTTTTCAAGTCTTTTTCTTATAGTTCGCCCCTATCAACACTCCAACCGTATGTTTTTATGAGCTACCTCTATATTGGCCAGAAGTTCAGAATAATCAAGAAACCATGGCAAACAAACAATATAATCACCACTAAACTAACCTTCTTGAGAAACTCTATTTCTTGTTTAATTTTTCGCTGCAATTTCGTTACACCATCAATGGTTTGTATTGGTATTAGCTTTTTCACGAGACTCTCACCAAATTGGATTTTTTCACCAACTTCAAATAACAAATCTTCGTTTTCGTTATTATCCATACTCTCCTATTAGGGTACCGTTTCGAAACGAGCGAAAATCACTCGGACGGAGTCTTTTCTATGCTCAGTGGGACGGAGGAGGGCTTTCAAAGATGGACACGAGTTAAACCAGGGGCCTTATTGTCTAACTTTAATTGCAATCGCCATACCTTCAAGGGTATCGTGACTACAACCGTGATTACGACTATAAATTGGAATCGTCTAAGTTTTAAAGTCACAATCGCTTTGAATCGCTGAACGAAATGAATGACCAACCAACCAAATAAAAAATTAAAGTGACTACGAAACCGCTAGCGGCTTCCTTAGTTTTAATCACAGACATACAGACTAAACCTAAGGATTAAATAGCGTTGGCAAGTTTCCATACAAAAACCAAACGACATTTAAGCTACATGGTACGAAGAAACTTATAAAAATATGTTGTTTTGGCTGGCATATGCTTGAAACATATTTGTTAATACCTAAACTAATCTCTCGTATATATTTTGTTTGGAAACAAGCAATATTTATATCTAAAAGAGCCCGTAACTCACTGAGCTAAAATTGCTTCAAGTCAACTTTATGCGTTTATTATTAATGTTTGGTCTATGGTTTTAAATTTTTACGGTCGCGACGACGAGTAAAGCGAGGAGGAGCGGTTAGGTTGACATGTAAGCACATATTAGGGAGCCAAGCGAAGCGAAGCGGAGTGAGGCGACCCGCGTAGTTTTAAAATAATTCACGATAAGCAGAAAAAAAAGTACCGAGCCTTTTCGATGACTTACGGTTCAATTTATAAAATTCAAGGACCGCTTCCCTTCCGAACTGTACATTGCAAATTTAACTTTATTAGTTCAAGCTAAGGAAGATATTCCACCAACTAAAATATGACATAGTCGGTGAACGAATAAAACATGGAAGCAGTCCCTTACTAGCCACCGTTGTTTATCAACGCCGGAAAAGATATACGTAAAGTAATAAAACATTAAACTTTTGTTGCATAACAATTAATGTTATAGTTAATAAGTCAAGGTTGCTACTAGCGAGCGGCCGAGTTTATGAGCCACACCCACCACGGTCGAGTTTTCGTTGCGCTATAATGGAACGGTAGTAATAATGCTTCCATGTTTTATTCGTTCACCGCTTACGGTTCAATATTTTAAAAATCAAGCGACCGCTAGCGGTACCGTAGTAACTTCCAATAAAAAACCCTAGACTTAGGGATGTGGTACGGAAACAAAAGTATCGAGTTTATTCAAGTATCGAGTATACTCAAGTATACTGTACTAAAGTGTACTGTTTCGATTAAGTGACCAAAAAAAAAAGTTATAAATAAAAGCACGAATTGAAACGCTAAAACGAAATTTCAAAAAGTTGCTGTCTGCAGGGATGTCTATTCTTTCCAAAATAGATCGATTTCGAATCGTGGTGAATTCACAAATTCAAATTCACAAAAATCGATTCAAAAATCGGAACAGAAATTCACACAATTAGCGATAATTAATTTATAGTGTTATTTTTTCCTGAGTTTATTGTAAATAAAGTTATGTAGTTGTTTTCTCATAAATAAAACATTAAAGAAATAATTTTTTTAAGTTTTATTGCCAAAGTTACTTAAAATGCACATACAGAACATTAATATTTTGTTAATATTATGTAACAATATTTCTGTATGATGAGTTTCATACACTAGTAAAGCTGGGGTGCTAAAGCTAGGGGTATCTGTTAAGGGATGGTGACTCCGAAGAGAGCTAAGAACCAAACCCAACAAGTGATGATCGAACACTGCTTTATTGGTATTGTTTTCACTAAATAATTGCTAAATACAAAGTGCAAGCAGCCAAAATGTAATTAATTACCTAGGTAAAACCTAATTCACTAAAATATACAAGTGTGCGTTAGCTCGTACAATTTCTAAGTCTCAATTACCTACCCCAACTTCCTATCTTCAAATGTAAGGCTCTAAAATAATAATTTTGAATTCAAATACTTGCCGGATACGTAATTAAATGTGGGTATGTACTCTTTTTATTTGTATGTTATTTGTTCACAAAATTTTCCGAGAAACCGCAAAAAATCGTGTCCACGATTCTGCGGTTGTATGGATCGATTCTAAGATCGATTCGCTTCGAAAAAATCGATCCAAAATCGATTATCTTGGCCCCAATTAATCGATCTTCAAATTAATCTATTTAAAATCGACATCCCTAGCTGTTTATTTTCTTCGCAAGAAAGTTTTGTTTTGCAAGAAGTAAAAACTGAACAAGGAAATGTTTTTAAACTAGGACTGAAATTCATGAGGTCTGTAAAAATGTTTATGATTAATTGATTAGTTACCTAGGGTACTTGTCCTACGCTTGTAGGCCTCACCTAAATATTTTGGCGGTTGTATATGAAACAGTGGTGTCTATTCGGTGTAACAAGACTTATTTTACAGGACTAAACTTAATTTAAGCATTGTGTCTTTGTCTTTCTGCATCGAAAAAGGACAGGGCGCTTAAAATAAGGTTAGTCCTGTCAAACAAGTTAAGTCGTGCTGCACCGAATCAACACCATTACCTATTTAATTTCTCTTAACAAAATATTATATCATTTTGCTTACAGAATGCCTGCTCAGAGAATATTGTTAGAGAGAGAATTAAACAAAATGTTAACAATCGGTGGGACCAACTATCTGAAAGGCTTAATCGTTTAGGCAATGGTGCTACAAAATCACCTAGAGAATGAAGAGTTGTATATGTGTATACACAGAAACCTTTAAAGAGTGGAGCATTATGAATATTCTGGGGAGAGACAGCAAATTTGGAGAGATATTGGTGTGCATTCCATTTCCAGTAAGTGTTATGTTTCATCAATAGCTCATTTTTCTGCCCTTTGCAAGGTATGCCTCCTTTTTTTACACCACCAATACCTATCCTGGGCCAATATCATCCATATTCTACCAGCTAGTGTCTAAATGTCATCGGCCCACCTAGCTGACGGTGTGCTGAATCCTCTTTAGCATTATGTTTGCTGGGTATTAAAGCTAATAATTTTTAATTTTTGAAACCTCTTACAGAAAATCTTTTCTTGTTATTGACATGTAAATACATATTTAAGTTTAAGTATGTCAAATGCTTTTATTTTTTAATTAAGTTGGTAATAAAATTTATAAGCAAATATTAAATTTGATGTATTTAACTTTTCAGGAACCTGCAAGTTATTAAAAGATTCCTAAAAGATTCCAGCGAACATCCTAAATTTGCAGGTTAATAAGTTTTAATATATCTAGTCTTTAGTTGGGAATGAAAGTTGAGTTTATTTTTTGTTACATTACTGAGTTCCTTTAGTCTTAAATGTGTAGCCTTATAAGGGTGACATTTTTGCTGTGCGACAAAACCTTTTTCTAATAAAGATTATAAAAAAATACATTCTTTCTGTGTTATTGCTACTTATCCAATTTTTTATTGAATATTTTTATCTTTATTTTGTTTGTAGAGTCCAGTTGTTTGAAGCACAACATGCAGGCTGCTGCGCCTCTGGTGGCAAGCCCCCAGGCCTCGCTACTGTCTCCTTTGCCCAGTGTGCAAACCCAACTCTCACTGATTAATGAAAACACCGCCTCTGATCTACCAGTCATGTCTATGCCTGCAAGACAAGCACCACAACAACAGTGGATGGCTTTCTTTTTGCAACATTCTCCTTTCTAGCCACTATCTATGGGTCAGCCTTTACTCCTCCACCAGCGCCATCAAAATTGTTCTTGTCATACTAAAATGTAACTCATACATAAAATAAACTGTATTTCTTATAACTAAATTTCTTTTATCTGTATTTCTGATCAACCAGTCACGTCTATGCTTGCAAGACAAGCACCACAATCCTATACAATACAATCCTTTGTTTTTGCGGCAACAACAGTGGACGGCTATCTTTTTGCAACATTCTCTTTTTTAGCCGCTATCTATGGGTCAGCCTTCCCTTCTCCACCGGCACCATCAAAATTGTTTTTGCCATGCTAAAATGCAACTCATACTTAAAATTAACTGTATTTCTTATAACTCTCCAACAATCTGTATAAATAAATAACAGCTCCATGACCGCTGACTGACTGATTGAGAGACAAGGTACAGCCAAGAACGCTGAAGGCGAAAATACATAGGTAGTAACATAAAATTGAAGATCCTTGCTATTGAAGTTCATTATTACATCTAGGCCTAGCTAGAAGCATTGATAGGTCAATGTCTAGAGGTGCACTAAGAAAGCATTTATCGAAATTCACCCCTCAGTGGTGTGGAACTGGGTGAAAACTTGTGTATCGAACATGCCTTCCGAACATGGTACAATGGGCTGTTTCAAACCTAAAATCTTATGGACGAAGTCGTGGGCATGCTCTAGTTACATGAAAAGTACAAAAAGTGCATAATAGATGAGTAATTATTACAAATTTGCCTAAAAACCGTTGAAAGAGGCAGCCTATTTGTGAAATCCTTCATTTGACATTTCCGATAGCTTTCAAGGATTTGATTTGGATACGCGATACCATTTTATGTCAAATTTGTGATATCTTTCACTCAAAATTGCGATCACAATCACAACGACTCGAAATGACAGCTCATGTCCAATAATTGCGGTGTGAAGTTCGTCGATAGCATCCTTCAAATGTCAAATTCATGGGTATGGCGATTGCTGTTAAAAGTTAGACAATACGGCCCCGATACCAATTGTATGTCAAACTAGTGATATCGTTCACTCAAAATTGCGATCACAATCACCATGACTAGAAATGACAGCTCATGTTGAATAATTGCCGTGTGAAGTTCGTCAATATCCTTCAGATGTCAAATTCATGGGTATGGCGATTGCAATTAAAGTTAGACAATAAGGCCCCAGTTCTGATCTGACAGTTGCACGAAAGTGTTTTGAAATGCTTCGAGAATCACACTGATAGCCATTCATAAATTAACACCAAGGTCTTTTCACTTAGACCATTTTATCTTTGCATGAGAAAACGTCCAATAAATATAAAGGTACTCTGTGAAAACGTCGAAGTATCATCAATCAAAGCCCTATTTTCGTCGTTCCTCAATAGATTGCGCTACAAAAGGTTGTTTCAATCACTGCTGCCATTTTAGTTTTAGTGCTTTCGGCACTACATAGATGTAGTCAGAACGGATTTTTAGTATGGTTAGCGCGCATTCACAGTTTTTGCTCCTAGCGGAGAATTTAGCGGTTTTATCTAGTGTATGTTTTCATTTCTATACATTATGTCTTTTACTATAGAAAATTGGAACTGAATTTGGCGTTTTTTTATCTCCAAATTTTGTAGAATCTAGCGCTTTTCTTAGCGTTGCTAGCGCTAAATTATCATTAATTTGTTAAATGTTGTTTTATTGAACTAATATGTAGTATTTGATAAATAAAGATACAATACAATGCAGTAAGGCTGGGCTATACATGAGGTATACCTGTGTAGGTAGGTACAATAGCGAACTAAGTCCGTCGTTACGCATGAGATGTCTAAGCCGAGATAAAACTGATGACTCTATTCTCAGTTTATAAGTTACTCTATGATTAACACTTTCGTCAGGTTTCGACACTGACAGCAGAATAGCGTACCTATACAATTTTCAAAGCGTGCGACATTAGAACCCGGAACCCGTGTCGAGACCCCCAATGTATGAAAGCAGGATTGGGCCACCCTTAGACCATTTAACACGGGACCTGGCAAAGCGTGACTCTTAGTACTGAAATAATTCTGCCGTTTTCCACGGGAGGGGAGGTAAACACGCACAGCCCACATTTACTCATTCATGCACACTCCTGCGAAAAGTTGATATGTCACACTAAATCAAAAGCTGCAACACAGACACAAAACGCGCACACAAGCAAACTTACATGAACAAATCGTTCATGTACTTCGGCTGAGGGGAAAGCGTGCGCTTGCCTAGTCCCGTGTTAAATGGTAAAAGATTTTCGTGACCGACATTACAACGATAGCTGAAGTAGATTATTCTGTTGAAAGTCATAACCGTACCCATTGTATATTTTGTAAGTGTATGCATATCTTATAAAATAACGGCTCCATCTTTTTTTACATTTTGAAAATGTCCATAGACTAGAGAACTTGTCATTTGGAGCTTCAAGTTGGCAACAGTCACCTTAAAATTTTCGCGTTTTCAAAGCAAAAAACGTAATTAAATACGGTTATTTAGCGTTTTAAATAGACATAATTAGTAATATTAGTCCACTAATTTTATGTTTATGCTGTGACAATGTGGTTAAATTGATTTTGACCCAAGATTTTGCATTTGTAAATTTCCATATTTTGGGTCCGAATGAGCCGTGTTTGTAGCTCATGGTGTGATTTTTAGTGCTAATATAATTCAACGATGGACATCGAAGTTAGTAAAGAGAATATACAGCCTTTACGAGGTGGTAGAAACCTCGTTCAGCTAGGCACTGCACTTCAAGCACAATCTGATGTTGATGCCCAGAGACAGCTACAAATACAAAAAGAGTAAGTCTACTACGATTTTGGCAATCTACGCTCCTAAATCGAGCAGCAGTCTGTTAATTTATCATACATTTCATTCAAAGTAACACAGTACTCATCAGCACTTTTGATTTCATTACCCAAAGTGACAACATCAAAAACAGCTGTAACCATCTGAGTTGTTTATCATAACTGATTTGCATGTAGGCTCAGCTTATCAGAATTTGATTTTATGTAGGATTAGGTTCCTACACTTGGAGATCACATAATTGTGATAGCGTGCCGTACAAAAACTTATTCAAAATTTGTCTTACAGAGAGCATGAGGCAGCCATAAGGAACTACCATGGTATTGACCCATTAGATCCCTGGTTCAACTACATTCAGTGGGTGGAACAGTGCTATCCTAAGCATGGCCATGAAGGGCATATTGATAAGCTAATTAAGGATTGTCTCCAGTTATTTGAGAAAGATGAGAGGTATTACCAAGACCGAAGATTGGTAAAATTGTGGATCAAATATGTAAGTAGAATAAATTATATTAAATATCTACCTAATGGTTCCTTTAGTGAAAACTGTATGGAAAATTCCTATTTACAAAATGAGAAATTTGTTATGAAAATGTCAACTGGGGAATTTAGTATATTCCTCAATTATTTTTGTGAACAGGTAGAACATAAATTGAAGATTTAAGATTTATATGTATATCTCATAGCAGCAATCTAAATTTGCTGTTGGTGAGCATCAGTTGTATGAAACTGAATTTATTTTTAGATTGATTGCCTCGCCAACCCAATGGAGATATACCAAAGGCTACACAGTAGTGGGATTGGTGTGGAATGCTCAGAGTTCTACAGAGCTTGGGCATGCTACTGTGAGGAATCTGGTGACTACAAGAAAGCCAATCAGGTCTACATGCTGGGTTTGCAGGCCAGGGCTCAGCCTTTGGATGAATTGGAGCAGGCTCATATGTAAGAAAACAATATGAACCCAACCCCAAGTTTTTGTCATACTTTTAGGATTTTGGTTGTTTTGTGGTTACTTATTGAACTTGTACGTATTAACCACGGGACACGAAACGCCAGATATTTGTATGAAAACACGGTTGACTAGCTTGTGAGGGGAGTGGGCCTTGTCATTTTTCTGTCAACTGTGTTACAGTGGTGCGATGTAAAAGACGATAAAAATGGTATCAATAAGTAATGAATGAATCAATGAGTTCGAGTATAACGAATTTCTAGATTTAATATTACGGTGTTTGAACACAACATATCGTCACAACATGAATCCCCAAGGGGGTGTCAGAGGTGTTCCCAGTCCACACCCGTAACACCTGCGTTTCACTGACGAATCTAACGTCCCAACTTGATGGGTGGTGAGCTTACTTTGGGCACAATTACACGCTTTTTAGGGCATGCAGCCATAGCCTCACGATGTTTTCCTTTGCCATTCAGCAAGTGGTAAGTTTTATGTAGGAATACAAATAGTAATACTTTTTTTTTTGAAGGCCTGTGTTCTACTCCCGCCCCTTTGTGTATCGTATTTGACACTTAATAAATATGCTGAAGCAAATTATTATAATGAAGTCATATGTGTTACTTCTGTCACAAGATAATTTTCATAAAAACAACTCCATGAGTTTTCAAAAAGTTTTACTTCATTCATTTCACTTATATCGATATTGTTTATCAATATTTTCAAGCCCTAAATGGAACAAAAATGAAGATCGAATGAATGGATGAATGATATAACTCGGCCCAATTACATTAGCAACGTCTTTGGAGCATTGCCTTGGTCAATTATTACTTCTTAAAATTACGTATAATGTTTAATTTACATACCACATTTTATTAATTTCAGGACGGTCTAACCACTTTAATGAGACAAAATTTTACCTAAGCGTGAAAAGAAACATTTCTTTTTGCGCCGCTATAACTTTTACAGAATAATACAGCACACTTACCCATGTTTGGCCGTAAAGTTTCACCGCGAGCAGTCACGTCATACTGACAACGCGATATCTTTTACCGAGGCTAAAATGCCCAGTACGTGGCAAGAGGGATAAAGGCGAATGTGGCCAACGTCTTGTGTCCCGTGGTTAATTCGTCCAGGTTATTGAATCACTTGAACAGATTGCTGAAAAATAAAAATAGTGTTCTTAAGCTAAAATAGCTAAAAAAAATATTTTAAATGGGTCATGGTGATGGTTGACCCATTAGTATGTTAAAAACATGTAATCATACCCTAGTTTTTATATGTTCAGCAGCTAGATCTGGCACTTATCGCAAGGCTTTAAAAATTCAGCTTAACTAATACTATGCTTAAGGGTGTTTATTACCTCACTTCGTTTCGCATGATCCTGCTATATACCAACAAATACTGCAACAATCACTCTGAAATTAATATATTATAAAATTGAGGACTAATGCTATGTCAATGCTGTTGTGAAAACTTGATTCTATAAAATTTTCACAATAGAAAAAAATTACAAAGTTACCTCCAAATCGTACAATATACTGATAGCATTCAATGAACACTTGAAATTAGATACTTTGCATAATATAACTGATATTAGTATAAAGCAGCTGCAGACTGTTACATAAAAATGAAAAAACCATCAGTGTAGCCGCGATTTCAAACTGATGTTTTCGCGTGCGCGGCATCTGCTTAGAGTAGGTTAAAAAGCAGAAGCGTTAGAGCAGGACTGCGTATTGAGGTATTATTAGGCCCTTAACAAGGAAAACCAATTGTTTCCATTGTTTAATAGTACTGCGTTCTTTTGGGCATCATTAATAAGGTGATTAGAATAGGTGGAGTGTAAATACCTAAACTTGCCGAAAAGGTATTTATGGAGCTGTTAAAACCACCAAATACACTTTTTTTTACTGAATCCTGTAATCCCGGGATTTGTGGTATTTTGTTTCGTATTAGTTATCAAAGCAGATAAACTTTAGGACAATGAAGTTGCTGTACTTACTCCAATAAATTGATACTACGTAATAGGTACCACAAATACCGGTATTACGAGATTTAATAAAAACAAATGATTATATTGGAGCCCATACTTACACCTTCTCAGCAAGTTTAAGTTATTTGAGCAGTTTGCCATTTAACGGCACGGCGGCGAGACGGCACGACTAAGATGGAGGCAAAAGTGTATGAATTTATATGTACGCGTTTTCGGCTTACTGCGCCGGCCGTCTTCGTTGCCGTTGCCTGTACAGCAAGATTTCCACTCCAAACCGGCCGGTAAAATTGCGTACGTATTGTAAACTAAAGCAGTGTTCGTGAGTGCGGGGCGTTGTGGGGGGACGCGATGTTTGTTTTGTGAATATTGTATGTACCATTGTTGATAATTATTAAAAATATTGGAAAAAAAGACATGTTCTTGCTAAGTTTTTTGCCCTTCTTATTTTACTTTTAGAAGTAAAAATATGCATTAAAGTAAAAAAAATACAAAAAAAAATCCTTATATGCGATAAAAAATTCTTTATTGTTTTTTACAGTCCCTTAATTGAGTTGGGGAATATTCGTCCTCCTCCTTTTTATTTTTGGTAAAATTCGTCCCTCTTGACTCAAGGAGAGTAAATTCGTCCCTCAACTCATAACATACATAACCGTTAGGTACCTACTTAAAAATGGTATTCCTTTTCGATAGTACAGCGAGAGTGAAAAATGAAATCAGAACAAAATAAAAGTATGCAATCAAAATTCTGTTTATAAAAAATCAACGATTTATATAACTTCAACTAAAGTATACTTACACTGTGTAAGTTACACATATATTATAAAAATAAAAATGCTGCAATATCCATTGTACAAATTTAATAATAAAAATATGTTCCAATTACAAAGTCTAAACTAACAATAATACATACAAATTCTTACAATTTATAATTAACAAAATATTTTCAAACCAAAGAGTAGTAAAATTATTTTTTTGTGTTGTGAATACATTCCTTTTTACTTTTGTGACTAATAGTACTATTATATAAAATAAATAGAAACCTAGGTATAAAATCCACTGTCAAGACGAAGGGACGAATCGACAGCCAAAAAGAGGACGAATTTTCACATAGTGAACAAATTTTTTGAAGAGGGACGAATTTACACCAAATATAAATGATTTTAAGGACAAATTTACGCGGTACGAATTTCAAGAGGACGAATGTACCCCTTAATTTATAAAGTTTTGCTTGTCCTAAGGCCAAAAAGTAATACATTAACAACCACAATTTTCTTTGTAGGAACTTTCAACTTTTTTTCGCGCAAAGGATGCTTCATGATGATTCACCGACAAAGAGGAAGGCAGCTTCGGCACTGGCGGAGACAAGGATGGCTTTGACTTCCTTAAAGTCTTTCAAAAGAAGGAATATTGCTAATGTGCCAGTGCAGCGTGTTGGGGAAAGTGTTAGAAGTGTTGTGCCTGGAGTTGTGAG
This sequence comes from Ypsolopha scabrella, assembly GCA_910592155.1. Lineage (NCBI taxonomy): Eukaryota > Metazoa > Arthropoda > Insecta > Lepidoptera > Ypsolophidae > Ypsolopha > Ypsolopha scabrella. The sequence continues at coordinate 13,105,420 of OU342969.1, read as the reverse complement.
GCAGCACGTCGGAAATTACGACAATAGAATGCCTAACACTAATGTCATGGTCAATGTTTATGAAGTAAGTGGGATTTTTATCATTATCAACGTGTTTAAAATTTGTAAGTTACACCAGAATTTAAAAGTTTTGGATTTTCATGATGAATAATAATCATAAAGAAATTAGTGTGCATAATTTATCTTTACCAAAACACTAAATTACTTAAACCAGCTTGGTGAAATGTCATTAAAATGCTGTCTATATCTATAAAGATTCCATACCCTGAAATTGTTACCATCAATTCATCAGTGACTCTTGAAAAGTTGTTCAAAATCCATCACTTTTGTATTAATCTCTAACACAATTCATGATTGTGTTAGAGGCAATACGAATCTTTTTTTGGAGTTCCATTCCAGGCCAGATTCCGCCCAACTAGTTTTGTTGTAATTGTACAACTTTGTCACAAGCAAGGTTGAGTGAAGAATCCTTCAAGAAAATATCCCAAACGTCTTTATTGGTCAACAGGACGCGCCATCTACCTCTCAAGCTGTAATACCAAATGTAGAGCTGCCTGGACCAGCATCCTTGGTGCAAGTTTGCGGCAACATCGAAAATGAGAAGGAAATCGGGATCTGGACGAATGCCAAGACACAGATGGTCCACGCCAATGTTGTACCTCATCAACCACTGCCTTTTGTTCGTAAGTTATTTTCACTGATATTACAACTTATTAAATAGGATGAGAGGCATATACAGAGTATACATGAAAATAGAATAGGTAACAAAAGAAATTTATGCTGCACAAGTGGAAGGTAAAGCTCGACCGGCCCGCCCTAGAAGGACATGTGCCGGCCAAATAGGTGACACACTGAAGAAGGGCAAAGTATAAAGTACCTGGAATAGGAGAGCTTTTATGATTAGATTGATGGATGTAGAAGCAAAAGTGATGTGTAAGTATCGTAGCGATGGTATCTTTGCCTACCCCTCTGGGAGACGGCGTGAGTATATGTATGTATGTAAGATTTATTTTGGTTGAACAAGTGTTTTGCTTGATAAATGTTATTTTAATAAGATTAGTAGTCTACTTTTAAATACATATGGACAGTTGAGAATCACTAACGTCTAAGTAACAAAACTAAAATATTACAGTGAAAAAAATGTTTCAAAATTTGAAGCGATAACTTTTTGGAAGTTTGTATATTAAACAGATTTAAAAAATTAAGTTGGTATTGGCAGGTCACGAGAAATTAAAATTTAAATCTATAGTACGCGACATGGCGGGAGTGCGGGCGAGTACATACTTGTCAGTATGAAACGGCCCGCACTCCCGCCTGTCGCGAAATATAGCTGCAAACCGAAAAAAAATTTAGGTAGACGTTATTGATTCTTAACCATCTATATGCGCTATGGGCTTTCGCTTGGCCAATACCGCGCCTAATGGGAAGCGTCAATAACACCTAGGATGAAGCTCGCCCAGATAGTTTGAGAGTAGAAACAGGCGAGGTATCAGTAAGTCCAAGGAATCCAGCAAAATCTTCAGAATGAAGCATAATTCTATACAAAAGATGCATGCACAAACGTGACCCAGGGCTTACACCTTTGTGATATTAGCATGTCTTTGTGCGCTAAAAATGTTGCGTAGATCTGCCGGTTGATTTCCTAAATGCTTAAATTAAATGTAAGACAATTTGGAGATATTTACGTCAATATAATAAGATAAGATAAGCATTTATTTATCACCACAACACAAAAGACATGACATGACAAAATAAAAGGACTTAACTTTAACAATTTTTAACATTGAGACGCAGTACATTAAAAATTAATTAATGACACACACACAGCCATGTAACATAATGTATCATGTGTCGTGGCAAAAAAGGGCTCTAAACTCAGCATGTGCTGCAATGTACACAGTACAAACTGCAGCGCTGTTATTCTGCCAGAGCCTAATAATGGTGACGCACGAACACAAATAACGGTGCAAGAGTTCTACATACATAATATTTATGATTAGAAAATAATTAATAATTTAAATTCCAGGATATATGTTTACTTCGATAATTAATATAATTGTTGTATAATAATATAATAAATACGGCAAATGTTATAAATAAGTCTCAATCTAGATATCCTACTAATATTATAAATGCGAAAGTTTGTGCGTGTGTGTGTGTGTGTGTATGTTTGTTACTCTTTCACGCTGAAACGGCTGAACGGATTTGGATGAAATTTTGAATGGATATAGCTTATACCCTAACTTAACAGATAGGCTACTTTTTATCCCAGAAAAATGCATGGTTCCTGTAGGATAGATCAATATCATTGAAAAATCAGGTGTCTAATTACCGCGGTCCTATTAGTTTGTGGTGAAATAAGACAAGGCTTTGTCATTTCATACATCGGGTGTCTAACTAGCGTGGTTCTTAATCGTTTTTGGGGAAATCACACTTCACACTAATATTATAAATGCGAAAGTTTGTGTGTGTGTGTATGTTTGTTACTCTTTCACGCTGAAACGGCTGGACGGATTTGGATGAAATTTAGAATGGATATGTTTATACTCCAACTTATCCCGGAAAAAAGCATGTCGTTAAACTGAATAACACGCGGGCGGAGCCGCGGGCAAAAGCTAGTACAATATAATCCACAAATGCTTAGCTAATGTTGAGACTTTTGTAACGAGAGAAGATACTTGGATAACCTTGGACTTGAAACCTATCCTAGACTTAAGTTCACGCATGGGAGGGGGAAGATTATTCCAACACTTGGAAGCTAAGTATCTGAAGCTACCTCTAAATGATACGGTCTTGTGTTTTGGACACAGAATTCGGTTGAACCTACAGCTATATTTGTTGTATGAAGAAGACCAATGTAACTTATTATAAAGATATTTAGGAGAACCAGTTTTTACGATCCCTATATAATATGTAAATAGTGTTTAGCAATATCCACTTTTAAGGTTGAAAATGAACCCCCTAGCTTTATTTAAACCTATGAATTAGAATCGCTAACAGAACCCAAAACCCTAAATAAAAAAGATTATTTTTCCTTCCTAATTTAGAATGTATGGCCAACCTATACGACGAGACATGTGACTGACAATAGACCGTACATATTCCCGGCGGTAAATAATGCACATAGGCCGTATGTATAGGTTTTGTAGAGCGTCGCCTCTGTCACCGAAGTATTAGTGCTACAACCGAGTTATCGACCAACTTGAAAAAAAATGAGTCATGACAAAAGTAACAAATCATGTATTTTTTATTTCGAACATAGAACAGTTTTCTTTGTTATAGCTAAAGGGTTCATTTTCAACTGGTAAAGGCGTTTATAGGGTAAATCTGTCTCATTCAAAATGTATTAATTACGTCTATATTTCTTACTAGATCGATTTTTCCCAATTTCTCAGTTTCTCGATGACGCGTAACATGCCATACTTCATGGCGTTAGCTTCCCTGCCCCTCTCACACTAACACAAAGAGCTTCAAATAGTAAAGTTATTCCCGCAGCTTACGAAGACGAAGAAGACGTCCTGAAGCTTCCAGCCAACCACATGTCGTACTGCCAGGATGACCTTACCTTCACCTTCACTGTGCCTCTCTGTGTACCTGACCCGCCAGACGCTACCAAGATACCCTGCTATAATAAAACAGAGGTTAGTGACAGGATTTAACCTCTTAGTTGATTTATCACTCTTTGTCAGGTGGATTGTCAATTTGTCACATGCTATGTATGATTTATTTATTTTAATAATATTTCTCTTTCCCTGCTAAGGTTTGCTGGATGAAATCTCTTTTTAGAGATAAGCTCACCAGTGTACACAAGTAATAATTTATGTCTTATTTATTATTTATCAGTTGTCTGTGTATAATAAATAATGAAGAAAGAAGTCAAGGTACATGTTAGGTCCATAAATTTTTCAAGTCACGTTTTTATTTTTGGTAAAATAAAAAACTTAATATTTTAAGATACATAACATAAGCAACAAAATGCGGCTTAATACAATATGTAATCTGAAACACTTATTGTTCTTTTAAGGTTTATGTTGGAGAAAAAGAATACAGTTTAGAAGAAATAAGATCAAGAAAATATCAGAATCAAATAATTCAAAAGACTGAAGCGAGGGAGGAAGCTGCGGCCCAACAAAATTATAGCAATTTCAACGAATCTGTAGCCCAGTGCAGTGCACTAGAGACCTTAGCGAATTGTGCACTGGACGCAGAACAAGAGCATTTGCAACTGATGCCGTTGAACATACCAACATTACAAAATATTACTAGAGTCACAAACATGCACTCTCCAGGCGAACCTAGAGTCTTGGTCAACCTCGACTCTAAAGAACTTAGCGAGCATGTAAGACGGAATGATGAAAACCAGAAACCAGTGAACGCGGACAAAGAGAACCAGTTACATCAACCGAGTCCAGGCCAGGATTACGCCGGGGCTGCGAACTATGGAAGGAACAATTTGGTTGAAGAGTTTGACAGGAGCCTGATGAGCAACCTACTTGGTGATTCAGTTACTGTGAACACTAAAGAGGCCAGATGGGAGCTGAGGAACCTGTTCAATGATAATGGGATGCATGGTATGTATGCTTGTATGTACATGTACCTACATAATACGCTATGTCTTTGAGAGAAGTAGCAAGAAGTTTAACGACAAACTGGAAATTAGAACAAAGGTAAGGTCAGCGCATTTAGGCACCACCCTCTGTTGTGGTATTTACACATACTGTCGCGTATAGTAACGGTTTAGGGCGTGGCGTTGTCGGGACGCGATAATAGGATGTTGTCAGCGGGCGATTTACTAAGAAAGCGTATGAGAGACATCACACATAGGGAGTGCAATCTCGGTATTCCGAGATCGCGAAATACCGAGATCTTGCACGAATTTTGCAAGACCAATCTTGCACCCCAAATCGTGCGCGATCTCGCAAGATTTGCAAGATTGCACAGCAACACATTCTATGACCATGCGAGAGCGCGGACGCGCGCAGACTGAATTCCCTCCCGGTTCTTCTCGGCGCTGGAGTGAAAGGGGGTGTGCCTGCGCGGGGTGAGGTAGTGTCGCGTGCGGCAGTGGTCTATTTTTTCGCCATTTGCAATTGTTTTCATGACTGTGACATGTTAATTTATTTACTCAAAGTGTGCCGATTGTTTGTATTTGTAAAAAAGACAGTTTAGTGTCAAATATTGGTTTTATAGTGCCATCATGTCATCAAATGTAATTTATAAGGAGTTTAATAGTCCGCTGGAAGTATGGAGGTACTTTTTAAAGGCAGAGGATGGCTGTACTGCTCAATGCAAATTATGTAAGTCTATTCTGAAAACATCGGCACGTTCTCTTAAAGGTTTACATGTACATATGAATGCCAAGCATAAAATTGATACGACGCAGAAAAAAGGATTACAAAATACGACTCCGGTTCCATCAACGTCTTCATCGGCACCATCGCTGCCATCAACCAGTTCGTCGGCTGTATCTTGTTCCACAGGTGAGAACCGTGCAAAAAAGCAAAAAATCAATGATTACTTTCATTCGCAAAAAGTTCCTAGGGATAAAAGAATTGCAAGAATGGTTTCCAAAGATGGCCTGACATTTAGATCGTTTTGTACGTCAAAAGATTTAAGAGAATTATTTGAAGCAAAAGGCTACAAGCTTCCAACATCTCCCAACGCTATAAAATTAATAGTCATGAATTATGGCATGACTCTGAAGATGAAAGTGTCTCAAGATCTTAAGGAACTAAAGAAAGATAATCACAGATTTGCTCTTACTTTTGATGAGTGGACTTCTTGTAGAAACAGACGCTTTATGAATATAAACATTCACACGTTTTCGAAGGGAGAAGCTTTGTTTTGGAATTTGGGGCTTGTGCGGGTAGTCGGAAGTATGCCCGCAGAGAGTTGTATAGATCTTTTAAAGAAAAAGTTGTCAGAATATGCTTTATCCTTGGATGATGATATAGCGGCTATAACAACTGATGGGGCTAGTATAATGGTTAAAGTAGGACGACTTATAAACCCTCTCCAGCAACTATGCTATGCTCACGGCCTTCAGCTAGGCATCATAGACGTTATCTACAAGAAAGAAAAAGACAACTTAGACACGCGTCAAAAAAACGACGAGGAAAACAAGTTTCTCGATATCGACGAAGAAACCGAAGAAAATGATTCTGAAGGGTTTGATTGCATATTATCTACAGTTGAAGTTGAATTAGTACCAGAGCTTGATACAATCATAAGTAAAGTAAGAAAAACTGTAAAGCTTTTCCGAAAATCGCCAACAAAGAACGACATTCTTCAGAAGTATGTAAATGACGAGTTCGGAAAAAACATGCACCTAGTGCTCGACTGTAAAACAAGATGGTCGAGTCTTGCAGACATGATCTCCAGATTCAACAAAGTGAAGACGTGTGTAAGCAAAGCTTTGATCGATTGCAGCCTTGGGACAAATCCGGACTATGCTTTCTCAGAACAAGAATATGCCGCTTTGTCTGACTTAGACCACGTGTTTCAGCCAGTTAAATTAGCCGTTGAAGTATTATGTCGAAGAGATTCAGATCTCATCACTGCTGAAACCACTTTGCGGTTCATGGTAAGAAAGTTAGAAAACCTAACAACACCTATAGCACAGAAGCTGGCAGATGCTATGAGGACTCGAATCCGTGAGCGCCGAACAATTATGACTGCAGCGTTGTTCTATTTGAGAGATCCTGCCCAATACGATGAAGATTTTGATTCGCTGATTAACGATAACACCTTTAATTTGCCACCAAAAACTTCGGTCAAAAGAGAAATAAAAAAGCTGATCGAACGACTATACGTACTTGCTTCTTCCTCTACATCTTCAGATGAAATTGTTACAGAAGAACCAGTAGACGATGATGATGATAACTCGCCGTTATCTTTAGTAGCCGGCGTATCCGAAAAAATACCTCTGTCTCTTGATGAAGAATTACAAATGATTTTGAAATCCCGTCCACAAGAACGCCCTTCACGTGCAACTGGTTCATTATTCGATAAATTTTTTAGACAAGAAATTAGTCTGTTTGAATCAGGCGGGGCAAAAGGGCAGCACCTGCAGTCAGCGTATCAATGCCTATCATCAGTAGTGCCAACAAGCGTAGAGTCAGAACGGGCCTTCTCTGCTGCTGGGTATTTAGCACGAAACATCCGAAGCCAGTTAGCAGACGACACACTAGATATGTTGTGTTTTCTAAGGAGTTTTTTTCAGAATAATCCGTAATTTTGTTAAATAAATGATTCATTGTTTTTGTATAATGTATTATTATTTCATTATATCGCCCATAGAGCAATAACTTTACCAAGTTTCAATTGAATATTTATAATTATTAAGAATAATTCGTAGGTATGCAAGATCTTGCAAAATACCGAGATCTTGCAAGATTAGACCTCTTAAATCTTGCAAATACCGAGATTAAAGATTTTGCTGCAAGATTGCACTCCCTAATCACACAGAAATGCCACTTCGCACCGAGCTTGGCCTACCAAAAGCGTACTCTCATCACACCGCGACAACGCCTCGCTTTGTCTTGCGAGTTTTGGTTACACCTGTCCACGCTTCTTGTATTGTCTTCCGAATTGCACGGCTACCTCCGTGAGAATGTTCTAACATGAGTAATTTGACTTTTGTGATTCTGTTTCGAGCAGCTTTCAATACAGTTTTTTGTTGTGTAAACATTCTTGTTATTACTTGCTATTTAATAGTTGAAACCGTTTTTTAATTTTTCTATGGAACAGAAATTTAAAAAATAGGAGCCGCAAAGGTTCGGTGTTTATCTGCCCGTGTGCGGCACAAGCTTTTAACCTACTCGAAGAAAAGTCTTTACAAGCAACTAAATCTACGATTGTGTACGCCATATATTTACCAGCCTTTATAGGTAATCGGTACCTTTAACAAGTCGTAAAACGAAAAAAAAAAGACTGTTCAAGTGCGAGTAGGAGGTTTGGAGGTTCCCCGAGGTTTCCGTATTTACCGTTTAAAACTCAAAACTCCACGATCAAAACAACCAAACAAAAAAAAAAAACGTTAAAAACAAATATTTACTGATGTTTTTTTTAGGCTGTTTTAAACATGTTTTAAATGTTTAAAACATTTTTTGGGTATCGTATTAGTATATTGTGTATAATTGATTAAAAAGCGTTTTATAAATGTAATCATTACCTATTAATTTATTGAGTAAAAAATAATAAGTGCTTTCCCAATAAATAAGAAACGCAGAAATGCTTAAAAATACAAGTTACTTGTATAAATGTACGAATAAAATTAGTAATAAAAATAAAAAATAAAAACAATCAGCTGGTAATAAAGTAGGAAAATTATAAATTTGGGCTTATTCATATTCCACACCTTCAAGTCCAGAAAATGAACTCCCCGGATTTAGTACCCTCATCATGGTTACTAATTTGACGGCTTTTTCCGTGCCAAGACGGTTTCGTACTTTACTGTGTACCAGCCCAAATGATGAGAATAATCTTCCTATTCCGGCCGATGAAGCAGTAGCTGTAAAAAGTTGAGTTGTGAGTTGTGAAAAACAGCGTTTTTATATATGAGTGTTTAAAACACTTAATTGTTTTAAACAATGCCAACCCTGGTAGTTATGAACCAACTTGAGACTTACGATCTATTTATTAAGCTTGAGTATCCAAAATGTCTAATTACGGCGGTCCATTATTTCTGCTTGAATAATTAAATATGGGTAGTCTACAGATATTTTCCTAGACGTATGCTATAAGACCTAATTGTCAGCGGAATTTTAGGTTTTCATGGTGAGCCTGTTTGTATTAAATTGATTACGTAAATATGGCCTGCCCTGCCCCTATGTCATCGGCGTTGTAAAGTCCCTTTCAATAGAATTCGGCAATAATGTAAACAAAGCAATTATTTGACAGTGGTCCAAGATCATATTATTGTACATTGTATCATAGATCAAATATTTAAATCTTTTTAAAATCAATTGAAAACAGTGAAAAACACTAACTTTCCAAAGACAAATAAGACTTAAGACAAAAAAAAAATTTTTTACAAACCTATTGAAATATTGTCGTCCGAGTATTTTTTATTAAAATAACTATCATATTGTAGTTATTTGGTGTCGAAATGATTGTAAGAACCATGTACATTATGATTCCTTGAAATGTGTATATGATCAGGATTGATATTCAAATGTAAGTTATTACAGAGTAATCGTGTTTAAATTTGTTTGTTTATATTATTGCCGGTTTCTATTGAAAGGGACTTTAAACATTATGAACTTATTATCGAAAACATGGAATTGTGTTTTTGTAAAAAAGGCTCCCTTATTAATTTATATTTAATTTTATTCACTAAAAAACAGCAACTAAAAATCCAACCTTTCCTTGATTTAGCGTACGACTCGGACGCGCAATATTATCAAATATGTTTATCTCTTTCTTTCGTTGTGCGATGGACATATTGCGCCTTAACTGACTTTAAGTCAGTAAAACCCCGTGATTGTCGCAGAACCGTCGATGGTGCAGCCGATAGTGCGAGAGTACGACGTGCCCAAGTTCGACATCCATGAGGACCGGTCCCTGACGATGGCTCTGCACAAGAAGCAGCTCTCGCAGGAAACGGATGTGCCAGTGCCAGACAAGGAGAACGCTGACAAACTCGCTGCGCCCCCGCTCAATAATGTAAGTTACTGTTCTTTTGCCCGCGCATTATACATACCATCTCGGCCTCGTCTGACTTCTAAAACTTACTGCTATCGAAATAATACACGTGTATATATTATCTCAGTAGAAAATGTCATTAGAACGTGACCCCACATTTTGAAGGTTGTGTGAGCTTTGTGGTGAACTACAGATACCTTAGCACACAACGACAATTTCACTATTATTGGTCAGCAAAAATCTGATGCTACCTCCCCACCTCTGTATGCCTAGCAAAAAGTTTTTAAAAGTAAACCTACATGTTACTACTTCACAATTATAAACTTTTTTCAAGGTTGTATACCTTCATCACCGCGATTTCAAACCAAACGATAATCAAAAAGTAACTATAGTATGTTCGAGTTATCATGATATGGGTGGCAGTTCAAAATTGACAGTTATAGTTATGTGCCCTAACGAAATAGAATCGATTTTTTTTAGTATCAAGTATGTTAACAAGGTCTATCATTTTCGATTTTTTATTTGATTGATTTTTGATTATCGAAACTGCTTTATGTTAATTTCTAAATTAATTAAATTGAACGAACCAATAACGCCCGAGCTTGAGAGTTTAAAGATTTTTTTTGTTTTTCTCGGCATTTCACCAAAAACAAACAACAAAAATCAACAAAAACTGTAACAAACGTCAAAACAAAATAGCACGTAATGCAACCGCAACGAAAACACAAACCGCATACAAGATGAACTGATACTGAAGCGATCCTATAAGATGGCCGCACCGATTCATCGATGTATTTTCGATTATGTAGTGTCAGTACCTATGGGTTAACGTTCCGATCCACGCATCAAGTAGCAAAAATATTTTTTTATTTCCTGAATCTTTTTTCGTTAAATTTAACGAATACACTGTAATTATTGTATCGATTTATAGATAAATAATTTATTGTATTTTTGCAATAATGATATACATTCTTTCTAAAACCTAATATTTTTTTTTGTACCTGGGTGTATGTAGTATGGTGTGAGTAGTATAGGTGAAACGGAAAATTACGAACTGTCACCCATATCATGCTAACTCGAACATACTATAAGTGCATCGCCGTCCTCCACTAACACGCAGTGTGTGAACGAAACAAGAAAAAAGTCGAATGACGCTCTAACCAAAGGCGGTCGAATCGCCCTGATTATTCGTCATTTAGGTTATTTATTTTTGACAAATGTTTGAAAAATTATGTCAATTTTCATATTTACGCATAGAAAGTTATACCATCACGCTTGGAGTGTTTCGTGGAGTTGCTTATACACCATTTGACAATACAACTAGGCATATTATAGATTTTTTACAACGCTATATGTAAAGTACTCGACGACACGAGCGGATGTCACGAGACTGATCGACGTGCGGCACTTATCTTTAAGCATATGCCCACTGTGGCACTTATTTAGTGGCGTCAGTCTTCAAGCGCGTTTATACATCCATCGTATATTGTTCGATGCTTACTGCTCACCTCTTTTTCGTCACAGAAATTATACATAACCTGAAATTCTCCTTAAAAGCTCCGGGGTAACAGGGAAAACCGCATCAAATACGTTTAGTGGTGATATAATATTGTAAGTGGCGTGTAAACTGAGTGTTTGTACAGGCCAGGGATAGCGAACCAATGGCACCCGTGCCATTAATGGCACGCGACAAAACATTTAAGGCACGCTTCTAATCGAAACGGTTTTTTTTTTGGTAGTTTTGATTTGCTATTATTTAGTTTTATTATTTTCCCAATAATCACTAAGTCAAAGTTATGCGAAGGCACGTATATGGCCTCATTAAACACTTCTTTAGAAAAAATGGCACGTCGATAAATAAAGGTTTGCCATCCCTGGTACAGGCTATTATAACATACGTGTCAATGGTCTAAATACCAAGCCCATTATATGAGCTGCAGCTTGGTATTCATATTTTGGTAGTAGGTATTTAAAATTAATATCTAGTTCTTTGTGTAGTTTTTATTACCTCATCAACAAAATCTGTAGGTACATAGTCTAAACCCCTTTTTTATATCACAATCAAGTATATTTATGGCGAGCCGCACACACGATATATTATAGTCAATAATACAGAAGTGAAAAAAACCGTAGTTAAAATATCACAATAATATCTAATACTAATAATAAAGTAGTAAACATGTCGTGTCTCTGAATTCTTCTGTACTGCCGTCGAAACAACAATTTTTTGAATTTTTGTCTGTCTTTCTGTCCGTCTGTTTTTCTGTCTGTCTGTATTTTTTGTTTTAACTCGAGAACCACTCAACGGATTTGGATGTGTTTTTTTAAATTATTATCTTAGGGACCCTGGTCAACATATAAGCCATAAGAGGTGTTCATAAAATAACGCCCAACCTGAAAACGGGGCAAAGATTGCATAAACGCGGGTGGAGCTGCGGGCAAAGGCTAGTTATCTATATGTGTATTATGGCCAGTAATATTGTGTGTATGCAGCTAGCCTATGGTTGTAATAATTGTAACCATCGTATATCACTATGCAGTTTACTTCAAAATAACTAACATTAATCAAGCAAACAATCTAACATTTCCAGGCAAACAAGACAGCTTACTACGAAGAGCCCTCCTGCACTCAAGTGTTCAACTTCAATATCCCTAGTGCAAGCACTCCAAACTTGTCTCAGTTCAAGAAGCCAAGTTCCATCGACCAATCCAGCAAAGTGTCAACGGTTCCTAAGTTCAATATGGATGAGAGTGGGGCTGATCATGGGGAGATGGGGTTTCAGAAGAAAGAAGAGTTCTCTAGACCCGAAGTTAACCAACACGCTTCAGTGGATCATCAGGGGACAGCTTTGTCCGTCATTATGGAGGCTACAAGGGAATATAACAGGTAATTACATGTAACTTTGGAGAATAGATAGTGAAACAACGACACCTATTCTCATGTAGCAAATATTAGATTTAGAGCTGCCATAACCTAAAACTTTTCATTGCAAAATAGGCTTTAACGCAGGTGGATAAAAGTTAAATGAGCTTGTATTATTTTAGGTTTTTCAACTCTAAATTTAAGGTTTGCTGCACGAGAATAGGTCACAGTAGTTGCCTAGTCTGCTAGATGTCGTCCACAGGTGGAAAATTTTGTTGGATTGCCTGGTGTATATGTTTAAACCTGCGATTGCCTTCTATAACGTTGAAATGTAAAAAGTATCACTGAAGATTACGTTTTTATTGCGAAATCCATCGCTTTGGAATACTCTAAATATTACTATTAGAGTGCATTACAAACCAGAAAAGATAAATTAGAAACAAATGTAAAGACAAGAATTTGAAAAAATTCCTCGGGCCAGGATTCGAACCTGCGACCTCTTGTTTCCCAGACAAGCGCGCTACCAATTGCGCCACCGAGGTACTTACCTAGAGCGTTGAATTTTTCCACCATACTTGTCCACCGAATATTTTTGTAACTATTTGATCTAACTAGCTTGTAATGCACATACTGACGCCCACGAGGGCGTTATGTGATTTCACGCCTTGTTCTTAAGAAACAGATGGCGCTGTCGTCGCTACAATATGTGTTGCTTCAGACAGTTAAGAAATTCACAGTTCTCATTAACAAAGATTATGTTTTTATTGCGAAATCCATCGCTTTGGAATACTCTAAATATTGTCAATTTCTTGTCTTTACATTTGTTTCTAATTTATCTTTTCTGGTTTGTAATGCATTCTAATAGTAATATTTATCACTGAAGAGTGGGTTTATAAGTATTTTTTGTATTAAGTAGACACTTTGAATAGTTCTTATTCTCTCTCTGGGATTCATAATAAACAAATACTTATAAATCCACACTTCTGTGATAATTTTTACATTTCAACGTTATAGAACGCGTTACGATTAACGATCCATTATTTATTGCAGCAAATCTGGTTCCAGTTCATCAGGTCAATCGACCAGAGGAAACTTCACAGGCTACGCAACTACACCATATAATGAAAAAACACAAGCGTCAAACTTCGACTCCATGTACAATCAGCACAACGACCCAACCACTTCTAAAAGGCACTCGGTCACAAATCAACAGAGAACTGTGAACGAACAATTCAGTAGAGCGTACTCTCAAAAACAACCTGAGGCCAAGCCTGTCCAACAGACACCTCCAGCGCCTTACTTGTCCCACGACCATCAGTACCAAAAACCTACACCACAAGGTTACAATGGGTACCAACAACAGAGGTCTGTGCACCCGCACTATCAACAACAGCAACAAAATTACAGCTACCAACAAGGATACAGCAACCAAATGGCTCAACAAACCACTGTTCAGCAAGGCTATGGTAGCCCCAGCCCAAACGCTTACCAAAGCCCTCAACATCCGGGCCTGCAAAGTCCACACCAGCAAGTCCAACCAGGATTCCAAAGCCCAACTTATTCCAACCAACAGATGGGATTTCACAGCCCCGGGCATGCAATGATGAGTCCACAACACGTTTATAGTGGGAGACAGGATTATCAACACTATCCTAACCAAGAAAGACAGCATGTCTACGCTCAACACCAGCAATCGCCTGGTTTCCAAAGCCCTCCACATCAGACGCAATATCAAAACGCACAGTATTATCAGAGACCTAGTCACTCGCCAGCAGCCAATCAGAGCTATAACCAGCAGAATTACCAAGCTGCGCAACATCAGTACAATAATCAGTACGCTAATCAACATGCCAACGTCCCTCAGCACGCTAATGTCTCGCAACATGCTAATCAAAGTTTCAATAATCTTCAAAATCCGTACAGACAGTCTCCCAAAGTTGCCGACAATGCTGCATACGCAGCCGCGCCAAATAACCAGCCGTTCCAAATCTATCAAAGTCCGCAACCCGCGCAATCTAGCTACAGAAATATACCTCAAACACCGACTCAAGATAGATGTCAGCCGATGCAGACCTCCCCAGACGTCCAAGTTAAGCCAGAAATGCTCGCCAATACTGTAAGACCCGCGGCGGATCCGAATACTTCCAACAAAATAAGTCCTCCGAAACACCCCGCGCCACACAAAAGCCCCACGTCGGCCCTTAGAAGCATCAGACACGACCAGCCTAACGTGAAAATGAGCCAAAACTCCCCAGATATTGGCTTCTCTAACCAATTCCTCAACTTCATCTCTTCAAGGAATGAGCCTAAAGATAACGCAAACACTCCTAAATTCACGAACAGCCCCAATATATCTCAGAAGATGCATAAGAACTTGTATGTGTCTAGCCCAGAGCAGGCTCAAATACCTCCATCATCAGGCTTGTCTGACTCCGACAGTAAAGACGGTCTAACGGCTCAAACTATAACGCCGATACAATCAGCCAAAGTATCCCAAACGGTGGAAAAAATAAAGGATATCTCAAAGCGACAGCTGGACTTTGAGCATCGACACGAATTCCAATCCGAAGACAGCCGAGACTCGGTCAGTAAAGAGAGTAGAATATCATCAGTATATTCGAGGCAATCGGACTTCCATTCTGATGGCTATGGCATGGACGTAGATAGCGAAAATTCAATGGAATGTGCAGCATTCAAATCCACACACTCTATATCCTTAGTGGAAACTAGTGAGATACCCAGACCGGCGGATATTGACTTCCCTCCTGTGATAGATCCATTTAATAAGAATATGCTGGCCACTTTGCTGGAATATGTAAAATTTCCGAACAAGACGCACGCAGATGGCTACGTAGAAGTGAGGTCTATTCCAAAATTGCAACTCTCATCGGTTGTAACAGTCGGGAATAATAGGTTTTCTATTGAGAAACAACTGGGCAAAGGAAACTATGGAGCCGTGTTCTTGTGTCTTGACATAAATAGCAATAAATCCGTCGCAGTGAAATATCAGAAGCCCAGTAGGCCATGGGAGTTCTATATTTGTCAGGAAATAAAGGCGAGGATAAAGGATCCCTTTATGGTGAGATGAACTTTAATACAATATTTCAATTTTTTACTTATGTTAGTATATAAGGTCCTACAATTCAAAGTGAAAAAAATTTAACAGATGATAGAGTACACCTAATAGACCACATTCCACCGAAAAAAAAAACCGCATACTTTTTTCTTACCTTTCCATAGAAATTTAGTCAGCTGATTGAACCACTTTGTACTGGGAAATGAAAAAATATTTGAGCAAAAAATTTTTTCTTCCGGAATTTGATCAGTGAACGATACATGATCTACCCTAGAATCATTTTCACTTATTATTGTAGGACCTTATGTATTTGGTTAGGCATTAATTTACTCATTGCATTAAGTCTATATAAAATATTCTTATTCCTATATTTCTGTATTTTATGCAGATGTAAAATTTTATTAGCCCAAATTAATTATATTTTTTTATACATTTCCCATATTATATTTGTTTTATCACAATATATTACTCTATTTTTTTTATAAAGATTAGCTTTGACCTGTCGTATCTATTTCACAAATAAACTATTTGAATTTGAATTCAACTGTGTATTAGTGTTGATATTTTGAACTATTTCTGCATTCTGAAGTATTTTGTTGTAGCTTCCAGGGTACATGGATATAACAACAGGATTCATTGGAGAGAATGCCAGTTTATTCGTCTCTGAATACTCCAAGTACGGATCACTTCTGGACGTGGCTAATAAAGTCAGAGTGGCGACATCGAAGTGTATAAACGAGTTTGTAGTCTTCTTACTGACTTCCGAAATGTTGTCTATTGTACATTACTTACACAAAGCGCAAATTATTCACGCGGACATCAAGCCTGATAACTTCTTGCTAATGAAAATGTGAGTATATTCATATTCTATTTCTTTTTATAGATAAGGAACGTACCCTTACCCCATAGACATCAGCTTGAAACGCCGTCAATAATTCCGTACCCATTCGAATTTTATCAAAGACGATATAGATGTCAAAAATATTAAATTAAAAAGTAGAAGATTGACAAGTTGGCGTTAGTTTGTTTACCTGTTCCGTATAGGGATGTTCCAATACCCACAAGGTATCGATACTTACCCATATAAGTAGGACTCAAATAATTTTTCGATACTACTCATATGAGTACCTCTAAAGTATCGATACTTACTCATATCGACACTTTTAGATTTTTCCATGGGACAGTTAAAATAGGTTTTTTTTCGGAGTAGTTGTTAAAAGTAAGTAGAAGTATTAAATGAATCATCTTTTATTATCAAAGTTATTTTGGACCCCGTTATCTTGTCGCAATGACGTCACAAAGCGGTAGATAGGGGACAAAATGGGTACACCTTGGAGTTTGTGATGTTTTGGAAATTTTTTTTTTCATAAATCTTGCTGTGGTTTGTTTATTTAACTGGCCGTTTAGGCCAATATTATATTTGCATATGTATTTGTATAATAATAATGCAATATTATTATTACATTTACTATACGTACTATATTACCATGTTTACTATATAGGCTGAAATTAAATCGACCGACCAAATTCATACCGGAGACCCGGTTAGTGATTAGATCCTGAATCAGTAATCCTTTTGGCCAAATTAAAAAATATATTTTTTTGCTCCCTTACTGGTCGGACTAGTTAAAGTAGAATTCCTAGTCTAGGCTGTCAGGAATCAAAAATATATATATCGAATTGCACCAAAAGGGTAATTGAAGCTTATTTCTGTTCACTAACTGAGTCTCCAGTATGAATTTGGTCAGCTAATTTAATTTCACCTTGTATATTTAAAATTATAATATAATATTTACCAAAATTGCTATAAATTTTGGGTGTTCGGATTATCAAGGCCGTACTGGATATAAAAGGACGTATATAAATTTTCATATTTTTATATCGGGTCATAATTTAAATAAAGTTTATAACAGTGACATTTTGTCCTCTTACTACCCTTTTGTGACGTCATTGCGACAAGATAACGGGGTCTAGTTATAATACTAAATAAAGAACTCTTGTTTCTGAACTTCTGTCCATATTTTCAATTTTGGTGGCGCCGTTCGAAACCAAATACAACCCAATAATGAAAATAAATTAATATAACATTGTTACTGACAATAATACACTAGTTTTAAGGTATATCTTGGTTTCTCTGAATTATATTTTATCGATAGTTACCGATACCTAAGGTTAAAATAGGACATCACTTAAACGTCATCATCATACATTCATAAACTTTATGTACCAAAAAGGCGACATCCGTCGTAGGTGATATATGAGAGCCACCTATTAGTTGACAAAATTACATGGTGTACCCCGTTACCCCCTCGCATCCCTATTACGTCTGTTCTCGAAAGAAATGTTCATTGTAATTATTTGGTTGACTAGTAGGTGGCTCTCGAAAACGTCAAAATCACGTCGGTACGCTGTCAAAGCCCTGAAAACCGATCCATATATAGATCAGTGCCTTACCCGCGTGTAGGCTTATTGCTGCTTTATCCCGAATTGTTAAAATAAAATGGCGAATGCTTTCTCGGCCGCCGTTATCTACAGCGTAATGATAAATTCTTGAAATATACCTCAATGAGAAAAACCACGATTTGTGTGGTTCTTTTATAACACGTAGGGATTAAGAGGATATGTCGCGCTTGCAAAGGTCACTGTTACTCCATGCGGAACGCCCCGCAGTGCGAGAGGGACGGATTCCGGAAAAAATATCAAAATGTCGGTTTTAAATTAATATAAAATAAACTAAAACAGCTATCAAAATTTCCAACTGAGAAAATTTAGATATCGTTAAAATCTATGTAATAAAATATCGTTCAGGTTTGTATGTCATTCTTGTTTGTCATACTATGAAAAAAAGTGTAGAAGAAGACCTCATTTCAATAATTATTTCCATCGAGCGAAAGTTACGCAATCGCGTTTCTGTACTGAACAAAACTAGAAAAAGGTTCCGAAATTTATATACTGATTTATCAAATTAGTGACTTCATCTGAAAAGCAGGTATACAACTTCAAAAAGTGCCTTTTTATCGAAATAGCCCCTTAAAATGAGAAATATATACAAATTTGACTGTATATTTCGGCCTATTCAATGAGGTAGTCATCAGTTATTAGCTAAGAAACAAACATATAACATTGTACTCCTAGGATATTTTCATCTTGGATTAAAAGGTATTTAATTTGTCTTGGTTATATTCCCAGCCCGGCACAAGAATGGAGGACTCCATCGCTACAGCTTATTGACTTAGGATGTGCAATAGACATGTCTCTCTACCCAGAGGGCACCTCTTTTAGAGAAGTGAGTATGTTTCACTACTTTGTGTTAAATAAAACCATCACATTTTAGAATTATAGGATGAATTAACAACCACTGAGACCTAGGCTTATTTTTTTGTTATTTTACAGATGTACGGAGCGTGGTGTTATTTTTTGCATTTTTAATCCTAGCATTTTGTTATGAAAAACTCCACGCATTGGCCCAGAAGAGTGCGTGATACGAGTTACGTTGGGAAAAACGCGCAAGTTTTGGCATATTTAGGAATTACTTGTTTTCTGATTAAAATTGTATGTAATTGCAGATGATATCGACAGAAGGATTCACTTGCACAGAGATGAGAGAAGGAAAGCCGTGGACGTACCAAACTGACCTCTACTGCCTGGCTGGCACGATACACGTGATTCTGATGGGGAGCTACATGAAGGTAGTAAATCGCTTAGGGCAATGGAACATTGACAAGAAATTGCCAAGGTATGTTTACGTTCAACCTTTTTAAATTTTTTGAAAATACTTGTATGATAGCGCTTTACGTTCCTACTTGGGTCTCGCATTAATAAGTTATTTGTCGAGTCACCGGTCAAGTGAGAGTCAGACTCGCATAACTAGTTCCGTAATTCGACAGTTTTGAGAACAGAAGGTACTTCAAATCTTGCCCGTAACTGTTTATGGTAACTAAAAAAAAATTGATTGTACCACAAAAGAGAGAGACTCAAATATTTTATACCGTATTTGAAATAAAATATAATAATTTATTTGCTATCGTGAATTCTCCACCGCTATATTTTTTCTGTAATCTACGTAATCCCCCAAATTACAATGATTTTTTTGTGGTTTTCCAAAGATTTCTCGAAATCGGTGGCAGTAAATAGTAAAAGTATATATTTTTATAATCAGCAGCTGATACATAAAAATACAATATATGGGTATCAAATTATAGATATTAAAGAGCTGCTCAGGATATTTTGTTTTTCTCTCGTTTGTATTGGAAATATTTTGAACAATTTTTTTTTTATACCGTGTTATGTAGGCAAGTGAGTGCTATTTTTGTGGCAAATTTCAAGTCTTTCTTTAACGGTGCTAAAGTTATGAGGCTGTGACATACGGACGGACGGACAACGGAGTCTCACCATAAAGGTTCCTTTCCTAAATCATTTTTATTCTTATTCTATTCTTTCGTACCTTTTGGGTACTATGGAACCCTAAAAAGTCTTCCGTATGTTTGTATTATATGCTTCTTACAGTCTACGATATACGACGGCATATCTTACGAGGAGGGATCAAAAAGTAGTAAGAATGAGATAGAATAACTTACTATTCATAACTTAATAATTTATTTTTCTACATAGTCTCCGAGTCTATCTACACACCGCCGAGTCCAGCGCTTTTCCAAGGCTTTAATCCCTTAAAAAAAAGTTTTGTCGTGGTCCTGCAAAAAGCTCTCCACGGCATCCATCACCTCGTATCGTCTTCGTACCTGTTTTCTCCTCAAGTATTCTTTCAATTTGAGGAACAGATTAAAATCGCTAGGCGTCAGTTTTGGTGAATAAGGGGGGTGGTCAACCAATTCGAAGCCAGCTTGCTGAATGGCAGCCATCGCAACCGCAGAGCTGTGCGCGGCCACGTTGACGTGATGAAACAGGACGCCCCTTCGAAGTTTCCCTCTCCTTTTCTGCTGCATAATATTGGCCAGTAATAGTGGTTCCACGCTCCACGTAATCAATCAACAATATCCCTTCTGAGTCCCAAAATATTGAGGCCATAACCTTGCCAGCCGATGCCACGCCACGAAACTTCTTCGGGGTCGGTGATGATGGCCGTTTCCATTGCGAAGATTGCTGTTTTGTCTCGGGATCAAAATGATGGACTCATGTTTCGTCCATTGTTACGAAACGAGACAAAAAGTTTTCAGAATCTTCTTGAAACTTGTCCAACAATGTCTTCGAAATGTCAAGTCGATTTTGTTTCACCGTTATCTTGTCGCAATGACGTCACTGTCGGTTAACATTTTCGGCACCCATCTTGCGGAGACTTTTCTCATATTCAAAGATTGTTTCAATATGGATTGAATACTTCCATATGAAATGCCCGTTTCTTGAACTAATTAACGGATGGTAACTCTTCGATCGCTCAATACAATTTTCTCGACTTCACAACATTTTCTTGGGTGACTGACGTCGATGGACGGCCGCAACGATGTTCGTCTTCCGTGCTCGTTCTCCCTACTCGAAATTGAGAAGCCCACAGTGGAATACGGCGGAGCAGACTCTCCTAATATTGCCTCCGAATCGCAGTAAATCTCTTGCGTCGTTAACTTTTTTAAACAGAGGTATTTAATAACGGCTTGCACTTCGTTTTTCTCCATTTAGAGAACACGTTCCGACACGAAACAAACAAATGACTAAATTCAGAAAGAAAACAAAAGAGAATCGAATATTTTTTTCTTTGTTAATATTACGAATATCTGAGCTATGCTTGCCAGTATTTTTTTTTTCTTACCAAGGAGTATATATGTCGTTCTCACTACTTTTTTATCCCCCTAGTACTACGCGCGAGTATAGGTGATAAATATAATCGTATGAAAAAGTACATTATACGGTATACTTTACTACTGTACTGTACACCGTAACATGTGACCTTATGTAGATACTGTACAGGATTCAATATACGTGTTGAGGTCACTGATATAATAGTGTATTAGAATAATATTACTAAGATATCTCTGGTTAAGGTGCATAGTAATGCCAAGCGGCAACTATAAGTCATATTTGAAGCAATATTTCTTAATAAACGTACAATACAAATGTTATTTTAGTGTGGTTTCAGTCGATATTTGTACCAGCACACATCCAAGCTCCTAATTTAGGTCATAAGCGCCTTAAAAACCTCCTTTCTGGTTCATGTATTTTCAATAGATATTATTACTAGCTTTTGCCCACGGCTCCGCCCGCGTCGAAGAGATTTTCGTGGAAATAAGGAAAACAAAATAATAGGATTTTTTAACGACTATATGCAACGGACACCATGTTTAAGCAAAGCGCTAATAAATATCAATCAAATAAGCCTAAACTCGAAGGGTCTGCTGTTGTCCGTTGAGGAGATCCTGTGCCTATCTTTCAGTCCCATCATCAGACCCTGGTCACCATGTTATACCAAAGTGCAAATAAAGACTAATCAAATAAGCCTTAACTCGAAGGGTTTGCTGTTGTCCGTTGAGGAGATCCCGTATCCATCTTCCAGTCCCATCATCAGACCCTGGTCTCCATCATCAGCCTGTGGCTGCGGGTTGTTAAACTTGTATATAAGTCTATGTCTAGTTAGCATAAGTTAGCGATCTCGCCATACCGCGTATAAACCATGTGGTTTTAGTCGGATGGCTTTTATTTTAATCAAAATGTATATATATTTGTCTTTGTAAAATAAATAATAAAAAAAAAAAAAAAATGTTTTACCAAAGTGCTAATAAAGACCAATCAAATAAGCCCAAACTCAAAGGGTCTGCTGTTGTCCGTTGAGGAGATCCTGTACCCATCTTCCAGACCCATCATCAAATCCTGGTCACCGTGTTATACCAAAGTGCTAATAAAGACCAATCAAGTAAACCCAAACTCGAAGGGTCTGCTGTTGTCCGTTGAGATCCTGTGCCCATCTTCCAGTCCCATCGTCAGACCCTGGTCACCATGTTTTACCAAAGTGCCAAGAAGTGTGTCAGGATCGTTGTAGATGGAAATCTATAGTCAGATTAAATTCATACAATTTTCTCGTATGGGAAAAAATCAATACATAATCACTTTTTCAAGCTGAATATTAGCAAGAGGTGTGTCCGGATCGTTGTAGATGTAAATCAAACTGTAGTCAAATTAAACTGATATAGTTTTCCCGTATGGAACAAATCATTACCTAAACCATAGTATTTAATGTATCTATGCTTAAACCTGGCTGTAGTTACTTTTTCAAGATTAATATTAGCAAGAGGTGTGTCAGGATCGTTGTAGATGGAAATCTTTAGTCAGATTAAACTGATATAGTTTCCTCGTATGGAAAAACAACCGGTTTCATATAACTAACCATTTGGTCAAGGAACACCGATAAAGAAGCTAAGCAGCGTTTTTTCTCTCGACATGGTTCACAAATATTTAATTTTCAAACTGAAAACTTACTTTTATTAACCTACCCTATGTTACTCAGCAATAGTATAGCTTTCTATAAAAGAAAGAATTTTTAGAATCGGTTCAGTAGTTCCAAAGTTTACCTCAAACATACAAACAAACAAACAAATCTTTCCTCTTTATACTAGGTGAAATTAAATCAACCGACCAAATTCATACTGGAGACTCGGTTAGTCATCAGGAACAAAATGACCCTAATTTAATGACCCTACAGGAAAAATTCGAAAAAAAAATTATTTTACCCGTAGAACCTGCACTAGGAATTGTACTTAAACTAGTCCAACCAGTACGGGAGCAAAAAAAATATTTTTCGAAATTGGCCAAAAGGATTACTGAACCTAGTTCTTGATCACTAACCGAGTCTCTAGTATGAATTTGGTCGGTTGATTAAATTTCACCCTATATAATAGTGTAGATATCATAGTATTTGTGTTCTTACCTAATACTTACCACTTGCTGAATGGTAAGGAAAAATCATCGTGAGGAAACCTACATGCCCTAAAAAAGCGTGTAATTGTGCCCGAAGTACGACGATAGGGCTCACCACCCATCACGTTGGGGTGTAATAATCGTCGGTGAAACTCGGGTGTACGAGTGTGGACTGACACAGTCACAGTTCACACTCGGGAACACCTCTGACGCCCCCTCGGGGATTCATATCGTGACAATATGTGAAATCTGCAGGTATATGAAGGTGAGTCAATGGGACAAGATCTTCACAACTCTGTTGAACATCCCGGATTGCAACACCCTGCCGGACCTCATGGATCTCAAGACAGATGTGGACAACCTCCTCAGTAGCATTGACATCCTTAGCTCCCAACTGCGAAACTTAGCCAATGTGCTCAAGTCTAGGTAAACAAGCCCAGATGTTGTATTTATTGCATTTAGATTTGTGGCGGTGTAAAGAATAGATACATGAAGAAATAATATAGACGTACAAACAAATTATACCTTAGTTTGAATCATTATTTGGAATACAACAGGCTAATGTTGCTTGACTATTAAAAAAGCAATAAGTATTAAAATATCACTGAATCTTCAATTACGATAAACTATGTATTAGTTTTTTAACTTGTTTTAGTTAAATAATTGTGATATTTTTCATAAATCATTGCTTACCTTGTATCAATGTGTTAGTTGACTGTTGAGACTAAACTAAGTTTCATTTTATTTTTGTAATAAAATATCAATGTACTTTAAGATGTGGACGTCTACACATTTCATATTTGTTTGATTGTAAAGAAAATAAATTACTTGGTTAATGAATTCTAGTATCATTGCAACTATTCTAGGATATGGAATAAAACAATTAGACACTTGTAAAAGTATGAGTTCATTAAGTTTTCTCTAGTCTTTGTTTTTTTCTTTCTTGATATTCTTGAACATTATCAAATTTCCTTTTATACAATACTTTGATTAAATCATGATTGTATCCCTTCACCTCAGTGATAACAGTCTGATCTTTAAAAACTTCAATTTCGGTTTCATTCTGAAATTGTTCATGTGCA
The DNA here is from genome assembly GCA_910592155.1 of Ypsolopha scabrella. Classification (NCBI taxonomy): domain Eukaryota; kingdom Metazoa; phylum Arthropoda; class Insecta; order Lepidoptera; family Ypsolophidae; genus Ypsolopha; species Ypsolopha scabrella. The sequence goes on along the minus strand of OU342969.1, from coordinate 13,080,894 downwards.
TTAATTTTGAAGCACCTTATTACTGATTCCTCATCGTCATAAACATGTAATAATGATTTATGAAATTGAATAGCTGAAGGGAATCTTTTCAGTGTCACTATTTCATTTAGCTTATGACTGAACTGGCCATTTTCTGACCGAACAGAGTAGATCAGCACTCCATTGAATGTATGTACAGTTACAGCAATAAAGCTACAATGTTCATCGAGTTTAGTAACAGTACAGTGTACAATGGGTAAAGAGGTTACTTGTATACCATCTTCGTCCATTGTTGTTATGAAGCTCTCTTTTAGTTTATCATCTTTTACTTCCATATTTGTGTCAATATCATAGCAAAGTTTCCCTTCAACAAAGTTCCACAATTTCATTTTGCCATCGCCAGAAGTGCTTAACAAAAGTTTCTCATTGTGAGGCAAGAGCTCAATGTGATTTACAAATTCTTTGTGTCCTAAACAGTATGTCTGGATATTATAAGTGTTGGGATAACAAGAAACCCTTATCTTCTCATCACGATCAGAAGTAATTATGTACTGAGCATCACGTGTCTGTATAATATCTAGCAGTAAACTTAGATGTCCCAAGATTTTATCTCCATTTCCTTCTACTTTGAGGTTGTAGATCAAGGCGTCGCCGGTTTTGTCTGCTACCAAAATTTGCGTGTTCCGTCTCGTGAACCTGATTTTACTGGCGCTTCTTGGTAATGGATATTTCTTAGGTTCTGAACAGATAGGCAAGTCAAAGACAAGAAGCTCCTTTGATACTGCTGTTATCACAGCAAGATGTTGATTATCCGATGATATAACGATATCTACAATATGATCACCGTCTTGTTGCTTTGTTTTCGGTGTAATATCAACAATATTGTGATTTGAATAGTCGAAACAGTCGATGTGGAGTCCTTTTGCTACTGCGATTAGGTTATCACTAACTGCTAAGCAACTCATGGTGTTCAGCAGGGCTACTCAGAAGCTTGATGAAGACACAAATTAAATAGATATACTACCTTGAAGACTCAATTTGTCAGAAATTGTTGATTTACTCACTGCTGGCTGAAAGTTTCAGCCAAAGAATATTAATTATGGAACCGTTTCAAAACGTGCGATGCAGTGCAGATACTCCATTAAAGGTACTCTACTCTGTGAGCTACTCTCACTCACTCAACTCTGTCTGACCGTTCATTCGGTTCGTTTGGAAACGAGTGAATTTCACTTGGAGTGATGCGAATTTCACCCTAGAACGTTCAAAAATTGACCCGAGTTAAACCGAGGGTAACCATGACAGACAGTTGCACGAAAGTGTTTTGAAACGCTTCGGAATAATACGGTATTTCAGGAAATGCGTCAATAGGCACGAATTGCCCCGACATCGTTAACTGTAAAATTGACAGCCCGCGAACGCAACTATTGACACAGATAAAACTTCAATTCAATCAAAGACGCTTATGGGAGCGCTCAACTTTTGAGAACATCTCCAATTCTCCGACATATATACGATGGTAAAATACAAGATTTTGTATAAAACCAAGTAATAATGGAAAAATGTATCTTAATATCTTGTAATTATACGTTTGTGTAATTTTATATTAGCTTTCACCATTTTAAGCAATGACTTAATTAATCCCATACATTCTCGGGAAAAAAAGGTGGGCAACACTGCTTTCCCATTTCAAATAAAAAAAGTGGCCATTTTGTTTAAAATTCTGTGTATTTAGACTTGGCCTAACTCGATTCACGCGGTAGTAAAGTCATTCGATGGCAACGCATTTGGGCTGGCGTTGAAGTTCGCCTGAAAGTTGTCACTTCGGAGTTTTGCCAGGTTTTGGACAAAATTCAAAAATGAATCCATCATTTTAAAAGGGAAAAAAGTGAAAATTATTATTGTGAAAGTTGCATTAGGCTCGTAAAAGCTCATTTATCTATATATTTTTTTATTTTGTGACTACAAAAGGCAATTTCAGTTTCGCGCCCTTCAATTAGATTTGAGACTGACGTTTGTCACCCAGACCCGTTCTAAAACATTTTTCTTACTGGAATCACGCGCAAGCGTTTCAAAACCAGATGTTCTCTCACTTTCTTGTATTACGATCTGTCTCTTTCTATTCAACAAGTAAAATTTCGCACTACCATTGCACCAGCACCACCACAGAGCCGCTTTCATGAAGGGGTCCCGACACGGGTTCTATACTGTCTCTGACGAGTGTCAATTAGGAAACGTTTCAGAACATGCTATCATAGTGCGAAATTTCACTCGTTTATTAGAAAGAGACAGATCTACATAGGAGCAAGAGAAACAAAAATCTGGTGGCCCAGTGTGATTTTCGCATTTTCGTGCAACTGTCTATCAGGGTTACCCTCGGTTTAACTCGGGTCAATTTTTGATTCGAGTTAAGCTGGGTCTCCAGCGCACGTTTTGTACTACACACTAAACAAAAACGTGTACACAAAACATTGTTTCGCTACACATTTTTACCGATAAGCATGCAGGAGACACGGGGCTTATAAACACAAATAGGTAGCGGAACAATATACTGTGTAGACGTTTTGGTGTAGTGTGTAGGACAAAACACGTGCTGGGAACCCAGCTTAACTCGATTCACGCGGTAGTAAAGTCATTCGATGGCAACTCGCACTTAGCGTTCAGAATTCGCACTAGCCACTGTGATTTTCGCATTACTCGGAAGCGTTTCAAAACACTTCCGAGCAACTGTCAGGTAACAGTTCGGTTATCCCCGGCTTAACTCGGGACCATTCATCATAACTTGTCTCTTGGAGTCATGTCGGCATCATTGCTTGTCAAGATAGAAGAGTACATATTCTTTGGTCAAGATTCTTAGATTATTTGATAAATTATGTATTTCTCACACATTATTCACTATTATTGCCAAAGCCATTGAAACAATAGTGCAAAAGAGATTATGTTGAAGGTACATACGCCTTTTGTGAAAGAGAAAATGCAAACAATGCACCGTGATTCCTCAATCAGGTTCGATCTCGTGTCAATGCCATGACGGGTTAGTAAAATAGGGCTACCAGCTTTAAACATAAAGCCAATTTGATTGGAAAATAATTATTAGCTATTCACTTTTGCAGGCATATCGGAAAATAGCGTTCGCGTTAAGTATAATCGTCAAAAACGTAAAAAACAGGAGCAAACAAACAAACGTCATCGAGCTAGAACAAGAAATAAAATACCGTTTTAGTACAGAGATACATAGTTATTCATATTATTAAATCATACGTATTGTTTGCGAAATACAAATCAATAAATTAATAATTTTGATTTTTTCATTTTGTACATTTTATTTCCATTAAAAAGTAGTCTAATTAATACCATATATAAAAACGCAGTTTAAGTAAATATTAGGCATGTGTAGTAGGGTGAATGCTACGTGAGCGATTGGCAACATTATATGCAGTGCTACCTTAACCTAGGCCAGGGGACTTCTTAAAGTGAATGAGCTAGGTACTATACTTACCGTAAAATATTTTATATGATCGTTATTTTAATTTTGTAAATAATAAATACTTTAATTAAATAAATATTTTCTGTAAAAAATAACAATTGTAAAATGTTGTGTATTGGATTAAGACTTGAAAAGTATTATTTGGAACTGAAAAACCATAGTTGTATCATGTTGCCAATTTTCATACAATGAACATACCTTTACTTTCTTTAGATGTGTCAGCCGGGACTTATGTGATGTCAAAGATTTTAATTAAAATTCTGAGAAAATAGATACTCTTCTGTTTCAGCAGCAGGTACAGTGTTGCTAGCTTATTATTTTAAAAATATGAAAGAGAAAATTCTTGAGAAAATTATGGTTTTCCATGTAAATTATGGCATACCCCAAAATACATTTCGTGAATAAAACGAAAAAAAAGAAATTTTTATTGTTAATTAAGGAATAACTAAATCATCCTCTGTAGAATGTTCAATATTTCAAAACATCCACAAAAAAACGAAAATTATATTAAACTAACCTTTGCCCGCGGCTCCTCCTGCGTTTATAAAATTTTTGCTCCGTTCTCGGCTTGGGAGTTATTTTATGAACACGCCGTATAGCCTATGTGTTGACCAGAATCACTACGATGATGAAAAAGAAACCGCATCTAAATCCGTTGGGTGATTCTCGAGTTAAAACGGAACATACATACAGGCAGAAAAAAAAACGTGGTTTTGGCCTCGTTATAATAATAATAACCCATTTCATTTAAAATTTCACGAAAATATCCAATGTACAGACACGACATTTTTACTACTTTATAATTAGTATGGAAATTTAATATTTAGTTTCTAAACGTAATATATAAACATTGAAAGATGAGAGTGTGCATAGAGTGTTATCTAAATAATAATTTAATCTCTATCTTCAATTTTGTCTAGCTGTACTTTTCCAAGAGTAAAAAGGAAAAGAAAAGATTATTCTAGCAGTACTTCGACTAAATCGCTCATGGTCCCTCAGAGCTTTTTGATCAATCATCAGATTAATCCATAACTGAATTAAAGTTATGCTCTGTGATGAAAGTCACATTGGATATTGAAAGGATTTAAATGGATTTTTTTTTGGGATTTGGTAAAATAATACGGTGCTTTGATCGAGCAAAATTATGGTGCCATTAGCTCAACAATATATTTCAAGGAATGAGACTCAAAATTACTATATTTTAGAGGTAAGTGCCTGAATGGGACCGTTATTTCTATGGTCTACGTCACAACAAGCCAAAAGCAAAGACATTGTATAAGAACAAGACTGCACTGTCCAATGTTGTTGAGTTTCAAACGTGTTGGAAAGGGACCAACGAGTGCCAACACCCATCTCGCTCGGCTCGTTTTTCGTTTCGTATAGTAGTGCACAGTGTTGTTCTCTGTACTATGTATTTAAGTCGTGATTACACCATCCGATTTATCAGCATCCTAACTAGGATAGGATTGGACTTAGGACAACAAGCCAAAAGCAAAAACAAGACTGCACTGTCCAATGTTGTTGAGTTTCAAACGTGTTAGAAAGGGACCAACGAGTGCCAACACCCATCCCGCTCGGCTCGTTTTTCGTGTCGTATAGTAGTGCAGTGTTGTTCTCTGTACTATGTCTTTAAGCGTGATTACACCATCTGATTTATCAGCATCCTAACTAGGATAGGATTGGACTTAGGACTGTTTAATCGCGTTTAAGACGGTCAATTTCATCGCGCATCCTAATTATGATCCCGATAAATCGGATGGTGTACCCTCATGCCCATCCTCGATATCCTGATTTGAAATAATTGTAAATTTACACAATATATGTTAGGTAGGCGTTTTAAAAACTACTAAATACATGGCAAATTTCATTTACGACAACATCTTGCCACTGATTTATGGCTAAGTTCACTATCTTGGTCACCATTGTACTTTTTGTGGAGTGAGGGAGGAGAGTTTTTTGTGTCACACGTTACAAACCTTGCTTCCAGGACGTGCTACAGTGTAAAGCTTAACTTTTCTGTTACTTATAATGTAAATTTAATCCTTTTCATGTCGAATATAAATTTAAATGCTTAAATGTATTCCATGCAGAAGCTATTAATAAACAAAAAATTGTTGAGGTCATGCCAGTGACCACTTTGATGGCAAACCTCGCCTGGCCTTAGGTTGTCAATTCGTTTTAAATTTTACCAAAAATTGTTGTGGTTTTGATCTTTTTGAAATCACAATTGCGCGTGAGCAACTTTACTTTGGAAAATCCGTATTATTTGTTTAACTTTCAACATCAGCAAAAAATATATTGTACCATACTTGATTTAGATGTTAAATTTTACTGCTTACTTTGTATTTTTGTGTGTATTTAAACCAATTGAGACTGATATAGTGCCACCAATTTAACTGTTCAGTAAAATCATTCGCACTCTCTTTCTAATTATACTCTTTTCTACCGCACTAGAAAAAGATGGGTGGATAATCCAACTGAACAGTTAAGTTGGTCGCACTGTAATAGCATTTTGATTAGACTGATCTATGAGTAGTAGACATTAAATGTCAAAAATCTTTTTTTTACGCACTCCCGTGAGTGCGGGTCAAATATTTGTTTTTAATACTAATGCAAGAATAAAACCACAACTTAAAAATACATAAATTTCGATTAATTTAAACGTCTTTTTGTTCGTAAAAACATTTCACCCATTTGTAGGTACTAATAAACTTATCAACATTATGTACAAACTATTTTTGGCAGTACTATCAAAATTACAGCTTATGTATGGTAAACACTTCATACTGTTACCAAACCTCGCTTGGCATAGATTTTTCAAAGAAATAAGACTCTATTATGTACGTTATTGTTTACGTTCGTTTGCCCCATATATTTTATTTTTGTTAGAAATACAGGTAGGCGAAGTTTGGAGAAAATACCCGAACTTCGCCTAGTACATTTAGAACCATGTTTTAGTCATTTACGTAGGGAAATTCAAAGTGTCAATATTCCGTAATCCAGGCGAAGTATTGGGGCACGATGGTAATAATCATCGCGGCTTAAATGACGTCTCGTTGAGCGAAGCACGTTCTAAATATTGAAGAATCTCAGTGTAGCCATACGAGCTCTCTTCCTCACTCATTCACACCTTGGAGGAGAAAACAGATATTCACACTCATGCAATTTTAATATCCTAATGTGAGTGTTCAAATTTGAAATAAGGTTACCCTTTTTAGGGAGCTCGTATGGCTACACTGAGATTCTTCAATATTTAGTTTTGGTGGTTTTGGAATGCAGACAAGACGTGAACAAGACTTTTAATGTACGGAAAGTGGCGAGCTCTGCATATTGTGCACCAGACTATTTACTTACATAAAAGTTCATAAAAGATACACTAGATGGCCAATTTGGGATCGCTACATTGGGAAAAAAGTTTCATTCTACGCATATTCTATTTATTAATAAATAACTACTATAAATAAATGGATTTATTATAACCAAAGTAAGCAAGTAAATTTATTATTTTGCATTAGAACTATTTTTGTTTTGTATAATTTTTTATTTCGTCCTAAATCTAGGCATTCAATAATTTTATTTGATAGAAAAGTGCATTGAAAGGAACGTCGTCTTTCAGTTAATTTTCTAAATTATTTTCCAAGTGTGATAATTCAAATGAAGAGAAAATATTGTATTTTTGGTTGCAGTGAATTAGGTAAGTCACAAGAATTAATGAACTATTTTGTGAGTAAATGATTAAGTTGTGGTTTTGCGTGAGTCTCGGTGCTACTTCATCATCTGCATACCAATTATTCTTACTAATTATTTATCAGATTGGATTTCGCCCAGTTAATTGCAAACTTGAATATGTATTATATGTTTGCAGGTGCTTACATGCATCGATTCCCTCACCCCGAGAGACGGCCTGAGCAATTCAAGGCTTGGTTGGCGATTGTTGGAAACAAGATAACAGAACGTGATCCCTTGAAAATTTATAATAATAAGAAGATCTGCGACTACCACTTCAAGCCCGAACACAAAGTGATGAATCATCGATTATCGAATTGTGCAGTTCCATGTCTTCATTTGAGCGGTAGGTCCATGTTTATCACAATTTAAAGTGTACGCCAGAGAAGTACAGTTCACATCCGTATTCTAATTCAGATCGTCGAGGCGGTGTCCTTAATGATGAAAACGCGAGATAAGGATAAAACAGCAGTGCTTGTTAGTACCTATATGTTGTAAAACAAGCCACTCCTTGATATACTGTGTATGTTCATACCCGTATCCACTGAGAATTTCTGCCTTTCTTTCTTTTATTTCCCACTTGACTTGCATTTTTATTTTTACAGGTGTAGTTTCATCTTATGGAATTTCACTGCAACTGGAGCATAACTACTCCCTGCCAAGGATGTGGATACCTGACCATGAACCTAGACTCAATGTAGATGGTGACAGTGCCCAAAAACAGCATTCTACAGATCAAGGTAGATCTTAAATTTTCTACTGACAGCAAATAACTTTATTAGGAGTACTAGACTCACCATGTTTGTTTTTATACTATACTTGTATTATAAAAAATAAACATGGTGAGTCCCGTCCGTACCGACTTATAATAATGTTTATAGTGACCGTGTAAATTTAAAATCTTATCTAGCAGATAACTGATTTATTTTGAAGGTGAAAACACTGTTCAATATTTATATCAGGGGTTCCCAAACTTTTTTAACCGCTGCACCCATGTTATACTAAAAAAACTTCGCGGTACACCTACTCTTAAAGTGGTTTGACTAGTTAGGAAGACAAGGAAACACAATGCAGTCAAATGATTATTTACCTTTAATACGAAGAATGAAACTGTTTTAATGAATTTTTCATTATTCTCTTTAAGTTTATAATAGTAAGTTTTGTCAATTATACCCGTAAATCACTTAACGCTGAAAGTTTGTTCCTACATCTGTTTTTTATGTTAGCATACGTTGAAAATAATAGGTTGAGCTAAAACAAACAAGTCCTTTTTGTTGTTTCTATCACATCCTAAGTGAATCCAAAGGGTATCAAAAATTATTTACCTATTCATTCGTCATATATTTATATTGGTGTTTACAGGTTACCAAAGAAATTCAATGCCAAGGATGTGGATACCTGACCATGAACCTGGACCCAAAGTAGATGTTGACAGTGACCAGAAACAGCATTCTACCGATGGTAGGTACCTCATTTTCTATGTTAATATTTTATTGATTAAACCATTAACATTACAAAATACAATGACACCCTGGCATAAGTTAAAAATTACCTGAGATTCAGAGATCCCGTGCGTCCTGCTGAAGGTTGCTGACAGTTTATTTTGCCACAGCAAAACTACAACCAATGGTAGGGCAGTCGATAGGACGCAAACTTTTGATACCCGAATTCGAATCATGCCAGTGGAGCAAATGCAACGAGAAGATTTTCGTAAATGACCTAATTATTTCATTTTTAGCACTTCAAGCCCGTTTGGAACAAGAGGCAAACAACCTGCCTTCGACATCCCGAGCTACTGTCCAAGGTGATTTTTTTTTCTTATTTTTTGTATAAAAGTTGATTCTTGTTGTTTCCATCACATCCTTGAGGGGGTAACAGAGGAATTTGGTCTAAAATGCACGTCATAATATTGTTTTCATTACTTTTGAATAAAATGAATGCAATAAATGTGTTTTATAGCAATTTGCTCAAACTGCTTGTTAATAGTTAGGTAATCACATGAAAACTATTCCATTTTATCCGTTACATTTTGAATGCATTACATTACAACTGTAAACACGCTTTAAACTTTGTTAATATAATGCAAACAAAATGTAATACATTAAACTACATAAATTTTTTGTGAAGACTTTATTACTAACAAACTACTTCCGCAAATTGCTTTAAAACGCATTTTTTGCATACCTTTTATTCAAAAGTAAGGAAAACAATATTATAATGTGCATTTTGTACCGAGGTAAAAAGTTACCCCCTTAACCAATTGTCTCTTAATAAAATATATCCTTATTCTTCTCCTGACACACATGTGCATGGTCAGGTGTGATGTTCAAGGAGTTTTGTTTGTAATATTTTATGTTGGTGTTTACAGGTCACCAAAGAAATTCACGAGAATTTTTACTAAAGAATTACAAAGCTTCTCAGAAAGAAAACAGAAAATTAAAAAGACAATTGAATAAAACGATGCACAAAGCAAAAAACTACAAAACCCGTCTTACTAATGCTGAAAAATTAGCTTCTAGACAGGCATTTAATAGAGTCACTAAAAACATGACTTTGGCAGGAAAAATTTTTACTGGGATGCAGTACAGACAAGACCTAAAGGCCCCAAAGGGGAGACGCTATACTTTAGAAGAAAAAATAATGGCATTGTCATTTTTTAAAAAGAGGCCTAGACTGTACACTCTTTTGTACACATGGTTTAAATTGCCATCATCAAAATCATTACGAAATCTCCTAAGAGAAATTAAGATATCTCCTGGCCCAAATAAAATCATCTTTGAAAACTTAGTAGACACAGTTCGTCAGATGAACGTGGAAGACCGCCTCTGCACATTAATATTTGATGAAACGTCCCTCACACCGAACATTCAATATGATGCTGCTAATGATGAATTAAAAGGCTTTACTACACATGGTGAAGAAATTAAGATAGCCAATCATGCACTCGTTTGTATGGTTAAAGGAATAAAAATGAATTTTAAGCAGCCAGTAGCTTACTACTTTACACAAAGTCTACACAAAAATGAATTAAAAGAAATTATAACTCATATCGTAACACATGTGAATAAAACTGGTTTAAAAATAATATGTTCTGTATGCGATCAAGGGGCAACTAACGTAAGTGCAATTAATAGCCTAGTTGAAGACACAAAGGCAAAATATTTGAGGAAAGGTAAAGAATGGCGTAAAGATATATATGAGGTTGACTCACAGAAAATTATTCCTCTATATGATGTGCCTCACCTGCTTAAGGGTTTACGTAATAACCTACTTACTAAAGACTTAAAATATACAGATTTTGGTGATCAAAACAAAACCAAAATAATAAAGTGGGAGTATTTTCAAATGTTATATGAAGCAGACAAAAGCTATGGAGAGCTGAGGTAAGTCACAATAAATTCCCTCCTTTCTTAGTTTTATCAAAGACCGAAAATCTTACGGCGAAGCTTCTATATTTTGTTCGTGTCATTAATCGAGAACGGCCATTGATTGAGCTGAAATTTAGATGTTTGTACAGAATGTATATTAGGTAGGGGCCGAATAACGAAAATGTTTGATGACGTCACATTTGTATATTTTCGAACAGATCACCCCGCAATCTAAATAGAAAGTCGAAACCTGTTCAACTTAAGCTTGACAGATTTATAATTTGTTCACATTTGTCTTGTGAATGCCTAAGTTCAACAAACAGTAATCATAAATTTATCCTTTACAGGTATCTTCATAAACTGACAGAAGAGCATGTTAACCCGGAGAAGATAAAGAAAATGCGGGTAAAGATGGCAGCCCAAGTTTTCAGCCATAGCGTGGCCGTTGCGACTGAGCATTTAACTGCTAGAAAAAATTTGCCAGAAGAATGCCGTCAACTCATTCCGGTGGTGCTTTTGTTAGATAAGCTGTTTGATAGCTTAAATGCAGGTACTTTTAATATAATAAATGGAAAAGTTTATAGAGGTGGTGTCAAGAAAAACACTTTACATCACAAATTGTGGCAGGATGGCATACAATTTTTAAAAAATGTTAAATTTATTGGAAAAAAAAGAAGTTGGCAATAAAATACGTTTAGTTGAAACATCTGCCCCATCCCTAAAAAATTTTATTAAACCTATCGAAGGCGTGCAAGAAATATGGAACATTGTACATAAAAAGTCGGGTTTTGATTGCCTTCTTACAAGGAACTTGAATCAGGACCCAGTAGAAAATTTTTTTGGCAATATAAGAAGTTTGGGTGTCAGAAATGTTTCACCAAACTGTCGTGCTTTCGAAGGTGCATTTAAAACATCTTTATTAAATAATTTTAGCTCAGTACAGGCTATTAATGCGAACTGCGAAGCAGATTTTAATAACTATCTCCAAACGTTAGACTTTTTTATCAAAGAAAAAGAATCTTACGACAAAAAGGTAACAGAAAGTAACGTTGAAGTCTCCGAAAAAGTGGTTGACGTTCTGTACAATGATGTGATAGTTGCCGATCCATCTGATCATCAACAGCGAAGGTATGTCTGCGGCTGGGTTTTATCAAAATGCCTAAGTAATATAGTAAAGTCGTGTCAAGTGTGTCGAAACTCTGTATTGTCACAGAAAGTGGATGCAGGAAATGAATATATAAGGGCCAAAGAATATAATAAAAAGAAACAATGGCTGTGCTACCCATCCAATCAATTGTCAAACAGTTTTAATGAAGTTCAAGAAATCACAACAACATTTCTGAAAACAAACCTCAAAAAAACATTTGTCAAGGAAAACATCAAAATGATCATAGAATCATTTGTTGGATTTCCACCTTGTTGTGATCGCTACAATGATGATTTAAAAAAATATTTTGTTGATTCAACTATAAACATTTTAATATACAGTTGGTGTAGATCAGTCAATCGCATTTTATTAGGTAAAATATCTTACGCAGGAAATGATCCAATGAAAAAATGTGCTCAATTGTATTATGATAAGCATAAACATTACAAAAAGGGTTAAAATATAAATGAACGGCGTGGGACCACAAAAAAAATGTATTAAGCTGCCTTACCCAAAATATGTATAATAAGCACAAAAAAAATTAAACCTGTAAGAAAAGTATGATACCATTTACAATCTTTCTAGCTATTAAAGTCATGCCTGCACTTCAAAATGTTTTCAAAACCCAAAAGCAATTAGTAAAAAATCACCAAATGTTAACAAGCAAATTTTTGTGCATTACTATCCAAATATATCACTAGGTTTGCCTTAAAATGTATGCATACCTATAACTAGGTATGGTATAAATAACGCAAGCACCTATATTATGATCAAAGCCCGAAGTCTGTTAAATTAAATTCCTTAAATAGGTAGCGACGACGAGCATTTTAAAGTTTTGTATAGCACTGACTATACAAAGAACCTCCGACTTTAGTAAACATTGTACGGTAAAATAGGTCAAACTTTAGGAATTCATTTATAATTTTTGGGTAAACAATGATTTATCTAGATTAATTTACTTTTATAGGATAAAAATATGTACCATATTTGGATGAAAATTTTAATATAATGCGGTTAAATTTTTGGTGCTTGTTTACTATTTCTGGGTTGTTCAGCGATTATTTTTAGATAAATTTATTGGTTATAATTTCATATTAAAATGGAGATTAAATTCTGGTAATTACTTACTATTTTTAGCGGTTTATAGCGATTTATTTGGCATTATATTTTAATATATCTGGTGATTGCTTAAACATAAGCCTTACAAAAATGGGGTTTTATCATAAAATATTTTCTTATTTATGTTAAATTTTTACTTTGTAAAAAAAATAGGCGGTTAAAATTGTATGTTAAAAGTAGTTAAAACGCATTAATAAAGTACTATTGATTCTTTAATCATGTTTCATTTATATTGATTATATGTTTCCAAACAGTTTAAATAACGCCTGAACTTAGTACATAATTCAACATTGAAAATATTTCCTTATTAAGCTAGCATACTACCATAATTAAAATTAGCAAAAAAGTACATGTTTAATAATCAAAGTATGTGTTGTGTATGTGTTTTAATAACGTGCTCAGAAAATTAAACCACATGCTCTGCTGATTATACTGAACCATTTCCATACAAAAACTTTTGAAACAACACTAAAAAAATATTTATTTCCCCAAGAAATTTTTAATAACTTACTGATAATTTTATATGGGGAAGTAATTTCTTTTTGTTGTTTGTATGTTTTTGTATGGAAGTGGTTCAGTATAATCAGTAGAGCATGTGGTTTAATTTTCTGAGCACGTCAACAACCGGTGTACCTACATATAGCGATATCTATAGGTATGTATAGCAGATTTAGTTCCGCCCTCTCAGAGACAGGAGGCGCTACTTATCATATGTTCCCATTTTTTACGCGAGATGGCTCTCTTTTCCTGTACTAGTTACTATACTCTTTGTGCAGACCTACCTTTTGTTGGCCATGCGTTTTACATGTACCTCTATCTCAGTGTGCTAAGAGCTAAAATGTTCGAGCGTGCAAACTACTTACATCTGTCAAAAACAGCTGTGGTTCTACAATTTAACGAAACCAAAACAAAGTAGTTTCTTGTAATAAAATGAGCAAGAAAAGCTTACTAGATCTCATAAAACGTATTACAACGAGTTTAGCTTTATTTACTGAAAGACCTACGGCATCGGAAGTACTAACAAGGTATATAGAGCAGTGCAATGAACCACCTTGGACTTCATATTTTGTGAAGGTAAAGTAGGTACATACAACTTATGTAATTTCAGCACCCTTTTGCTCAGTTTCAGATCAAATAAATCCTTTCTTTTACTAACCGCTTTGCTGGTAGGAATGATAAAAATAATCATTACTAGGTATATTAAGCAGTGGAAGTTATTTAATCTTCTCCTCAGATAAAAACATCTCCATGCATAGAATAGAGTTGTTCAAAAGTTTTCAAGTTGCTCCGGTAAACACTATTTATGTCACACGAACTTTGTGATGATTTTTGTTTGTATTAGTGTATCCTCATTAGGAAAAAGATTTTTTTTTTATGGTCATATCCAGATTTTTTGTGATAGCTATAAGTATATAAATTTTCACCTTGGTAATGTACGTGATTTTGTCTCAATAACTTAATTTCGGTGACTATGGGTGTGGTTATGACAACAGAATAATCTACTTTAGCTATCATTGTAATATTGGTCACGAAAATAAACAAAATAAACCGAACAAATCCATATATGGACTTCGGACCGACCATAAATCACAACACATTCAACCGGCCCCGTGGTACTTAGCATTGTTGTTCGTTGTGGTCTGAAGTTAGCCGCACAACACGTTTGACAGCCCATTTTCCCTAATGATTTTTGACATTTGATGAGGCTCGTGACCGTATCGTTGGTGTTTATTGTTGTTTTTGTGGTCTCAAAAAGTTTCAAACACTAGTAAAATCACTTTCAGTGACTGGGCGACACCAGGTATTTATAAAAGCAGAAAACATTTACATGAATTGTACGTCATAAAATCTTATAATAATAATAATAATGAATTTTTGGAATTTTTCAAAAAATACTCGCGTATTTTCAAATTGGTGTGTTTAAAAGCAAAAAGCATATTTCTGAATAATAAACTTAAAATCTCCGATAATAAAATAAAAGCAGTATGGAATATCATTAATACAGAAACTGGTAAGAGTAAAAGACGCAATAATGAACTTCAGCTGAATATTAACAATGAAACTGTTACAGGAGACAATGAAGTTGCAAATGCCTTTGAACAATTCTTTACTGACATCCCCTCCTTGACAACTAAAGATTTGAATTCAAGTTCATTACGCACAAGATCTGTTGAGTGAACACGTGCCACAGTGCCATTCTGTATTTGCTTTTAAGTATATTAGCTCATTCACTGTTAAAAAGGCATTCAAATCTCTTAATTAAAAAAAAACCGAGGACTTATGAGGTCTATCTGTTAAAGTTGTAAGTTCCGTCATTGATTTAATAGCTCATTTTTTGGCTTTAATTTTTAATAAATGTATAGATGATGGTGTTTTTCCTGATTTAATGAAGTTGAGTAAATTGATCCCCCTTTTTAAATCAGGTGACAATGAAGACCCTTCTAATTATAGACCAGTGTCAGTTTTACCAGTTCTGAGTAAAGTTTTCGAAAAAATAATTTTAAATCAATTATTGTCTCATTTTAACTTCTATAAGTTGCTTCATTGTGAACAATATGGATTTACTAGCTAGAGGGAGGTCAACTACAGATGCAGGAATTGCTTTAGTCAAGCACATATTTGATGCTTGGGAAGAAAATCAGGATGCATTCGGTGTTTTTTGTGACCTCTCTAAAGCTTTTGATTGCGTTAATCATGAAACCCTTTTATGCAAACTCACTATGGAGTTAGGGGCAAATCTTTGGCGTTATTAAAGTCATACCTTAGTGATCGAATTAAAAAGGTAGATATTAACAGAGTAAAGTCAGCTGGAGCATTAGTTACAATGGGCGTCCCACAGGGCTCCATATTGGGGCCTTTATTGTTCTTAATATCCATAAATGACCCTCCTTATTTAGTTAAAGACTTATCTGAGATAGTGCTATTCGCTGACGACACGTCACTTATTTTTAAAGTTAATAGACATAAAGATGTCCTTGATGATGCGAATGTAACTCTATCTATGATTCTTGATTAGTTTACTGCGAATAATTTAGTTTTAAATGGGAAAAAGACAAAATGTATAAAATTCACATTACCAAATGTAATTCAAATAGATGCTGATCTACTTTTGCAGGGGTCCAAGCTAGAGTTAGTCAACAAAACGAAGTTTTTAGGTATTACTATAGACTCTCGTCTTCAGTGGGGTCCCCACATAGAAGGCCTTTGTGGTAGACTAAGTTCAGCCGCATACGCTGTTAGACGGATGAGGCAAATTACTGATGAGGATACTGCTAGATTGGTGTACTTTAGTTATTTTCACAGCATTATGTCATATGGTATGTTGCTGTGGGGTAGAGCTGCGGATATAAACGCAGTCTTTGTTTTGCAGAAGAGAGCAATTCGAGCTATTTACAATATGAAGCACCGGGATTCATTAAGAGAAAAATTCAAAGAAATTAATATTTTGACAGTTCCTTGTGAATTTATTTACCAAGTTATTAAATATATCAGAAAAAATATCGATGCTTTCCCAAGGCTCGGTGAGCATCACTCTATAGACATTAGGAAGAAACATAAACTGGCTTTTCCAAAAATACGACTTGCAAAAGTAGGCACCTCTTTTGTAGGACATGGTATAAGATTTTACAATAAACTTCCAAAGGAGGTCCTTTGTTTTCAGAAAATAAGTTTAAATTATATATTAAGCAGGGACTCTTGAGAAAATCATATTATAGAATCAATGACTATTTGGACGATAATGATGCTTGGTGTCATGAGAATATTGATCCTAGCCATAATACTACAGTTCGTTAATTTTGTAACTGATTTATGAAATCGTTTGTTTTTATGTGGACTAATATTTTTATTTTGTTTTTTTATTATTATTTTGACATTTCTTTTTACATATTGACATGAACATTTTATAACTTAAACTTAGCATCTATTAGTTGATAATCTGACTATAAAAAAAAGATAAACTATATGAGACAGGTAGATGATGTTTTGCTTAGTATTTTAACTTACTACCTCATTAGACAGGTAGACTAAGATGTATTTTTTTCCCTCATGTCATGACACAATTTCCTTCTGTCTTTTATATTTTCATCCTTTAGTTATTAAAGTTTAATACATTGTTCTGTATAATGACACACTTGTTCACAAATTAGACAATAGTGGAATCAGAGGTCCGTTGCTTGAATGTTGTGGGAATTACCTTGAGAATAGATCATATACTGTAAAAGTAGGAAATGCATTTAGCGAAAGGGTTAAAGTCACTGAGGGTACAGCTCAGGGTTCGGTCCTTGGACCACTTCATTATCTGGTTTACGTTAATGATCTAAACGAAGTGATAAATCATTGTACGGTATACCAATATGCCGATGATACTTGCCTTGTGTCTGCTAACGAGGATGTCAATATAGCTATGGAAAAATTACAAGAAGACTTTGACATGGTTTGTAAGTGGTCACACGATGCTGGTCTTGTACTGAACGCCTCCAAAACTAAGCTTATACACGTACATTCTGGTCGACTTACGTTCCATGACAAGCCACGTATTATTGCTCATGAACATGTATGTCTCCATACTGAGCAGACTAGTTGCAAATGTAAACCAATCGAACAAGTATCAAGTCGCCTTTACCTAGGACTTTTAATTGATGAAAGGCTTAACTGGGAACCGCACATTGAAAAGGTGTGTGCTAAGCTTAGGGCTATATTAGCAAAATTTTACCTTCTTAGATATAAAATTCCTTACTTTGTTCTTATAACTATGTACAAAGCTCTGGCTGAAAGTTTAATCTCATATGGGCTGAGTAGCTACGGAAGAACGTTCAAAACATATATAGATCCAATTAAAAACTTGCAAAAACGTATGCTAAAAACTATAGTCCCACCTAAAGAGTATATCAAACTGAAAGAGTAGGTCAGTAAAAGTAGGTCAGTATTCAACTATTGTAAGATAGTGCCAATTCATGATAAATTTTGTATGAATCTGTTAATGGAACAATTTTTCCGCAAGGAAATACTACATCTTGTTGAACACCCCATTGCTACGAGAAATGTCACAAGTAAAAAATTGGTCACAAGTGCTTATAATAATTATTACGGAAAAAGAACATCACAGTACCTAATACCACGCCTTATAAACAATCTACCAATTACCATCAAAAGTAAAATTCAGGACAAAAATATAAAAGAGGTTTTAAAAGAATACTTTATTGAAAAGTTGTAATCTAAAAAACTAAAATCAAATACTGTATAGTAGTTATGAAAAAGTTAAAGTGAGCGATATCATCACGGTTTCTGTGGTTAGTATATTGTAGCATAATTGACTGATTGCGTTTTATTCATTTATTTATTTTATCTGTGTGTGCTCGCTATGCGCCACAATGATCATTTTGTAGCCACGGAAGGAAGACCAATATTGGCTACTTTGGTTACACAAAGACAGAAAAACCTTCTGTTACACAGAGAGAGAAAAAGCCTGCGTGATTTCGTCTGTCAAACGCTGAGTACCTAGTAGCGTTGATTCGTGGTTATACCTATTTTAATGCTCTTGATCTTTATTGCGTAAGGTGGTTTATTTAGGCAAATTAAATAAGTGTTAAAGTTTTTGTACCTTAGTTAGCACACTGGATATTGGCTAAATTCTTTGTATAATTTATTGCTTAAGTTGGTTTATTTGAGTGACAAGTGCTTAAGTTTTTAGTACCTTAGTTAGCACACTAGTTATTGGCTAAATTCTTTGTATACTAATTTATTGCATAGGTTGGTTTATTTGAGTAAATTAAATAAATGTAAAGATTTTGTACCTTAGTTTGCACAATTTTATGGTTATTGTATAATTTATTGCTTATGTTGGTTTATTTGAGTAAATTAAATAGGTGTTAAAGTTTTTGTAAAAAAAAACAAATTATGTAAGTTAAAAAGACTGTAATAGTATTAAGCCATATTGAAAAAAAAATACTGATAAAAAAGGACATGATCTTGCTAAGTTTCTTGCCCTTCTTCTTAATATTAATCGAATGGGTGGTTTGAGGCATTAAATCTAATTATAGTTTATTTATCTATTAACTTATTTATTCATTGCATTATGTAGGTATATACAATATTTTAATTTTTTACTTAAGTTAGTATATATTTGGTTAGGCATTATATTTATTTATGGTCTATTCAGTTTATTTATCAACTTATTTATTAATTGCATTATGTATAATAATATTGTTATTCCAATAAGTCTTTATTTTATGCATGTGTATAACTTTAGTGGCCCAACTTAAATATAGTTTTTCTAAAATATACATTTCCCGTAAGTATCATATTTGTTTCAGTATAAAATATTATTTTTATACTGATTAGATTTGACATGTAAAACGTATACTTTATGTATCTATTTTAAAAATAAACATTTTGAATCTTTGAATCTCATAACCGCACTCTATATAACTATCGCATTCGACTAACTTAAATTTATTGACTTTTTAACCTGGACTGTTTTTGTCATGTGTGTGGAGAATTAACTTTTGTATTTCAGCTTGAAAAATGAACACCTTTAAAGAAAATTACAAAGATTTTATTAATTAACTTAAAATCTTATACAAAGCTTTCGGGTGTAAGATGCCTTTGAAAATACATATGCTCGGCTCTCATTTGGATTTATTTTTCGAAAACTTGGGTGCTGTAAGTGATTTCATCAGGACATTTCCTTGAGGGTGGGGTTCCACCAAACATGCTCTCACATTGGACAATTTATCAATTTAAATCAGAATATTATTGACAAATAATGTTTTTGTAATAAGTTAAGAAGTTGAACATTTTATACATTTTAGACACCGGTGTCACACACAATAGTCCAGAAAAAAAACCTGAAAATTCACTAAAATCAATGAAAAAAATTTGGCGTTTGGAATCTGTCTACTGATCTGACTACAAAATTGTATTAATTTTTTCTAGAGTAAGGATATCACAGTAGCCCTTCCATATTTTTTTTCCCTTTTGATATTTTAAAAGAAATACTCAAATATTCCACATCTTTCCTGCATAGTGAAGTCACACAAAAAATTTAAATTTCACTCGCGTTTATTCAATCTTTGTCCCGTTTTCGGCTTGTGCGTTATTTTATGAACACCACTTGTAGCCTATGTGTTGACCGGTCACTATGATGACATGTTCAAATTCATTGAGTGGTTCTCGAGATAAAAGCGTTTATTAAATTTTTGCCCCGTTTTCGGCTTGGGCGTTATTTTATGAACTCTATGTGTTGACCAGGGTTGACCAGGGTCAATACGATGATAATAAAAAAAACCGCACCCAAATCCGTAGAGTAGTTCCAGAGTTAAAATAATACATACATACAGACAAACAAAGATAAAAAAATGTGGTTTTGGCCTCAGTACATTAATAATAACCGAAATACATATAAGTTAAGTAAGGGAGCGAAAAAATATGTCATAGAATTTGGCCAAAACCTAGTTCCTGATCACTAAGCGAGTCTCCAGTATGAATTTGGTCGGTTAATTTAATTTCACGTTGTATATAAAATAATTTCGCAAAAATATTCAATGTACAGACACGACCTTTATAAGGTCATACATAACTCATAATTAACATGACTTTAGGAGGTGTCAGGGGTGTTTCCGGTTATGGACTGTGAAATGCAAGTTACCGTCAACCTCATACGTTTTATATACAATTATTATGTCCAAGCATGATGGGTGGCAAGTTTTACCGCCTTAATGTATGCAGACCGAACACAAATAGTATCTGAACTATTTTGAACCCGTGACCGTTGGGCGGCGCGAGGTAAGAGTCGAGCGGGAATGGCTATGAATTATATTATATGAATTTACATTTTTACCACCTTAGCCGTGCCGTCGCCGTCGCCGTCGCCGTTGCCGGTGCCGGTGGATTGCCGGTAAGTGAAAAAACGGCCATTGGGTGATGCGGGCGCGGGACAGTCAGGGCCGCTTCTAACTCCGCGTCGCCCGATGCTCCCCTCGTACCGCGTGCGATCCGCCTATTGTATGGTTTATCTATAGACCACAGGCAGCCTCAGAGCCGATCCACACGGCGTGGTGCGGCGCCGATCTCGAGGCAAAATCTTTGCGGTGAGGCGTGTGGAACGGGCCTTAACGGTACCATTAAATAAACCAGATTTAGTGTTTTCATTTGTTTCAGTATAGCAGTGTAATAGATGATCAATTTGGCATGTCAAACTTTAACTGGCCTGTGGGATCTTCAAATTACGAAATATTGAGGACTGGATGCTTTCCATACATCAAGTACCACTGCTCACAAAAAGAAGCTGAAGACTTGAGTACCTCTGACAAGTTCATGAGAGTCATTAAAGTTTGTAATTTGGGTAAATACTTATGATGTTACCTACACGAATGATATAATAATGAGGTCAATTTTGTCCGTTTTCTAGTTTTTAACAAAGATAATACTAAGACCATTTTGAAAAAAAAAATTCACTCTTGAATTAGTAAAATTTAACCTGGTAAAACCTGTTTGTTATTAATGAACTTTACTTGAATTCTCTGTCGGTGGAATTGGCATGTTGGTCAACAGAGAGTCTTCACTAACAACGTGTTAGAAATCAAAAGTGTCTCTACTCGGGTGGCATATCTTGTTCTCTGACTTAAGTCTTGACTCTCGTTAACGAGAGATGTTGTCTGAAAGTCATTCAAGTGAATGTCCCCACGTCGAGAGACTCCAATGATGTGGTCGAGGCCGTTTATGATGACATAACTAAGGCCAGATATAACACCATCAAGACGCATTTGACCGTTGTTATGGGGACTTCAACGCCAAAGTGGGAGCACAAGAGTGTGGTGAATCGGCAATCTGACCACACGGTTATGGCTGCAGAAACCCTTGGGGTCAAATGCTGGTTAGCTTCCTTTAGGGTCAGGGGCTTTATTTGATGAATTCATTAAAAAAAAAGCCTTAGAGGAAGTGGACCTGAAGCCCCGATGGTAAGACTAAAAAATAGATAGACTTCATCATGACGCATCGAAAGCTTATATTTCAAGATGTTTCCGTGATCAATAGGCTTTGTATGGTTAGCTATCACCGACTTGTCCGAGGGATCTTATTTTAAGCTCGAGCGAAAAAAAGGAGTCCAAGATTTCGAGCGAAACTTTGGACCTGATGAGATAGAGACGGGAAATATCTTCAGATACAGCAGATTACTCCCTTCTTAATAAGCGCTTTGATAATTCGTTTTGACCTGCGCCAATATAACACTTGCATCATTAAAGAAGCGATTCAGCGAAACAAAGGCTCAATAGTTTTTTCCCAGCAGTTAGGAAGGACAAATCTGATGAAGCTGAAGATATCTGATTAATACTTGCGATTGTCGGCACTTGGTGAAACTTCGATAACAACATGATGAACAAAAACACTTGTACTCGTTTCACAATACTTAATTATATACTAAGTATTGTAAAACGAGTATCTACATGTGCTTTTGTTCATCATGCTGAAGATATCTGACATCAGAACCGTTACCTCTAGGCCCGAAATCCTCGCTGAAGTCGAAAACTTTTATGGGCTCCTGTATTCTTCACATGCTCCGAACCCAAGCCGTCTGATTGCAATGAGGATGACAAACATGCACCTTTAATCCGCCATTTCACATATGAACTCCCGGATGTCGAAATGGGTGAGAGCTATCCTCTTGAATAGCTGAAAAACAAGGTGCATTGCGAAGACGGAATCACCACCGAACTCATGAAAGCTGGAGGCTACCCCATAATCGGACAGCTGCAGGACCTCTTTATTGCCGGCATTTGTACGGGAAGTACGCCAAAGGAGTGGAGCAGTTCTGTACTTCAAAAACCCCTTTTCAAAAAAGGGGACCAAAGAACTATAGACCAATCGCGCTCCTGAGCTACACTTACAAACTATTCTCAAGAGTTATCACGAATCGTATTGCCCACTTCAAACCTCCAAAGCAGGCTGGGCTTAGAAAAAGCTACAGCACCGGAGACCACATTCACCGCTCAGGCAGATTATGCAGAAAACTCAAGAGTATAATCAGCCCTTATGTCTAGCGTTTGTGGACTACGAGAAAGCCTTTAACTCCATCGAAACTTGGTCTGGTCTGTTCTGATGTTTGTCCAAGTACAGGTGTACAAATAAGACCAATACACCTTCAGCGCCTCGTGAGAGAGGGGAGTTGTTATTTCTCCAAAACTGTTTTCCGCCGCGCGGATGTCTTCAAGACAGTAGATTTCAAATAGACAATGCATAAACGTGAACGGAGAATACTTGTACATTTCACATATCTTTGCTTTGCTGATGAC